>OY755093.1:1749719-2349719 GCA_963576655.1 Gastrophysa polygoni | reverse complement strand
AATCATAATATCGATATGACCCCGAAAATCTCAAAATACAAATCTTTAATAGAATCAGACCAAAATAAGTGTTCCGCCATTTTGGAGCCGCCATGTTGAATTTTCTATTTTTGACAAAAACTTCTAATTTCCGACTCCAAAGACCACCAGACATCGATTTTGAGTAAAATCTGACGATAACCACAAAACTCGTCCGCAATTTTTTTCATTTCATAATGCCTTGTCGTAAAAATTATGTCCACCTGCCAAATTCCTAATCATTCGGACGATTAAAAGTGGGTCAAATTCAACTTGCAAGATTTGATGAAACTAAATGAGAGCTTGTATTTTTATTTCGATATTAGGGATTCCTGATCTTCGTATTTTTCTTCTTATACTCACGAAATTGACGTTTCGTAAGTATGTCAACCAATCACCTGTCTGGATTGTATACGAAACGTCAAATTCGTAAACATACGAGGTGGAATACGAGAGATCGGGAATACCCCTCTTATTCTTATAGATGAAAATTCAGTGCGAAATACCCGCGTTCTGCCAAAGCCATCAAGATTTATCTCTGAGAAAGATAAATATCGTCAAAGTAGTCGGCTCGGTTCTACCACGCTGCGCGACCCGCGACATAAATAAATACTTACATTGTCTGGATCAAGACTCCAGACCTATAAAAACAACATACATATAATTATCTTGCGCGGACAGTAACAGCAACCAAATAATATAAAACTTCTACTTCGATGCGACGCTAGTATACCGACACCTATTGAGAACATGCCAGAACTGACCAAAAAGGAGGAAACTACAATAGGCACCAGCCTTAGAAAAATAATCATATTTTATTACGATCGGGCATCGCATCGCCATCTAGACAGAGTGTCAGAAGTAGGCAGTGAATCCCCGCTCTTAAGAGTTTCCTCCTTTTTGGTCAGTTCTGGCATGTTCTCAATAGGTGTCGGTATACTAGCGTCGCATCGAAGTAGAAGTTTTATATTATTTGGTTGCTGTTACTGTCCGCGCAAGATAATTATATGTATGTTGTTTTTATAGGTCTGGAGTCTTGATCCAGACAATGTGAGTATTTATTTATGTCGCGGGTCGCGCAGCGTGGTAGAACCGAGCCGACTACTTTGACGATATTTATCTTTCTCAGAGATAAATCTTGATGGCTTTGGCAGAACGCGGGTATTTCGCACTGAATTTTCATCTATAAGAATAAGAGGGGTATTCCCGATCTCTCGTATTCCACCTCGTATGTTTACGAATTTGACGTTTCGTATACAATCCAGACAGGTGATTGGTTGACATACTTACGAAACGTCAATTTCGTGAGTATAAGAAGAAAAATACGAAGATCAGGAATCCCTAATATCGAAATAAAAATACAAGCTCTCATTTAGTTTCATCAAATCTTGCAAGTTGAATTTGACCCACTTTTAATCGTCCGAATGATTAGGAATTTGGCAGGTGGACATAATTTTTACGACAAGGCATTATGAAATGAAAAAAATTGCGGACGAGTTTTGTGGTTATCGTCAGATTTTACTCAAAATCGATGTCTGGTGGTCTTTGGAGTCGGAAATTAGAAGTTTTTGTCAAAAATAGAAAATTCAACATGGCGGCTCCTAAATGGCGGAACACTTATTTTGGTCTGATTCTATTAAAGATTTGTATTTTGAGATTTTCGGGGTCATATCGATATTATGATTATTTGTCAAAATCCCGAAATTCAACATGGCGGCCCCGAAATGACCATTTTTTTTCATAATGATCTATTCGGTATCTGGGGTATTCGGAGGAGATTATAATTTTTTGTCAAAATAAGGAATTCAACATGACTGCTCCAAAATATCGGAACAGTTTTGTGATTATATCGTAAGATTCTTTTCGAAATTTTCATTTGGGGGTTTTTAGGGTCGGACATTATGATTATATGTCAAAAATCAAAATTCAACATGACTTCAAAATGGCGGAACCGAGGGCGAAACAGTTTTGTGATTTTGGTCAGATTAGATTAGGAATTTTCGTTGTGGGGTTTTCGAGGTCGGAGATTGTGATTTTATGTCCAAATTCAAAACTTCAACATGGCGGCTCCAAAATGGCAGATATTTTTTTTATTTTGGTCTAATTCTAAACTAAATTGCTTAGTATGGAGGTTTTTGGGGCCAGAGATTTTTTTTTGTTCCACCTGTCCCAGTGTCTGTCTGTCTGTAATCATATCATGCAAGTTAAATGAATGAACGAAATAACAAAAATTAAACAAGCTTTCATTTGTTGTAACAAGATGAAGAACTGGAAACTGGCACCCCGACCGGCCGCTGTTTATACATGGTGTTTTATTATTGTTGCACGAAACTTCGAGGTCAGATTTGTTGGGTCAAAATATGAGAAAAGTCAGAATGAAAACCAAACTTATGCATAGCTGTTGGAAGAAACTATAATATATATAACTATCGGATAACTAGGTATACCTAACAAAAATCCACTTGAAACATTTCTGAAACGAATCGATCTTGAATTTTCGTGCAGCATTGATGACACACCCTGTATAGGCATTGCAGAACCGAACAGATTGAAGTGTATGTATGTTTTTCAATCGTTTCTACTGGCCTGTCGAACTATATGTATATAATATATCGCGACGGCTCTGATCGAATTCGACGGAACAAAAGAATTGAATATCTTTATTCGCATATTTATTTTGTATTGGCTCTAAACCCATTCTGAATTACTTCATCGATATCGATATCTGCTTCCAGGATGATAGTATATAAACATGGTTGCAACGATCACCTTTGTGTACCTACCACAGTAAACACCAAATTTGTGTCAGGCATTTGAAGAGTTTTAAATATAGTATTTTTGAATAGTACAATATTTTAACAGGTATTTGATCTCGAACACGTGTTCTTGTGACAAAGTCGCTGTAGGTAGGGAGGTGATAATAATAATGATAATGATATTATTGATAATTTATTCACCTAAATGAGAAAAAACACAATGGGTAACTAACAAGTAACAAATAACAAATGTAACTAACAAATAAATAACAAGCGAATAAAAAATAATATAAAATAATATGCGCGGTAAGCAAAATGAACATTCTATCGATAAACAAAAAAAGTAATGTTTTTGTTATGTCATTTCGAACTATGGCAACAAGAAAATGTAAAGTAAAACGCACTAGTATGAAAATTTTCCACAAACGCACATTCGCATCAATGATCGATGCGATGATGAATGTACTGATATTTCAATTGAGAATTTAACTGATGATATGATCACATATACATGGTGCCTATGCCCCCACTTATCATATATCTAGGTTCATTCCGCATCCCGATCTCTCAAAATATGAATCCACTACAATTCAAGAAGATCAAGTTTATCGACTTTATCGTTTCATATCGATGATACCAATAATATCGATAGCAACGACATCATCGAGAATTATCGATGAATTTGACAATCCCTAGACATAACACAGTTGAGTCATTTCGATACGATGAACTTGAATTGATTTTTCTGCGCACAGATTTATTATCATGAAATTGACATAGGTATTTTCATCAGATCGGTCACTCTAACGGGTCACCGCTTGGGTATTCTCGTTCCAGACTGCTATATTTTGGATAGCCGTCGACAATGAGAGAAACTGACTAGAAACATGTCTCATAAACACTCATAATGCTCATAATTGAAATATTCTTGGTCGTTGGAACTCGTTGGAAAGTGTATTTCAAGCACTCGTTACATTTCCGCACTTGTCGCTACACGGCTCGTACTGAATATCTTCTCGATGGCGTATTAGAAGTATCTAGAGAACGGAGCAGAATATATTTTTGAAATTTTGGGTACGGAAATGGGATGTCAAAATCTAGCTCTTGAAAATATTTTCACATGTGCAATGTTGCCAGATCTAGTGTTACTAAGAGCAACTTTTGAATTTCAAATGTGACACCCTATATATCATTAGATTCTCGAATTCTGAGACATTTGAATTGATTGTTGATTTTCCACGGCGAAAACTGCGACATTTTTCTTGCCAGTTACGACAGAAAGCTGAAATTTCCACAGCGGCTTCCCAACACACAGGTATCTGAGCAGGTATCTTATGAATTCTCGTGCATAGTGAATCAATATTATACAGGGTGTGAAAAAAGGTGCGTCAAACTCGGGTACAAATAAACTCCAAAAATTCGATTTTTTTCAATAATTTCTATCATCCATTACCTTCTGAATGATATAATATGTCCCTTCGCCTATCTTCAACAGTTTTTGAATTATAGGATTGAAATGGTGAAGTTCAAGTAATGGGAATGGCATATTTATATACGAGAGGAAAGATTTAGAAACCATTCTCCATTCATGGTCAGTTTAACATGATAATACCAAGGGCATGCGGAAAATTGATGAAGATATTTTATGAGATATTCCGGAAGAAAAATAAAATTTGTTCAAATTTGATTGTAGTGGGCCACATGACTCAAATTTATCAAACACAAGTGATGATTAACCTAACGATGACAATTTTATCCTGGTTTATATCGATATAACATTTGAAAAGAATCGACTTTTTCGATCTTATTCGTGCCCGAGTTTGACGCACCTTTTTTCATACCCCGTATAATAATAATTCAATATGCGCCAAACCTAATAAGATGACTATGTTTCAAGAAGCACTCGAGGAAGCAGCAGTGAAAATTGCAACATTCTGACAGTATTGATTCTTAGGTCAAAAACAGTGAAAGATAGCTGTACGACATCCTACAGCAAATATGCTCAGAATCTTCTTCAGAATCCGAACATCTAATAATATATAGGGTGTTCCATTCGAAATATCAAGGCTCCCATTTGCGTAGCCAAAATTTTAAAAATATATTTCTCATATATTTTTTTGATCTGATTATAAGTCTCGCCTTCCCCAATGCTAATGCTAGACCTTGTTTATACTGCTATGCCACGACCATGCTAATTGTGAAGGCAAAAGGCAAAGCAGTTCGTACGATGACTGAGTCATTTACCTACGGCAAAAAATACGCCACTTGAGCGTTGACTCTGGGCACCGACCTGTACCCGAATTCACCCGAGAGGTATGAGAGGAGCGGGGTAGGTAACGACTCAAGTGAGCCAGAGACCAGCAAAAACGATCTGCAAACTCTGTATCAACCAGTGTTGCCAAGGGTATAAAATATTTCACAGCAAAACAGTAGTTGTAAATAATTATTGACTTCCATCTTATTGACAATTGTTGCTCTATTGCTGAACCCCAGCATCAAATATTTTACCCCGATAGTATGTACAAGGATCATCACTATATTCTGACTCATAGTTACCACGCACGTGGGCGTGGCTAGTGTGACGTCAGCTTGTGAGAAATTTCACCATATTGGTGTTATTGGGCTATATTTTGCGTGTGTTTACTGTTGCAAATCGAGAAAATATCTCTTCGAAATAATCAACTTTGAAGTTTAAATTTGATTGAAGATGAGCTGCCCAGTGTATGGTTGTAATGTTGACAATAAGTGCAAGGGCTTTGTGTCTGGTACAAAGTTTTATAGCTTTCCTAAAGACAAGGAAATGCAAAGTGATAGGAAAGAACTGTGTGGACGACAGGACAGACAGACATTGTCGAAGTCCAGTAGAAGTGAAAAAATTGATATAGCAATTTTTTTTGACGCAAATATTATTTAATTTTCATTGGATATCCTCGAACTTGCGAAAATTCCGAGTATTTGGCAACACGGCATCAATATTTCTACTTCCACGAGGAGTTTCATAGAGGTGATGAAACTTACGATATTTTATACCAATTCTTGCTCCATAACAAATCAGAAAAGAATTATACGTAATGAGTAATATATAAATATGATTCAAGAATCGAACACATTCGTGTAACTTGTAACCTTTCGTATCATTGAAAACGCGGGTCGACGTGAATGCCATCTGCTGATTGTTTACGTGTGTACGTGTGTACCGCCGTCTATTAGGTAGGGTACGAACCAGTACGAACCGGTCCGAACTCGCAAATTAATGTTTTCTACTTCATCTTTGAACGAAATTCCTTCAGAATCTAACATAATAAACCATAAATAGCGTGCTTGTGTCAAATTTCAGATTCAAACATGCTTTTAGTTCGAAGGAAGGCATTTCAGATGCTGATATTTTGGTGAAGCATTCCTCAATTTTGGTTCCATAGAATGAGGTAATTTCATTTGATTCTGAGACACAAATTTTACAATGTTTACATTTTTCAATGACCCATAACTTTTTTAAATGGAAGAGTTTTGACTCCAAAAAATACTCATTCCCTAATTTGAACCTTCCTCTTTACACTAATTCAATTACTTTTGGGTTTGAATCCATGACAAGGCCGGAAAGCATGCTGAAAAAAGGGTCTGTCAAACCATTTTGGTGAAACGCCCGTCTTAAGCCACTTAATTTTCATTACTCACAATGATTGTTATGTTAGTTTTAAGGACGGCTAATTACTTATCACTTTCATCGTTGTTGACTGATCATAGAATTAACCTAGTAATTTAGATCAAAGTTATCATTCGAAGACTGAGGTTGTATACTCAAACACAAAACAAATAAATACCCAAAAACCACAATGATATTCTCCAGAAATGGTGTCTCTCTCTACACTCTGGTAATTTTTTGAGAATATCTCGAAAGATACTGAGGAGTCGTTAATCTCTTTTACTTTTCAGGTCTGCTGAAGATGGCAACTTAGTTGCCAAAATGCGTGTTAGAGCTCCTCAATAATGACCGAAATCCTTTTATCGTCAATTTTCTCAGGTCAATATCCAATGATGTTTCATTTTTCAGAATGTTGATTGACATATACAGAGAGAAATTACATGTTTTCATTGAGAGTACATTCGTAGCTTGTTCATAATCAAACGGAATTTATTTGTCTTCCTAATTAACAAACACGGCGCTTCTACTCCGTACAGAACAATATTTGATAATATAGTTATAGATAAAATATATTTCCAAGTTATGGAACCATCAGGACGGTACGCCACTGGCTGAAATCAGGAAAACAGGACACATAAACATAACAGCGTTGCCAACAAGTTGGTGAAGACAAAGATGTTCGATCGGTAGTCTTTCTTATACGCGTGCAGTTCATTTTCAATCATTGCTTCAAAACAAAAGCAGTTTTATGGATGAGATGTTCCGTCTCCTCAGGATAATAAGTCTATGGACGAGAGCTTGCGATATTATAGCTACCTGCAAAGACTCCACTACTAAAAGACCTCCAATCCAAGGTGTCATGCGACCCGTGTCAATGAATGCATGGCGGTGAGAGAGCACCGTCTTGAACGGAGCCTCGAGGATACCTGGCGACCTCCTCGAGTATCAGCCCTGCCACGCCGTGCAGGGCTCCGGCGTGGTCGACCTTCAGTTCCCTAGCTGTTCGTGGGATCAACATGGATAAGGATGAAAAAAAAATAAAGAAATCGCGGGAGCTCACCGCAACCCAGGAACGTCCTGGCCAAACACCGAAATCACTTTGGGAAACTGAGAAGGAAACACAAGAAAAGGAGGAGAAATCTGCGGAGCGAGCATCCGAAAAAGGCTCCTTCTCTAAGGAATCCTACCGAAGGAAGCAATTTCTGCCACCTCCATTTAAGCCTAGAGGCATCGACGATCCGCTGAGAAGGGGCCTAAGCGGGGCAGGAGTAAGATGGTACCTTCGTTTCCTCGAACAGGGCTTGACACCTGAGGAAGCAAGAAGGAAGTCCGTCGAGAGGAAAAGGCCCAACGAATCTCCAAAATAAACGGAGAAGAGGGGCGTCAAAACCCAGACGCCCCCTCAACATCCGAACGTGAAGAGGAAAAAAATTGAAGCGGGAAGAAGCACCGCCACTGCAAAGCAAACTGGGCAAGCCACCAGTCATGCAGAGGCAGTAAGTATGATAAAAGTTGCGGTTCTCCCCAAAAACTACCCAGGGGAGACACTGAGTGCTGAGCAACTCACAGCACTTGAAGACGCCATCGTACAAGAGATGGTGCAGGGCGCGGAGTGCAAACTCCAGTTTGGAGGAATCCACTTCCGCCCCAGCATGCTTGTGCTGGCTGCGTCACCCAAGAGACGGCAGACTGGCTGAGGGCAAATGCCCCCAGTCTGACAACCTGGAAAGGAGCAGAGCTGATGGTGTGCCTGGGAGAGGATATCAGAAACAGAGAAGTTGCTAGCCCTGGTGAATTCACGAAATATGGGGCTTCATGCTCAGCTGTGGAAAACGCTAGGGAGCAAGAAGGAGGGCAATGGCCAGCTTCTGAATTTCGGCATCGACGACGAGTCCTGCGAGGCCATCAAGAAAATGAGACACACCATTTCTTTCAGGTACGGGAAAATCCCCGTTCATGGCCTCCGCAAGGAAGCGATCGAGAAAAAGGAGGAAGAAGAGACTGGCAAGACACCAGCCCTAGCTGCTTCAGAAGTGACCAGCGGTCGAATCGACCGGGAACATGGACCAGGACAACCAGGTAACCCCCAGCGAAGAAGAGCGGATGTTGCTGGATGAAGAGGAGGCAAGCACTCTTTCCCACCAGTAGCAATGGCTGCCCCAATCAAAGTGGCCCAGGTGAACACGCACCACGCTAAGGGGGCATCAGCCGCCTTATCGAGGGTGTTCGCCGGGGCAAACCTAGGAGTTGTGCTGATTCAAGAACCTTGGATCAACAGATGGCAGGTCAGGGGACTGAAGAACAGAGGAAGTAAGGTAATCTGGAATGTCAGATGTGACAACCCCAGAGCTTGCATCTTGATCAGGAATGACACTTATTATGTATGTCTTTCAGAATTTATGACAAGGGACCTAGTACCTGTCCGGGCCAAAATCCGCACAGGGCATTCACTCCTCGATATTGTAATAGGATACTTCGCTTGAGATGGGCAAGCAGCACCAGAAGAGGTTCAGAGGCTATCCGACTACTGCAGCAGGAGAAATCTACCCCTCCTGCTGGGATGCGACGCTAACGCCCACAACACAATCTGGGGCAGCACGAACAGCAATCAAAGAGGTGAGCATCTGCTAGAATTCATACTTGCGGCTAACCTAAACATACTTAATGTGGGCTGTGTCCCCACCTTCGTAACTAGGAATAGACAAGAAGTATTAGATTCAACGCTCGGCAGCCCGAGCATTAGCAGAATGGTTAGGAACTGGAGGGTCTCAGACGAACCCTCTCTTTCCGACCACAGAATTATTATGTTCAACGTGGAAGGGCTTGTGACACGAACAACCCTCACTAGAAATCCTAGAAATACAGTTTGGGGAAAATATACCACCAACCTGAAATGTAACCTAGAACAGATCAAGTTACACGGCAACAATCACGTCGAATTTGAGCAGACACTAGAGGCGGTTAATGGGGCATCATCGATGCATATGAATCCAGCTGCCCCATCAGAGGTGAGAAATCACACTGTGGTACCATTTGGTGGGATGAACACCTGTCAAATCTGAGATCCGCTGGCTATTCAACAAGGCCAAGCGGGACGGAGACTGGCAGGGGTACTCCGAAAGGTTGACAAACTATAACAAAGAAATAAGGAAAGCTAAGAGGAACAGCTTCAGGGGCTTCTGTGAAACAATCACCTCAAGCCCTGCAGCAGCCAGATTGCACAAGACTATGGCGAGGGGCAGAGAGCAAGGACCAATGTCACTCAGAAGAACAGATGGTATCTACACAGAGGATGAAGAGCAACGAGCTCTCCTCTTACTGGAGACGCACTTTCCAGGCAGCGCACCATTTGAACCCGACAGATCAGTGGGGAAACCAGGTAAAGCCAAACGAGAAGACTGGGAAGTAGCAAAAACCATATGCACTTCCCAAGGGCTGAAATGGGCAATCGATTCCTTCGAACCATTCAAGTCGCCTGGAATTGATGGCATTTTTCCAGCCCTTTTACAAAAAGGGCAAACGGAAGTACTGCCGTTCATGACCAGAGCAGCCAGTTTCAGTCTGGCACTCGGGTACATACCGAGCAACTGGAGGAGGGCACGGGTGACCTTCATTCCCAAAGTAGGAAAGAAGGATCCTACTCTCCCGAAGTCATTCAGACCAATCTGTCTCTCTTCCTTCTTGCTGAAAACACTTGAGAAGATTGAAGATAATTACACTAGGAATTAGATACTGGAGAGGGTGTCATTGCACCCCGGGCTTCATGCATACAGGGCGGGCAGATCAACGGAAACCGCCCTTTTCGAGCTGACTGAAAACACCCAGAGATCATTTGAGCACAAAGAAATGGCCATATGCGCCTCCTTAGACATAGAGGGGACATTCGACAACACCTCTCACGAAGCAATAAAAAGGGCCTCGATGAGCAAGGGAGAGGACAACATTCAGATGGATGTGCCAAATGCTGGCTACAAGAACCGCTGAAACGACAGTGAGCGAGAGCAGCTTTCGGATCAGTACAAACAGGGGATACCCACAAGGAGGGGTACTATCATCTCTGATGTGGAGCCTCGTAGTAGACGAACTACGCGGAATACTGACCGGGATCGGGCCAGAACCATTCTGCGGACTTGGAAAGTCTTACCTCCAAGAAGCACTCGATAAAGTTTAAGAAGAAATGAGAGCAACCTACTGGCAAAGACCAGGGCTGCGGCAGGCCAAAGATCTCCTCGGCAACTTCAACCGAGCAAGATCGAAGACACTGATCAACCTCAGCAAAATAACAGGGTATTGCAGACTCAAAGAAGACCTTAGGAAGCTAGGCTTAGAGGAGGACAGTACCTGCAGATTCTGCGGGGAGAATCCAGAAACACCCCACCACATATTGATGGAGTGCTGTGCTGTCCATATCAAAAGATTGAATATACTGGAATCACACCAGCTGACAGTGGGAGAAATACCACGAATGGATCTCCTCAAAATCCTCAAATTCCTTGAGACAGCAGAAGAAGATGGGGCACAATAGATCTAATAAGGTCGCAGCGCATCTGTCACCATCCTATTTACAAAAAAAACCTGCAGAGAATTTTTTTCAAGAACTTCACAGTCATAGTGGCACACAGTTTTGTCATCTGGAAACTTGAGAGTTCCAGAGGTTTGAACAGGAATGTGTATTTTCCACTTTCACCAGTAGTTCACAATATCATCAACCTGATGGAGCAGAAGCTGGTGTGAAGATAGCAAAAACGCTCTCGAAGAACAAAAACTTTTGCATTATTATCTTATCAAAATACTCCATTGGAGAATGGATTCAGCTGAACTGATGTATGGTAAGAAACTGAGGGACAATAATGAAAACTAATATGGATAATCTAGCTTCGATCAAGGGAAAATATAGGCAAAAACAAAAACGAAAATAGGAATAAATGCAAAGAATTGAGTATTCTCTCTTCTTTCGATATTCGGATAACCGATATGAAAAGACATGGGCAGATCGTGAAAGAGCTGAAAGAACCTATATCTCATCTGATCAACACTGAAAATAATATGTCGACAAGAAATCGGTATCCATCCGGTATTCCATCAATTCAACCTACTCCTGAGTATGAGCCAAATACGGAAAAGGCCTCGTCGTCTCAAGCTGTACCAGAAGCTTCTCATTCAGATAGGAGATTATCGCAGCAATCTCCACAGGACACTTCGCTTAAGCCTTCTGCTCCTGTGGAATTTGCGTGTACCGCAGTATATCACGACTAGCTCAGAAAGACCTGTGATGAAACCATCTCGTTATCAATATTCTGATGCTTGAGATGACTATGACATCTTGGGGGAAAATGTTCTGTAATGCTGTAAACCTCTTCCGTTGATATGGAAGTTCGTAAAAATAGACAGTTGATGATTGTGACTTGGGGCTCAATTATTAGAATGAAAAATTATTAGAAAGTTATATCGGTAGAATGATGAACCAGATTTGCAACTGTACAAACCCCGACTCTTCTCTTTCTGATATTCATTTCAAACCCTATCAGTTCGAATGAATAATAGAACAAATATCGTTCACGAATTCACTGCATTTACCTTTTAACTCCATTATATAATATAATTATGAACTTTTGCTCCTCCTCTCCTCTCTCTCATAATTTTTTGTTCATTTCATTTACCGCATTTATACTTTTTGTTTTTGTTTTCTATAGTTTCCATTATAGTTATATGTATTCATTCATATTAGGAAAATTTGCACAATACAAGCATATTCTATGCTTAGGTGTAATTCTCGACATCTGATGATTGTAAAATACCACCTCAATCAGTTACTATGTAATGGATTATTCGAGTTAAATTAAATCAAATTGAAAATAAAAAAAAAAATTGAATTAGCCTTTCCTCAATGAGCCCAACGGGACCACAGGAGCCCCGAAAGGCTTGTGCGTGTGAATGGGGACGGGGCTCTACAGTTTATACAAGTGGAATCCAAATGAATGTGGCATTTGGGATTGTTCTTCAGAATAGAATAGAAATTTATTCACCTTGAATATCATACAGACAACATAAGGTAAGTCAAACACAGAAATGGTATAATAAATTCTTTTGAATTGAACATAACCTGTAATCAACCAACTCGAATATTTACTAATATCGATGGCATGACATCTATTAGCACAATAGACTATATGATAACTACAGGTGTGTTCTTGTAGAACCTGATCTCAGTGATCATGAGGGGCACAGCCTTTCCATAAATTTTACTGGGTTTGTGGAATGCAAGCCACCACATGTTTTGAAAATGCGAGTTTTGAATGAACAAAACCTTAACTCTCTCAACTCCCATGCAAATAAAATAGACTGGACAGATTTCTTTTCCGTCTGGGGACGGATCAAGGATTTCGCCATGGTGAATCATGCCTTTCGTGAGAGGCGACTAAATGGATACCCATAGATGGAAGATGATGGTTCCCATCATATCACCCGGTGCGACACCACCACATCGACAGAGGTGCTGTGAAATGGGTAACTCCCATGTTTCAGTGTTTGGTCGATGCTTCCGGTCATATCCCCATACCCTATCTCCTTCTTCCTTCTTCTTGGAGTAAAACACTCCGGAAGTAAAATACCTCTCCATTCGGATTTTCGGGCGAGAGGTGCTCGAGGGGGTTCACCATCGAAACATCTGAATTTAAAAATAGACCTTCGTAACATCCGAGGTCTGAACAAGAACATAAATAGATGTTCAATACCATCTACAGGCTGAGAAACCAGATATACTGGCTTTAACTGAGACGCAGGTCAACTCATCAACTAACACGACCTATATGCTCTGCCCTAGAATGAGCTCCATACCCGTTCCAGATTCAGAGGAGGTTTTTATGGCTCTCTTCCAGAAATAATCTTTCATGCCATCGTGAGGAGGAACTGGAACCGAAAGAATTTGATGTAATGTGGCTCAAGATCGATAACCACAAACAGACAAAGTTCATCTGCTGCCTTTATTTATCACAAAACGAACCAACTCCTGGTGACCTATTCGAATTCCTTTTTCTTGAAATCGATTTCATCCAACAGAATCACCCAGCAGCTGAAATCATCATCATGGGAGATTGCAATGTCCACAACTCCACCTGGCTCAAATTCTCGAACAAAACAGACGACGCAGGGCGTCTGGCTGAGGCTTTCGCTATCACCTATGGTCTTGAGCAATTGATAAATGAACCCACTCGGATCCCTGATATCAGCAATCATAATGCCAATACGCTCGACCTGTTCCTCACTAACAATCCGAAACCGTATGAAGTGAAAGTCCGTGCACCACTTGGAAACTCAGACCACTCACTCATCTCCACGATATGTCCTTACATCACTCCGCGAACCAGTCCAACACCCCCACGCACTGTTTGGCATTACAGTTCAGCCGACTGGGATTGCCTTCGCATGTTTTTTTCCTTGGAGGAGAATGTGTTTTGAATCGGGAGATGCTACGCAATGTGCTGAAGAGATTTCGGAAATCATTATGCTGGGAATGAAAACTTAAATACCACATAGCACCAAATCACGAACCACTGGTGAACCATGGTTCAATAGAACCCGTTCTAGGGTCGTCGCTCTGAAGCAAGCAGCATACCCTCGTTGGCGCAGAAACACATGCCCGCAAACTAGAGCTGAATATGTTGAAGCTATGAATACCTGCAATCGAATAATAGATTAGTCTAAAGAGGCATACAACACGAAGATGAGATCAAAGCTCATAGAGTGTTCAAATGGTCCCCGTTCATTTTGGACCTTTGCCAAGGCAATCGGGAGAAATTTCACTCCTAGCTCATTTCCCCCCTCACAAAGTATGATAAGACATTGGCAAAACACCCCATGAAAAAGCCAACCCCTTCGCCAAAATGTTTGCAGACAATTCTACCTTGGATCCACGAGGTCAGGAACCATCGATACCATCTATAACCGTATGCCAGAAATTGTCTTCCAGCAACGCACAATTCTGCTTAGCCTCAACGTCAAGAAGGCTATGGGGCCCGACGGAATACCGCCTAATGTTCTCAAGAAATGTGCACCAGAACCAGTTCTTTGCAGGTTGTTCACCCTTTCGTACAAACTCGGCGTATTTCCTTCTAACTGGAAGAAAGCTAGGGTCCAACCGATTCCAAAGAAGGGCAAGAAAACCCTCCCTAACAACTATAGACCGATTGTACTACTATCTGTGATCTCTAAAGTAATGGAAGAAGCAATCAACATCGAGCTCATCCGATATCTAGAGAGCTCCAGAATCGTGAACGACCGGCAATATGACTTTCGTCACCATGGGTCAACAGGAAACTTGCTTGCCTATGTGACACATAAGTGGCAGGTGTCAATCGAGAAACATGAGGAGTCTCTGGCTGAAGCCTTGGATATCTCCAAAGCATTTGACCGAGTTTGGCAACAAGGCCTCCTAGCGAAACTTTCGTCATATGGTCTGCCGCCCTGTCTTTTTTACTATCGAGTTTCCTTGCAGATAGATCACTCTACGTGGTGTTAGACGGGGTCTCGTTTGATACAATGACGATCAATGCTGATGTTCCACAAGGCTCTGTCTTGGCACCAACTTTGTTCTTGCTCCACATCAATGATTTGTTGAATGTGACCTCCAGCCCAATTCATAGCTTTGCGGATGATAGTACACCTCATTCCGCCTTTTCCTCTAGAGCCCCTATATCATCCAACGAGGCAAGAAGTGTAAGTCGAAGACAGGTCGATGCTTTAAATGAAGATCTGACAAGAATTCTGAAATGGGGATCTGAAAATCTAGTACAGTTCAATGCAACTAAAACTCAAGCTTGTATGTTCACCAAGAAGGCATATCACACAATGCCCAATTTAATGATGTCGGGTACCACTGTTCCTATGAGGTCGTTAATATCTATGCTGGGTGTCACCACCAACAGTGCTCTGCTCTGCTTCACATCAACTTGGTTTTCTTTTCCAGCAACTGCTTATGGTCAACAAAGTACAAATTCGACCTGTCCTGGAGTACTGTTCACATGTTTGGAGCTCAGCCCCCAAACATACGCTAAAGCTCTTAGAGTCAATTTAGAAGGAAGCTATTCGCCTAGTCGATGATACAACACTCACCAAATCTTTGACATCTCTAGATCATCGTAGAGAGGTCGGCGATCTCTGCCTCTTTTATAGGTACTTCCACGGTCGGTGCTCAACGGAAATATCATCTATTATGCCACCACACCAGACGAGCTCAGGCTGGTCACCCCTACACTGTCAGGCTCGAGACCTGTCGAACATCGCTATACCAAGCATCATTCATCAATAGAACGGCAAAGTTGTGGAATTCTTTGCCTAGTGAAGTCTTTCCTGATGCTTACAACCTCCAAACATTCAAGAAAGATTCCAACACCTTCCTTCTCTCCCAAAATTCCACCGCTGGCTAACACGATGTTCCTCGAACATCATAGGTTTCCCTTCCGTGTTTTTTTTTTATTTATTCAACGGGACGAGCCCAGTACAGAAGATGATTAATTACAGATTGTGACAATTACAAAGATATAACAAATATAGCAACAATTTAGAGATAATAAGACATTAGATATCTGGTTGTACATTTCATAAGTGATAGATAATCGCTTGAATAAGAGTTACAAATTTATTTAGAATAAAACTAAAATGAAATGATAAATCTGGTTGCACATTGGGGGAAAGAATCAAAAAGAAAGCCGAAATATCTACGAGATAACATGCAGGATGAGACTAGTTTTGAACTCAGGCAATGAGATGGTGAAGAAATCTAGTTGTTCATAAGCATTTGCGAGTCTCTGAATACGGGATAGACAGCTACTGTATCCATAGTTTGAGCGATGGAACGGGTTATAAAATGAATGGTGAAGTCTGGTGGTGCGTGGAGGTACTTGAAAATTAATCTTGGATAAAAGATGGGGACATTTTAAATTACCATTTATGATTTTGATCAAGGAATAAATGGAGTTCAAAATTTACGTAATTTAGGAATCTGTGTTGAACTCGTTCAATGTTTTGTGAGTGGATGTTGTAGTAAGGGTTCCAAACAAGAGAACAGTATTCGAGGTGATGTCTGACTAAGGCACAATATAAGGTTCTTAAAGAGGTTACGTTTGTGAAATCAGATGTTATCCTTTTTATAAACCCAAGTAGTTTCAATGCTTTATTTACTGTAGAGCAAATATGTAAATTATAATTTAATGTAGGATCGAGGATAACACCCAGGTCTTTGATGTTTGGAACTGCATCTAAGACTACGTTGTTAATCTGATAATCGATAATGATTGGTTTATTGCAACGGTGGAATCTCATCAAGTGGCATTTGTTGACATTTATAAGCATACCGTTCGAGTGACACCAGCTTGCAATGCGTTTTATATCAGTTTGAAGACTTAATGCATCGCTGAGACAAGCAATCTTGGAAAAAAGCTTAAGATCATCAGCAAATAAGAGGGTTGTTCCTTTCGAGATGCCTACCGTTATGTCATTTATAAAAAAATTTAGAAAAGCAGGGGAACTAAGTGAGAACCCTGCGGAACACCCGATGCTACCACAAATTCTCTGGAAATGAGATTATTAACTTTTATGACTTGAGTTCGTTCATGGAGGTAATCTTGAATCCATTTTAGAAATTACCCTGATATGCCATAGATGCATAGTTTGTGTATTAAAAGCTTATGATTTACCTTGTCGAATGCCTTGGAGAAGTCGGTGTAGATAGAGTCTACCTGATACCCAGTCTCCAGGGCATCCGACAAGTAGTCAATGTAGTTTACTAAGTTTAGTTCGGTGGATTTCCCTGATTGGAATCCATATTGCTCCTGAATCAAAACGCTTGAGAATATTTTAGATAGATAATCTGTTACAATGCTTTCGAATAGTTTTGGAATGGTACTCAATGTGGATATGGGGCGATAATTTTTTACATCAGACAAGTCACCGCTTTTATGAATGGGTATCACATAGCTGAGTTTCCAGTTATAGGGGAAGGTACCCGTTGCAAGGGACATATTAAAAATAAAATAGAGAGGACGGAAAAGTGTGAAGCTGCAGATAAAAAAAATAAGGCTACTGACATCAATACAGCTTGCAAAACTTTTATAGATGATATTCGCTGGTGTTTGTTGGAGGTTAGTTGTCCTTCAGTAGATATCAAATTGACTTCAACAACTAAATCACTTCATAAATGGTATACTAGAGAAATTGCTCTACTTCACAATCATCTTAATAATTTACACCAAATTATGAAATGCTATAACTCATGTGGAACAAAATTTCAATACTTGCAATGCAAAAAAAAAGATGAAATTGAGAATTCTAAAAAAGATTATTTTAATAACAGGTTGGAATCATCAGATAACAAAATTAAAGAATCATGGAGAATAATTAATGAAAAGTTGGGCAGCACGAAACAACACATATCAGAATTTTCATTAGAAGTGAGCGGTTTGCACATTATTGATGATATAGAGACATTAGTAATGTGTTTGCCTCTCATTTCTCCAATATATGCCATAATACTGTAGCAGCACATTTTGGTGATAATTCATCGAGCTCCTGTACAGTAGCACGTCATGTATCAAATGCAATTTCCATCCCTCACATTGCAGAAAGTGATGTGGCCTTATTGATTCAGAAGGCAAAAAATGAAAAATCATCAGGATTTGATGAAATTTCTTCCAAACTTTTAAAAACAATTTCTCATATTATTGTTCCTCCTTTGACATACATGATCAATTTATCACTGCTAACAGGTATCTTTCCTGATATGTTCAAATTAGCAATCATATTTCCCTTACACAAAAAAGGAAATGCAACTGATATTGGGAATTACCGGCAAATTTCACTGCTCTCCGAGATTTCCGAAATTCTTGAGAGATGTATATGCAACATGATTACCGATTTTAATGATAAATATAACATTCTCATCACAAGCCAACATGGTTTCAGGAAGAATCAGTCAGTGGAAACTGCTACAAATCAACTCATGGACTATGTTTACATGGAACTTGACAGAGGCAACTACGTCGTCTCTCTTCTCTTCGACCTGTCGAAGGCTTTTGACAGTTTAAATTCCGATTTTATACTCAAAAAGCTATACACTCTTGGCATAAGGGGCATTTTATTGAATTGGATAGAATCATACCTAAAAAACCGCCACCTTGTTGTAAAAATTAACAATGAACTGTCAGAGGAATTTCCCACTTCAATAGGTGTGCCTTAGGGTTCGGTCTTGGGCCCGTTATCATTTTTACTGTTTGTGAATGACTCACCAAACTTTATTAGCGAAGTTATAGTTACAATGTTTGCAGACTTCTAGGTACCTGGCTTGACTCAGACTTGAGCTTCAACAGTCCCATAAAACATGTATCGACAAATTGAATGAAGCTTCTTACGGAATTCTTCAAATGAAAGCATATGTAAATGAACGAACTTTGATTAACCTATACTATGCACTAGCTTACTGTCATCTTTCATATAATATAATATCTTGGGGTTGAGCCATAATGATATCAATAGAGTCCTTGCATCACAAGAGATTAATGAGATTAATTTTCGACTTAGACTATCGAGCTAGATGTAGAGGAACTCTTAAGATACACTCAATTTCAACTGTCACTTCTACTTACATCATGAAGTGCGTTAACTATACCAGAACAAAATATCTCAACACTTTCCAACTGCAATCTGATATACATGACTACAACAAAAGTGCCAAAAATCTCCGTTTACCTCCTCACAAAACAAGCATGTTTCGCAAATCTCCCGTTTACAAATGTATTATTTTTACAACGCTTCACCAGATGGCGTCAAGTCAAAACCCACTCACAATTCATTCAAGATTGGTGTGACAGCACAAAATCCTTTTTACTCCATCGGTGAATTTTTGTTTCACCATGTTACATAAGCAGCTGATACTATTTACATATCAGTAATCATTGTACCATTTCTTTGTTTTACATATCTGTAATCATTGTACCATTTCTGTGTTTGACTTACCTTCTGTACTCTGTATGTTATTCGAGGTGAATGAATTTCTATTCTATTCTATTCTAATTCATGGTATACATTGTACATCGCATTAATGAAAAGTTCAATGCAAGAAAAAAACTTGCAGTGCAATGCAACCTTGGCACCCACTTCTGAAACTAAATATGAAAATGGAAAATTCATTATCAATTAATAAAAATCACCTGGTAACCATAATTCATCCGTCTGCAAATTGTCACTTTTCAGTGTCAAAACCAACTGAACATTAAAAAAATTCGCGAAGAAAAGTGTTCTAATTGTGTTAAGAATGGGAGCAGATTCGTTCCCGAAACGTCCACTGAGATAAGTAGAAGTTTTATTCTTATTAATTTCATTAATATTTATATTTCCAAATTTTTCAGAAAACGAGGTGTCACTGCCAAATAGAGAATTTCTTTTTTAGGTATCTGAAGGTTCAATTTCAAGCGCAGTGACATTTTGGGGCAGGTCACAAAATCTGTCTTTATTACAAATATATTGAAAACATTTTGAATAACTTCTACTCAATTTTTTTAGAAACGAGGAGATAAAATCCCACAAAAAGCTGAGAAATTACTATATACCGCAGTTTACTTGGACGTCTTTTTGCCTCTACTTCAATCCAATTCAAATCTACAATTCAGTTTGACAATGCAGCTGGTACACATTATTTGACAAATCTCAATCAATTGTGCTGTTTTTTCAGTTGATATTCAAATTATGTCACAAGTGAGGACATCAATTATGTGGTTAGCCTTATACATGTTTCACAAGAATGTAAGTTCTTGGGCTTTATTCATATCCAATCCTCAGAACTTGATGATGAGGTTAGCGATGTTTTTGACGATGAGGTTGACGAAGAGATTGCATAAATTCTGGACAAAGAGATTCCAGCAGCTGAAGCAATATTCTGTTAGGGCATTTGCCTCCCTTATTGGTTATTTAGTACAAGCTACCACAGTAGTTGACTAATTTAATAAGCTATCAAGATCATGTCACGAATGAATTGATCTGGTGGTTGAAAAGTACTTCGCCCACTAGCAAAGTAGAAGACCACCTTGCTCACAAACAAAGTGAGCTATGCATATGCAAATGCAAGACAAGATTTCGTATTTCATCATGAATTCTGCCAAGAAGAGATAATAGGTACAGCTGCTTTCGTGCATGAATTAGAGCGGTATATAGCATTGAACACATGAATTTACATTATTACTTGCTATATTTGACCACTATAAACATTAGAGTGTAATAACTGTATGATCTTTGTTTTTATAAAAGGTCAAGTTAGCAGATGAGTTTACTGTCTTCATATTGATGGCAATATTACTTATATGCCCTTTCGCATTTTTTTCTTCATACACAAAGGGTTCAAGACAATAAAAACTAATAAAGCAACTGCTGGTATAGTATACGGACTTCTCAACTATGGTTTTTGATTGTTATAAATTTATCATGTGAAAATCTGTTGATGTAGGTACCTACTATGGTGGATGATATTTTATCATCTCCTTTCAGGAAATGCTATTATCATCTGTGCTATAGCCTTGCCTTGGTGGCTGCAAAATTTCATACGGCAGGAATTCATAGCAAAAACTCCCCAACAGAAAGAAATATTCTACATACAAATCTTGCTGGGAATATTGTGGAATCAGGAAGATAAACTTATTTCGAGCAGATTATCCATGGATAAGTAGTTTCCTTCTCTCAAAGCAAACTGAATGGAACGAATTACAGATGTGGTACAATGAACAATATAGAGTCCTGTACTCACGAATAATATGGAGCGATGTTGGCAAGAATCCAGTTGCTAGGTTCATAAGCAATAACATGTTATTGCCAGAACGTCCAATATACCCTGAACAAGTAAGTATCTACTTATAGGTATAATTTCCTCGAATGTAGTTGATATATTTGATATATTCATCCCAGATACCTTGAAGACATCTGGGCCACAATAAGAACAACCTGTTCAATCTAATCTTGTTTGAAGATTCACACATTGTGGAGATTTGCTACTTCCCACGAGGCGAAATAGGACTAATTTTTTCGAGAGTGCAGCAAGAAATCAGTTCACACCAGTTGTTCACCAAAGAAACTTTTATTTCACCGGCATCGGTACGTGATTAGATAACACAGAGGGAAATGACGCCACACGTGTTGCCGGACGGTGATAGTCTCTAGAAAGGCGAGCGGTCACTACGAAGACTGGACTGCAAGTGGCCGAGGTCGTGTCTCGTGGCAAGCATGAACCTCTCGAGGTTCGAGTCGTTGCTTGCGTCGAGAGTGGGATGAAAATGGCGGCACCAACGGTGGCGCCATAGCCACTCCCTCCCCAGTGACCTTCAAAGGCTGAGAAGGAAGCGAGAAGGTGACTTTTTCTCGTGACGGCGTTGGCTGCTGGTGCTGAGGCTGCTGGTTCAAGGAAATTCCTGGCTGAGATGACCGGCCCTAGGGCAAAGACTGTGGCAGCTGAGATTGTGGTGGCAGCTGCAGATCGGCTGGCGATAAAAACGCTGGCTTGAGCTGGTCGGTTGAGAAAGTCTTAGGTACTCCGTTGACATCTATGACGTATTATCGGTCGTAGATCTTCCGATTTACACGGTGAGGGCCAGTGCATGACGGCTGTAGTGGTTTGCAGATCGCATCGACCTTGCGAAAAACGTATTCGCAAGTACGTAAGTCTTGAGTCCTGAGCGCCTGAAAGCCTGGCGGCGAAGTAACTCTGAAAGGTAGGGCCTGATGGCCCTACCTTTGTGAGGAGGTCTAGCTGGTATAGCTTCAGCCGAGGGTTTGTGAGAAGATGGCGTAACTGATCTTCAGCCGCCTGCGCAGTGGTTATTCTGGAGAAAAAACCAAGTGGCACCCAGGCGCCGTCCTCTAGCTGTTGGTCCAGCGCTGCGCCGATGTTTGAGGTGACAGTGGAGACGAGGCTTTCCTTGGAACGCAGAAAAGCATTGTCGGCTCCGAGGGACCAAGTTAATTTGGTTCTCTTGATCATGGATCCTTTCAGTAACTCCGTCAGCGGAGCCTGCAAGGCTGCGGCGTGTGGTATGCATCGGCGGCAGAAATTCACCATGCCAATAAAACGGCGAACTGTGTGGAATCCACAGGCTTCGGGAAATCGTGGATGGCCTGTATCTTTGGAGCTGGCGGACAGAAACCGTCTTCAGACACCTGGTAGCCACTTTTTCTTGGCCGTAGTGACATTTGCTTCAATTGACTCGTAGCGTGGACTCTTGTAGAATAGTGAGCAACTGAGTCAGATGACGCTGGTGCTCGTTGTGACTGTTCTAAAAGACGATGAGTAGGTCATCTTATTTCTCAATACATCTATCAAGTATCAGTGTATTCATAGTGCTGCTCATTGTTAAGAGTTTTTACCTTGGAAAAAGTTGAGTGAAATTTATGATTTTTGGAACATATATGTGTTACAACATCTTCTACAAAACTACACAAAGTTGTGGTATATATTAACTAAGTATTGAATAAGAAGGAGTTAAAGTGCAGAATAGCAGTTCTCCTCGGCAAAAAAAGGATAGTTCCTTATCTCAATCTACCTTCAGCATCGGAAAAAACGAACTTACAATATAAACACAGATGTTATCAGTCCAGTGAAACTGATCAAATATTTAAGAGGAGCTTCACCGAGAAAATGAAAAATTACCTAAAATGGATTCTTTTCTATGTAAACAGCCGACTGAAAGAGTAAAAATTCCAAGTTTCCCATGCGATTCATGCAGAAACATTACATGTGCAGAATGTAGTGAATTAAGCACAACCGAAATAAGATGCATCCCTCTACAAAAACGATCTTTAAAGTACCAATGCAAGAAATGTAGAAATCTTGATACCCTAGAAATCCTTCAAAATACAATTATAGATAAGGAAAAAATAATTGAGAACCAAGAAATAATTATCAAACTATTACAAGAAAAAATAAATACTCTGGAAAAATCGAATGTTCCATCATATTCTTCAATCTTAAAACAACAACAAATAGTAGGCTCCAAACCAATAAAAACTAGCTGTCCAAAGATAATTGTAAAAC
The DNA here is from genome assembly GCA_963576655.1 of Gastrophysa polygoni. Lineage (NCBI taxonomy): Eukaryota > Metazoa > Arthropoda > Insecta > Coleoptera > Chrysomelidae > Gastrophysa > Gastrophysa polygoni. The sequence continues at coordinate 2,326,237 of OY755093.1, read as the reverse complement.
CGAAGCAACAACAACTATCAGAACAAACCAAAAAAGACATCAATACAAACATTAATCCTGCCAAACTGAAAATCGGTGTTACAAATATAAAACCGTCTAGATCTGGTATGATGATCATTACATGTCAAACGAAAAATGAAACAGAAATACTGAAGGAGGCACTAGAAGATAAACTAAAAAATGACTATAACATAGAACTTAAATTAAAATCACCAAAAATAAAAATTGTCAATTTCAATCAAGATTATGACAATGAAGAAATAGAAAACTACTTCAAAGAACAAAACAATATACTAGGGGAAATTACAGTAAACTATATCCGCAGTAATAGAAATGGAACGAAAACAATCCTATGCAATCCTATTATAACTGTCAAGGATACTTTCACAAGAAGCTCAACTGCAAGGAGAAAATGGTATGTCCTATATGCTCTGAAGAACATGAAGAAAGAATTTGTCCTAAAAGAAAAATATCTTGTAAAAACTGTGATCTTTCAAACATAAAATACAAAACAAATTATGATACGAACCATCAAAGTAATGATTCAGAATGTCACACTCTGAAATATCATATCAAGATACTTCAAAGTAAAATAAAGTACTTTCGTTTTTTCAGTGAATTCACAATAAGTACATCTCTATATCCTTTATATTTCCCACATCTAATGGATAACACAGAAATACAATTATTAGATGATCTGGAAACTAAAACACCATTACTGACAACTGTCAACCAATACATTGAAACAAACGAACTCACTGAAAAACTGAATCAGCTTGAAAAATACAGTATTTTTCAAATACTACACTTAAATATTAGAAGTGCTTATAAAAACTTTGATGAATTTTTGATTTTTTTGAATATGAACAATTTGAAAACTATAGATATCATAATTTTAGGCGAAACCAGATTTATAAGTAATGTAAATGATTTTACAATTCCTGGCCACACCACACTGTTCAACGACAGCACAATCAACCTATGTGATGGATTGCTTATTTTCATAAAATCCAATATTAATTTTAACGTAACACACACAATCTTGCCGATAACAAAAATAACCATAAGTAGAATAACATTTGAGTTAAACAAACTCAAATTCAATATTATACCCTGTTATAGATCACCCTCTACCAACGACAATGATTTTGTTGAGGACCTAGACACATACATCTCAAATGAAACTAAACAAAATATTGACTTACTCATTGGTGATTTTAACTATGATATACTGAATGATGATAATGCCAAAACAAATAATTACACATCAATGTTGATGTCTTATGGATTCGAATCCTATATAAACACACACACAAGAATAACACATACGTCAAAGTCTTGTTTAGACCACATTTTTATTCGGAAATCCATACAAGAAAACACAGCTAATTTTGTGCCACTCGTAATAAACTCGAATATTACCGATCACCATCCAATTTTCCTATCAATTAATAGCACAAAATCTGAAAACAAAACTAATAGAATCATACAAAAAATGATAAATAAATTTGATACAGATAAATTTCTACGGATAATAAGTGAATGTAAATGGGATAAAATTGTAAAAGCCCAAGATCATCAAAAAAAACATGGGTAACAAATGGCATAATTAACACAGGGACAAACTTAAGAAACAACTGAATAGAAACATAAATAACGTAGAACTACAGGAAATATATAAAAGTTGTAGAATACATCTCAACCGACTGATAAAAACAATTAAATCCGCTTACTACTGTGATCTGATTTCTAACTGTAAAAACGATATAAAAGAAATATATAACATAGTCAAGGAAGCCACAAACGAGAACGACCGGAAAACAAATCAAGACATATTTATATATAATGAAAGAGGGGAACACTTTACTGATGATAAAGAAATGGTAAATTATTGTAATCAATACTACATAAATGTAGGCACTAATATGACCGCAACAATTCCTGCTGCACCCCAAAACTTCAAAAATAAGTACCCGCAAATTAAAAACTCTCTGTTCCTCAAGCCAACTGATGAAAACGAACTCATCCATTATATTAACACCCTAAAATCATCCAGTTCTCCTGGAATAGATGGAATAACCGCTGATACTGTAAAAAAATGTCATATGCATATACTAAAACCACTTGTTCACATAATAAATCTTATATTTTCAAATGGAAAAATACCTGAACAACTCATAATGTCGGTAGTTACACCAATTTATAAAAACGGAGACAAGAATTCTGTACAAAATTATAGACCAATCAGCTTGATAAACACTTTTGCAAAACTATTTGAAAAATGTCTTGAAGTAAGATTATATGACTTTATCTCGAATAATATCTTGAGTGATAAACAATTCGGTTTTCGTCCAGATACAAGCACAAATGAGGCAATGTTTGAACTGATTAATCAGATAAAGAATAATTTAGACTGCGGAAACAAGTGTATTGCAGTCTTCCTTGATCTACCGAAAGCTTTTGATACGGTTCCTCATACATCACTCTTGGAAACTCTGGAAAAACTTGGTGTGAGAGGCATTGCATTAGAAATTTTCAAAAACTATCTATCACAAAGAAAGCAAGCTCTGAGGATAAGAAATACGTGTAGCACATATGAATACGTACAAATGGGAGTACCTCAAGGAACAGTTCTGGGACCACTGCTCTTCATAATATACATCAACTCATTACTGAATACAAGCATAAATGGTACTATTCTATCTTACGCAGACGATACCGTCTTTTTATATGAAGGTAACACATGGCAACATGTCAAAGAAAAAGCTGAATACGGTACATCTTTAGTTAAAAATTGGTTGGACTACAATAAACTCTCACTGAACGTAACAAAAACGTCATATGTAGCCTTCTCTTTAACAGACGTAAATAGACCAAATTTTAAGAAAATAAACATCATAAACACCAATCTAGAAATAAACAGCAATGATAGAACTGAATATCTAGGCATCATCATAGATAAAAATCTCAAATGGAAGGATCAAATAAACACCTTAACAGCAAAATTACGCAGATTCATCCACAAATTTTATGAGTTACGAAAAATAATGAACAAAAAACTCTTGATCACATTGTACAGGACCCTGATCGAATCAATTCTGAAATATGGCATTATTGTTTGGGGAGGTCTCTACAGTAATGCCCTAGAACCTTTAACTACCTTTCAAAATTACATAATTAAAATTATACTACAAAAAAGGAGATTGTACCCCACAAGGCTTTTATATAACGAAGATATATTAAGTGTGAGATCCTTGTATTTTCATGCATGTTGTGTTTTCATCCATAAAAATCATCACTTGATTAATAGAATTGAACACTGCCATGAAACACGTGCAAAGACCAACAACTTACTAAAAAAATCCTTTTTATCAAAAAGACAACCAATGATTCATAACAACAACAGCTCCAAGATTATTCAACACATTACCACAAGATATTAGGAACATAAAAAAACAAAGCATATTCAGGAAAAAATCAAGACAACACATAGGCAAACATCAAGACAAGTATATACACAGCCTATAGACTATCTCAATTTTATACTACTTAACTATACAGATACCTACCCAAAACGTAGTTCTACACATATAATCTTTTGAAACTAAAATACACAAACAACTGCACATACAGGTGTAAACCTAGGTGCGACCAAAAAGACAAGAATTTATTATTATTTCATATTAGTATTGTTAATAACACGAAGGGCAATATTGAAAATCACTTCCATTGCATCCCAGTGATCCCTGGCAGTGAATATAGTCCTTTCCAGTAGGCTTTCTATTAAAAACATGTATTATTATTTTTCTATTATTATTTCTATTACTATCATTGTTATAATTTATTTTCTGTAAAATGGCTTATTGAATAAATGTTCTTATTATTATTATTATTATTGATGGCATGGAAGGTGTTGTAATGGTGAAGACACACGGAGCGGTTTTCGCCGACCCGGCAGCTGAATGCATGAAGACACACGAGTCGTTGCTGATGCGAAAACAATGTGGTGTTTATTTATTTATTTATTTATTTATTTGGGAGGAATACAAAGAGGGACAAACCCAAAAAGAGTATGAATGAGTTGATTGTGTTACATACTACGCAATATCGTGTTATGTACAGTTCTTGATCAAGTGTAGTGCGGAATACAATAACTAGGCATGATTGAATGAACATTCGAGAAAAGTGGTGAAGGTTGCAAGGGAATTGGAAGAGATGTCAATTTCTATTTTATTATCTCAATAGATTCGTTATAGTTTCGCCCTGTATTTTGTCAACGGAAACAGTTTAAGAACAGAGAAATCTGACAGTCTAACCAAAATGGGATGTACTGTACATTCTTTCATCTCATTATGATCAACAATATCACATAAATGATGGAAGTTTAGGATAATCGACTTGCAATATCATGAATAATCTCAATGATATGATAATCAAGGATTTCTGCCACTCACTCACTCCACTCTACCACTACTACCCACCCACTACCTACTCATCCATCTGAGTACAGACAATTTATGCTGAGATATGCATTAGATATTCTTGGTAATAATAGTATTGCATATTTTATCAAAAAACGTATACTTTCTGATCAGTTTTCAGGTCAGTTTAACTGTCAGTATTCATTCCCAATGCTATACACTATACCTACTCATTCTCTCGAGTCCACCGGAAATCTAAACTTCGATGATGACTGATATCATTTGATTTGTTGACTTATTGAATAATGTATGGACTGTAATGAGTACTTACCTCCTACACTACGACCATGTTCACTTCGTGTGACAAGACAACTTTTCGGCATTTCTGAACTTGTTTGTGCATTCTAGTCGAAAAATTATCCAAATCGCCGGAATGTACCCATAAAAATACGCCTGAAAACTACGAAATGACTGTCATGACGGCATATCTTGGTTCGGCTCGAAATCGACCAATCATGGCACTAGTACACCAAACGCCCCCCCGCACTTGTTACAGAAGAAAACAAATCCAGCTCCTAATTTTAGACTAGCGTATGCGCATTTTTCCGGCTTCAGTTTCCATGTCGTTGCTATCCTAGATTAGATATTATATATGACATACATAGACAAGTAGGAGCAAAGTTTGAAAATTCTTTTATCTTTGGTATTCGCCGCCAGTGACCTCGAAACGAGTGTGAGTAGATGTCGCCACGTACGAATGTCATCGTTTCTCCTTGGAACTAATTTCGAGGAATGATTCTCAACCTCCACAAATTACTCGTCCAAGAGTAATGGTTGCTTAAAGACGGAACGTTGGATCAGAATATCGATAATGCCAAATTAATGAGCATCAAAAAGTTGGCAGAGAAGATGTTCCTTCAGTTTTGTCCATTTTCATTACCAACACCAAAAAAAAAAGAAAATCAGGAAATTCATTTCCTTTCGAGATATATCAAACACGAAATATCATTTCAGAAATTTTTGGAAGTCATTTTGTTGACCCTTCAATCACGCAACTTTTCTATCATTCAGCCAAAACTGTATCTCTTGTAGTTTCAGAGATATCCACACTCTGACCCTTCTTATTTTGGATACAATGTATATATATATATTGAATAACTGAATTGGGAGAACAATATTCTGTTTGTTTTCTACTATTTTCTATGAATGCTTGTAATATGAAATATAAAATTTATCATGAAAGTCGTTCATGTCTCCATTCATGTTAATATTTTTCTATGGGTTTTTCCTCCATGACTATAGATAACTGTGAAATTTTCATTTTCAAATTTCAGGGATCAACATGTTCTCCTTCTCTTCGGCAATTTGATGAATGTTTGCATGGGAGTCCGAAACATATTGGCTTGAAGGAAATAAATTTGAAAAAAATATTTCTTCAAAAAAAAAATCCTCATGAATGCAGACTAATTCAAAAATGATAAGCAGTTCATGAGTATTTCGGCAGTATTACAGGAAATTGTGTTCAATACCGATGAACACAATTACAATCGAACAGCATCTAGCGAAGTTCTCTGTCAAATTCAATTTCTTCCTAATAGCCAGCAAATCCTAGAAACTAATTGATTTTGTGAATCCTCCTCTCCCCACTAATCGAAGCAAGCACTCACTTCATATTAAACATCGTAACAGCAACGAATCAAGTAGAGCTAGGGGGATTAATAATTCTTCATATTCAATGCTTCTCAGAATCAATTTTCTCCTGATCACTTCAAATTGTCATAAATGTGTGTATTCTTCAAGTATTTCGATTTGAAATTTCCAAACCAGAATAATACACATTTTCAACATATTTTAAATTTTGATACATATGTATATTAAAGAGCCCATTATTTTTTGTCAACAAGGGGTCAACAACATATATGTATTAACTACAATATTGACCAAACGCCATAAGAGCAATGTGATGCTTCATTATATACGTCTTTCCTTGTCTGATTGGCAACGATGATCGAGTTCGCATGCGCAAAATTCAAATTTCATTCAAAATTCATTTTGGTGCATGCGCATAAATAAATCCTTGCCAATTGCACTCTTTTATTTTGACATCAGATAGGCTGTCCTCATTATCAATATTCGTAGTTAATACATATATGGTCAACAATCATTATTATTGTCAACAATGACAAATGAATAACTTACAGAGTATTTAATGACAAATGACATGAACTTGAGCCACTTTAACCATAGGTATACTCTTTGATTTAACCGTGGATACAACCAGAGATAAGTTGCCACTTTTCCTCTGATACAACATACGGTCGACACAACACGATGAAACATGGATTTTGTTGGGATGTCTATAAATGGTGTTATCTTCAACGATTTTCATGCGAGTTTCAACAGGAAATTTCATACTCCTCATTCACGGTAGGCCATCAAAGACACAGAATATCCATTGAAGAAACCGATTTCATCACAAAGTTTCAAAAGCTGAAGTCATACGATAATGTGTGTTGGCATCCTATTTATTTTCCGACCACACTGACCGAGTTATTCGTTTCGCTCCAGTGTAATTTGTGATATGGTTTTATTATCGATCATTCAAATCAACCATGTTTAAGTCTGATGTGACAAGTCTGTGATTCAATCTGCGGGTGCGTCGATATATAGTGTGAAGAAAGAATAACCTCAAAGAAGATGAATTCAGATTCTTCAACATCCATGAAAATATCGTCGAAAAATATGAATTCATATTTTTCAACATCATTGAGAAAGGTGGAAAATGATTTCCTACTAAAATCCACCTTCCTCAAGGATGTTGAAGGAGGCGAATTGAAATTTTTCGACAATATTTTTCCTTCTTTCCGACACACAGAGGATGAGCTATGCGACGCAGGCGCAGAAAGGCAGAATCGACTCTATTATGATTTCCTTCTGATTTAATTGAGGCGGACATGATCTAAGAAATTTGAATCATTGCTCAAACAGGAAACCTGGAAAGGGGTAGTAGATGTAGATAGAGTACAAGAAAGCTACAGTAACTTCATGATGAAATTTAAAAAACACTCAACTACATGTACTAAAACAGATGAAGGTCATAAATAGTCAAAAGAAAATAAAACCGTGGATTTCAATAGGTCTCATGCAATCAATAAAACACAGGGATTACCTGAAAAATAAACTAAAGAAAGATTTCAAAGAACAACTCAAAACAGAATACAAAAATTATAGAAATATGTTAAATAATCTAATAAGAAAAACAAAAAATAATTTTTATAAAAACCAACTAATGGAAGCAGGAAATGACTATAAAAAAGTTTGGGAAGTGATTAATTGTGCATCCAATTCAACCTCGTCGAAAAAGGAATTAGGAAAGATAAATATACTAGGAACAAATGGAAAGGAGATCACAGATAACACAGAAAAATCAAATATCTTCAACACATTTTTCACAAATATAGGACAAAACTTAGCAGAAAAGATAAGACAAAAAAATAGAAAAGATCCACATAGACATTTTATGACTTCGGATAAAACACTGAAGGAATCGATATTTCTAGAGCCAGTGTCGGAGAATGAACTAATTGAAACTATCTCAACATTGAAAAATAAGTGTGCCGGTGGAGAGGACGAAATATCCACGACATTAATAAAATCAGTACATTCTAGTATTATTGTCCCTTTGAAACATTTGATAAATTTGTCTTTCGAAACAGGTATAATACCTTCCCAGTGGAAAAATGCAATTATCACACCTATTCATAAATCTGGAGATTACAAAACCCCCAGCAACTATAGACCCATTTCAGTTATAAATAACTTTGCAAAAATATTCGAAAAGTGTTTGAAACATCGTTTGATGAAATTTTTTACCAAGCATAAGTGTATCACAGAGAAACAGTATGGATTTCAGAAAAATATGAGTACAGAAGATGCTATTATGGATCTAACTAAAAATAATGTTGGAGGCTTGGATAGGTCAAGAAAATGTCTTGCGGTATTTCTTGATTTGGCCAAAGCTTTCGACACTGTGTCGCATAATATCTTACTTGAACGTCTCAATAAAGTTGGCATACGTGGCACAGTACTGAATCTATTAAAAAATTATTTACAAAACAGGACACAGCAAGTAAAAATTGAAGACTGTCTCAGTGATCCACTGAAAATCACAGTCGGTGTTCCACAGGGTTCAGTGCTGGGACCAATATTGTTTCTTGTGTATATTAACGACATTGCTAATCTAAATAACTTTCATGGCCATATAGTATCATGCAGATGATACTGCTATCGTTTTTATAAATGATACATGGGAAAAGGTATATGAATGTACTAAACTAAGCCTCTCTCACATCCACAGTTGGTTAAATCACAGCTTATTAACAGTTAATTTTCAGAAGAGTAATTTTCACTTTCTCTCTAACTAGTGAAGACCAACCTACAGAAAAATATATTTCAGTACATAGTAATTCTTGTGACGAAATATGCCTCAGAGGTTGTCCACAGATTGGAAAAATAAAAAAAATAAAGTATCTTGGTGTGATTGTGGACCAACACCTAAGGTGGGATAAACATGCATTATATGTAACAAAGAAATTACGACAACTAATACATAAGTTTTATTCGCTACGTGATATTCTCAGCAGGAGAAACCTTTCCATAATTTATAACTCATTGGCTAAGTCAATTTTAAGATATTGCATAGTAATATGGGGAGGTCTCTACCACAACGCTCGAAAAAAATTACAAACTACTCAAAATTGTTTGCTAAGAATACTTTTCAAAAAGGACAGATTATATAACACAAAAAGTCTGTATAAAGAATCCAAGCAACTAAATATCAAAAACTTATTTGCATATCATTGCCTACTATATACCTACCGTAAAACAAAGCCCGTTATTAATCCGCATAAACATTATATTACCCGATTCGTAGAAAACAAATCTATTGATTTGCCGATTTTCAAAGTCACTTACAAAGATTCGTTATTTTCATTGGCCCTAAACTTTATAATTCACTACCTTCATGTGCGAAAGAATTGAGAAGGGAAAAAGCTTTCAAAACTAAAATAAAGGAGCTCATAGAGTTAGATGAAATTAATGTTGATCTTTATCTATAACTTTAAAAAAAAAAACCTCATATTAAATTCTGAAAATCATATATTTTACTCACTGTTATGATGTTGTACTGAAATCAATGTTGAACTGTTGATACCAGAAATTTCAACTGAATATCTAATACTTACCTCGTATTAATTTCTGTACCTCTTCGCTTTACTTTAAAATCAATATTTACTGATCACTCGTCTGATTCATAAACTGTGTAAACTCTATGCATATTTCCTGGATGATCATTAAGAAGTGCAAAACACAAGCATCCTGTGCTTAGTTTGTATTCTTGCTGATCGAAGGAATACAATGATAGTTAGGTACATACATTTGCAAATGAATGATATATATACTTAATACTGACTAACTGTATTGTAACTTACCTTATATTTGTTTTGGAATAAATTGAAATTGAAATTGAAAAATTCTACACATTTAACACATAAAGCATTCGAGGCGCACATTCAACTATGCTATATCCATGATTGGAGCATCTCTGTGATGATACATGGAACATTTTTTGAAATTCAGCAGTGATAAAGTTGCTGAATGTTTTAGTCAATTAAGAAACTACTGAGAATCTGGCCGGTTTCCCAGTCTTCCTGGGGAATGGCCTTTATAGCCATATATGTTTCATCATCATCGTTAGAAAATGCAGAAGCACTCTTCGATTTTTTTTTTCGAAGTCTAGTTTTGTTATGAGACAATAATGAATGTATATTCCACTACTATCACTAATCCCTTCCGAACAAAAGTAATGAAATACTAGTGGAAACACTGAATATAATTATCATACACTTTATACAATTCATGAAAGTATCGATATATATATTGAAATGAAATTGAAAAAACTGGAAACAATACCCAAATATGAGGAAACAAAATCTAAAAAATCAGCCACGCTCAGCTGTGTCCAGTTCGTCTCATACCAGCCGTGTTCAGCAGAGCCAGTTGTGGCTAATCGTTCATTCAATCATTGATGAAACGCAAATCGTAGTTCCCCATCCGGTTCCCAACGTCCGACCAGGCCGCGTGAGTAGCCCCATCCATTTCCGTGGCCAACTGGTTGCTCTCCAACAACGTATGCTGCGTGCCCCCGATGGGCTCCCCACAACCCTTTTCCGGACACCTGGCCTCTTGCATGGCCCCCCCGCACTCCGTGATGACGTACGGATGGCCGTTGGGGCACTTGAACCAGTGCCCTTGTCTCAGATTCATCGCTTGGACGATCTCCAAGCGCTGCGACTCGCTGATCTTCAGGCCGGTGTTCAGTTTCTTCATCAGATTGTGCACGGTTTTGTCGGTATTCTTGGTGTATCGCTTTCGTGTGTTGATCAGCATCTCGATGTTCCGAATGATGATTTGTTTGGAACCGTTATGTCTGGTGAAGAAGTTAAGAAGCCCACCTAAATGGGAAAATGATGAGAACTTTCAATTATAACAGGACCCACTACAGATAAATTGAAATTCACATCTGATGAGCTATGAACATACTGAGTCATATACAGGGTGGCCCATCGAAAACATACCGCAAGACATTACAGGCTGGGAAAGAACTTTTCGATAAAATCCGAAAACAGGTCAAGTTTGTTTGTCAGGGGAACACATTTTGACGTAACAAGCATAGTGAAACCTTCAATCCCCCTAAGTAGGGGTGTCATCCCACTATTTTCTTCAAATTGGAAGGGGGGTCAAGCGATACCTCTTCAGAAGGAGCTGGTCATTCCCTACACAGTGCTGCTTACATTTTCAAAATCTATCCACTCATTCAGAAAATATGGAGCGTTGAAACTCCAACGATGATGCGTGACGAGAAATGTAAAAAATGATTCAACTGTACTTCAAAACTCATTTATTAGTCAAGTGAATGGTCGAATTGCTGTCCGTCAACCTGCATACAGTGGTATAAGTTATTTTCAAACCGTTGTCGTACATTCTGGAGCATTTGGGGTGTCACTTCGTGACATACGTTATTGATTCTTCGTTGCAACTGTTCTAATGTGTCTGGTGGTGATTTGTAAAAAACGCTTTTGATGTGTCCCCACAAAAAAAAAATCTTAAGAACTCGAGTCGGGTGACCGAGGTGGCCATTCTTTAGGGCCCCGTCGTCCTATCAATCGTCCTGGAAATGTGTCATGTGAATAATGGCGCACATTGAGGGGAATAATGAGGAGGAGCTCCGTCTTGTTGGTGAATCAGTACCTGTTCATCGTATGCGGGATGGTTCTCAATGATATTTGTTGGAGCTGGGTTGATGACATGAAGTAAATCAAAGTACATATCACCTGTTGAATTTCCAGGAAGGAAAAAAGGTCCTACAATGGCATTTCCAAAAATACCAGCCCACACATTTGACTTCTGGGCGTTTTGCGTGTGTGTCTCGTGGAAAATCCTTGGATTGGTGTCAGCCCAGTACCGGCAATTGTAGCGATTCACTAAACCATGGAGGAAGAAGGAACATTCGTCCGAAAAACACACATTGAACAGAAAATCACCATTGCGTAACGGTCGCTCACTCATAATTTCACAAAATTGCAAGCGACGATCAAAGTCGTCTTCATTCAGTTCGTGCACCAAGCGCGTATTTTGTAAGGATTGAATTTGTATTTTTTCAATACCCGTTGGACACTGCTACGAGACACACCCCTCGCAATGACCAATTTTCTTGTACTAAGCGTACTATCAACTGCAACTTGCCCCAATACTGCTATCTCCGTAGGTTCATTTAGTACTGGATTTCCAAGCTCTTTCTTTTTGTTATGAACTGAACCTGTTCCGCAAAATTTTTCCAGTGGCATGTTTGTCAGGATGCGGTCGGTTAAACAAGTCCGCGACCCGATTTCCACATTCATCGTTTTTGAAAGGAAAGGCTCAATGATTTCCACTCTGTCTGTAATTGAATACACCATAATAATAAATTCATTTTTCATTCTCTAAAATGAGCCTAAAAAAATCTGTGCATCGGCAAAAATAGCGAATTCAATTGAAGGAACTTATTGCGATAAAGTACAATTGAACCGATCTTTGTATTTTTCGTCCCAAATGATGGTTGGAGTTTCAACGGTCTATATTTTCTGAAAGGGTCGATCGATTTGAAAAACAGCAGCACTGTATAGAGAATGACGTTGAAGGTTGAAGGTTTTACTATGCTTCTTAAGTTAAAATGTGTCCCCCTGCCAGCCTGTAATACCTTGCGGTACGTTTTCGATGGGCCACCCTGTATATACTGACTAGTCATAAACATGAAATGAACAAAGTGTCTCGAAAAGATACCGACAAACTTCAAGGGGTGAAAGGGGACATCAGAAAAAGCATTTTTGTTCATATAAACATATGTCCGCAAATAAGCCGTTTGGGCTGTAGAGCAAATACAATATTCTACACAGCGAGTGTGGAAAGTGACTTATTTCGCGCGAGTTGATATTTAGCATAAGCCGCATGCGGAAATTTAACGAGTGCTTGAAATACACTTTTACGAGTTATGTACAGGCTGTCCCATTTTCGATGTCCTTACGGGATATCTCGCTTATTTTTGAAGATACAGATTTGCGGTTTTCGCGAACATTGGCTACTACGAAGGACCTATATTTTGAAAGGTATTTACTATCTCCCAATTGCTGGGTATCAGTTAGTTACAATATGATAAAAAAATTAGGTATCTTGAGAGGAGACAACCAAGTAGGAAAATATTTGGCAGACTGAAAGAAAATTTGGAAAATTTTGGATTTTTTGAGAAGCCTAGACCAAGAAGTTATAGGAAAGAAAATGCCGAAAACGATGAAATTGGTGTCCTTGCAAAGGTAGAAGAAAGCAATGATTATACTTCTTGCAGAGAAATTGAAGAATCCTTTGGCATTCCAAAGACAAGGGTTTCCAAGATATTGAAAAAGAACAAATATACCCCCTACATATCACAAACTATTCATTATTTGAACCCGGGTGATGCTGTGAAGCGCATTGAGTTTTGTAGATGGTATATCCAAAAGACGGAAGAAAATATAAATTTTGGGCGTTCAGTGGTATGGTCCGATGAAAGCCATATAAGTAGCGCTGGAATATTTAATCGGAATAATCATCGTTATTGGTCGAATGAAAATCATCACGTTACGGTGGTTCGCCAACAGCCAGGCAGGTTCGGCTTTAATGTATCTTGTTTCGTTCATGGAGGAAGACTAGCCTATCGAATTTTTGACGGTAACTTGAGTCACCAAAGATATTTGGAAATTTTAGATGATTGTCTTTCTGAACTACTTGACGAAATTCCGTTGGCTCAATTCAGACACTGTTTCTTCCAACAAGATGGCGCACCTTGTCATAACACAGGTGACATCAGGGTTTATCTTGATGAAAGATTTCAAAACCAGTGGATTGGTAATAATGGTCCCATTCACTGGCCGCCAAGGTCCCCTGACTTATCGATATTAGATTTCTTCTTATGAGGCTATATAAAAAATAAAATATATCACACGCTATCCTCAGGAGATGTCGGCTGTGTCTTCAACAGAATGGGCAGCAATTTGAACAATATTTATAAGACATTTTCAACAGGAGAAAAATTAATGGAATCGTTTTGTAGTAGTAGTTTTATCAAATTGTTTTATGTTTAATTGTTTTATTATTTCATCAGATTTATTCATTTGTTTTATGTTTTATCAAATTGTTTTTATCAAATTGTTAATTGAATAATCATTTTAAATGATGAATACTTCTCATTCTACCCTATATAAATGAGTGATATTTAATTATTGCGCCAGAATATCTATTCTAAAAGTGGAAGTTATTTGTCTTGACTTGCCATAAAAAACCTGAAAATTACCCAAATACAGGACTGATACTCAAAATATCATATAAGTGTTATATATTTTTGAAAAGCGCAAAGCTTTTTTGTTTCAAATATTGAAAAATATACAGGGTGTTCTATTTGAAAAAAACATAACTTTGGGTTATATCTAAATAACGACAGCTCATTAAAAAAATCTGACTACGCCACTGGATTCTACGTGAAAAATTGTGAAAGAAACAGTTCATACTTTGAGTTGAAAGATAGCTGAGATACAGGAGGGGGTCCCAAAATGCAATATTGTCAATTTTGCCCTGCATCTCAGGAACGAAGCGGGCTATGGAAATTTCGTTCACGGTCTCGTGAGTTTCACAAAAAAGTAGCCAACGTTCGCGAAAACCGCAAATCTGTATCTTCAAAAATAAGCGACATATCCCGTAAGGACATCGAAAATGGGACAGCCTGTACACTATTTTTCTTACGACCATTGAATATGTGAATCATTATTATTCCAAGTTTCACCCATGTCCATTGTCATTCATTTAAATATCACGAAATACGCCTACGCCTACTTGAATTGGAAGGTTATTCAATGTTTCCCTCATCGTCGACAGGTACCACGCAACCCAATATACAGGGTGTAACATAAATGATGTCATTAATTGTCATATTATATCATATAAACGTGTGTCCTAACTTGCTTCGTTTCTGAGTAACGAGGGGTCAGAGTGTTTGATAACTCAAAAGTCTCAACGCCAATTTTGATGGAACAAGTTATGCTTGTTAGCACTTGTATCAAAACCGGCGAAAAGACTTCTGAGTTATTCATGAATAATCGATTTTTCATTATACTTTGGACACTCGGAAACGGTGCAAGTTAGGACACAAGTTTATGTAGACTTTTTTCATAAAATATGACAATGAATCATCACCTGATATTGATGACATCATTCGAGTTACACATTGTATAGTAGTCAGGAATCAGAGATCCCGACCATTCCATAGTTGTCGATGTCAATTTCATGAAAATAAATGTGTACTCCTATGAATTCAGGATATTCCAGCTACAAATCTTTGGAACCAACTTCACTCAACCGAGTCAAAGTCAACCGACAACGTTGTTTCTCATCCTTTTCTAGGATAATATAGTGGATTCATAATATTTAGAGATCAAAATCATAAAAGGAAAGAGATGATGGTCACATTACCAGACGCATCCATAGAAAATACTCACAGATACAATGTAATCTCTCATAAAACAAACCTGGACAGCGCACAGCGCCCTCATACGTTATGGAAGCCAAACTAAAATATCGATCGTTGGGAAAGTGGAGGGAAAAGGGCAAGGTGGCAATTTCAAAATTAACATCATGTAGTGAAATTAACTTCTATTTCAGGAAAATAAAAGACACAAAATCCAAGAATTAGTTAGGTTATGACGATAAGGACTGTTTATATTTCAACTTCATTGATTTTGTGTCTTTTATTTTCTTGAAATAGAAAAAAAATTGCAAAATGATTGCAATTATTTTTTTTTTAATTATAAAATATTGTTTTTTCCATAAATTTGTCTAGCCTGTTTGTATCAACTCACAACAATTGTTTGGCAATTTCACTTCCTTTCAAATAACAAAAGAATTCTGGAAGCGCTGTTTTCAAAAATTCATTTTATTAACTTATTTTACTTTGCTATAATGAAATCACAGTTTGTTTGATAATTTTGCTATGTAGACGAATGAATTATGGTTTACTATTTTCAAATGACAAAATGATTCGCAATTTAGAATGCAAATTTTTGATATTAATAGTCAACTGAGGTAATATTTAGAAATAATGTTTTTCATGACGATCCCAAGGTAGGAATTCTAGGAACGTTCATGATAAGGAAATGTTTTTGCAGTTAGTGGCTAGCTCAAAAACTGTTTCGATTAATTGGGTATGATGCAAAAAGATTTTATTGCTCTACAGCCCAATCGGTTCTCTTGCGGACATATGTTTATGCAAACAAAAATGCTTGTTTTGATGTCCCCTATCACCTCTTGTAGTTTGTTGGTATCTTTCAGGGACATCCTGTGTAAACATTCGAATGACATGCATATAGAACTATTATAATGATAATAACATTTATTGATCCCAAGAATCATACATGTCTATGGAGGGGCATAATAGAAAACTAAATTGATAAGTAAATACATGAACAATATCAATTCAAATGGAAAATGAACAGTTGAACCAGAATTAGTCAATATATGAGTAAGAGAGTTGAATTGATGAAATACATTTCTTCAGTTCAATCTTGTCGCGAGAGTGACAGATTCCACTATGATATGTAAACTATCCACAAAAATATAATGATTTTTTTCCAAATTGGGATTTTCTCTGGACAGTTTTCAAATGATCACATTGTCTGGTGTGATGCCCATGGCAGTCAGAATTGACATTGAAGGTAAGATTTATGTTTGCATCAGAGGAGAAAATGTCAACCAATGTCATGACAGAGAGAGAGAGAGAGAGAGAGAGAGAGAGAGAGAGAGGAATTGGAACGACCATAGGAGACAAAATTTCTTGACGTGCCATGTTAGAATCGAATTAATAGTGTAGGATTTTTTTTCAAATTGTTTAGTAGAGTTTATTGATCCATGAGTGTGTTGAAACAAAGAGACTCAGTTTTCCTTGCTCGAATATTGAAGTCAAGGAAGGATTTTAAAACTTTGTTCAAGATATTGATAGACAAGATACTAATGGATTCAAAATAGACCAGAATAGACCATTTCATAGGTGAGTTATCGAATCACGAGGAAAATATTTCAAAAAGTCCATAGTTCGCGCCTAGAGAATGATTGAATGAAAACAGCAAACAAGAGATAGGCAACCAGCAGTAATCAGCGACTGTTGGCAAAATTGTACTTTCCTTTGTTGCATATTCAGGCGAATCGATAGCTCTTTCTTTTTCTCATGTTCGTTTCAATGCTCATCATCAAGTCGATGGAGCAAAGGTGCATCTAGTAGAGAATATATAATATCATATCTTTGGTTCCACCCAAACCAAGTCAAACTAAGTGTGGATGAATGTCCATCTTTGGACGAAAAATAGAAGTCTATCTTTGGACGCACAATATCTTTGGGAGCACTTTCGAAATTGTGTGAATGGAATTCTGATGTTCCATTTGGAAGAAAAAGAATAAATTTTCTCAAATCTCATGATTATCTTTCGATTTGTCATCACCAGACGATATTAAAAAAAACTGTGTTGCACAACACTGAAACATGCAACTTACGTTTTGAATATAACTTTTTTTGCTACAAAACGGTGTTCCATCACACGTTTTATCTCGGTGATTGAATTCAAACAAGGAACTATGTTTCATCACAATGTTTTGAACAAACTATCCAACGAGAAGCTTCTCACCTCTGCTAATAGAATATATATTGTTGATCTGATCCAGCTCGATCAAGCGCTTCAATCTGCTCATCTCCATTTGTATATCATCGATCCTTTGATTCGTGATGTGCTCCTTGTTCCTGTGAACGCAATCTAGGATGAAGTGCAGCTGTTTCTTGGATACCGTTGACTCTGGGATTCCTGGAGCACATATGCGGTTGATGTGTTCTAAAATTTGGACCTTTGAGGTGATCGAGCTAAGCAGGATGGCGTTGAAAGATTGCCTGATACGACCGCGATCTTTGTCTACTTTGGTTTCGACCAAGCGGTATTTTATCTGATCCAAAATATTGAAGAACTTAGGAAAATCTGTAATCAAACACAATCCATGTCAGCGACAATTGGAACGAAATGGGTATGGGAACTGATTTCTCCTACGTCCACTCATGAAAACATTGCTTTCAATATCATTTTGTTCTTTAGAAAATAGCTCATTCCACTGTAAGAACAGGAAAGTAAACGCACTAGTAAGAAAATATCAAACCTTTAGATACCTAAAAGAGAAATTTTCTATTGGTCAGTGACACCTTGTTTTTGAAAAAATTTGGAAATACAAATATATTTTTTCTCTTTGTAAAAATTTTCAAATGTTTTCGATTTTGAAAAGTGTCTTTTCAGTGTCAAAATCGAAAACATTGAAAAAAAAATTTACGAAGAGAAAAATATTTCAATTCTGTTGAGAACGGGAGCAGATTTGTTCCCGAAACGTCCACCAAGATAAGTAGAGGTTTTATTCTTATTGAAAATATTTGTATTTCCAAATTTTTTCAAAAACAAGGTGTCACTGACCAATAGAGAATTTCTCTTTTAGGTATCTAAAGGTTTAATTTCAAGCGCAGTGACATTTTGGGACAGATCCCAAATCTGTCCTTACTACAAATATATTGAAATAATTTAATAACTTCTACTCTATTTTTCAGAAACGAGGAGAGAAAATCCCATTAAAAGGTGAAAAATGAATGTACCACCTCCTCGAAGAACTTACAGACACTATTTAAAACAGTATCAACTTACCCAGACCAAACTCAACTTTAGACTCTATTATTTACAATGGTTGCAAGATGTTCAATCATTTACCTGATTTTATAAGAGAAATTAACACGTAGATGATTCCAAAAAGGTTGTTTACTCCTTGCTGTATAGTCATCCGCTCCGAACAATAAACCCACTAGAAGGATCACAAAACAAATATTCTGAAGCTAACATGAATTCCCAGAATTATCATAATATTAGTACCCAATCGTCGCCAGTGTTGTCATATCCAATCATCAAAAAGTGATAGATAGTCCATAATTTTTAAAGTCCTTTATGAATTCATGTAGTTCAATGCACAAATATAATAATAAATTAGGGTCATGACGATTATGAATCAGTTCTGATTCATAGAAGATTGCTACATTATTCTGAGATTTCACTTTCTTGGGGGCTCGAGGACCAACATGGGTATCGTGAATACTTTTTGCTCAACATTGCAACACCGCAATTTGATATTGACAGTCGACGGCGATTATTACTTTGTTTGGATCTGTCATTATTTACGTTTTGGTTTATTGATATTATTCAACTTTTGTTTAGTTTTGTGTACTCAGAATTCCTCAGAAACTCAGTTTATTTCCTGTTTTGGTGATTTGATATTATGGTGAGACGTTGTGAGGTGTGTTAAAGACAATTTGAACCGGCGATCAAAACACGTCATTCCATAGGTGAGTTACCATTGTCGTATCATTCGAGATTTTGAAGCATTTTCCCAAATGGAATGAATAAAAATGAATTTAAATTGATTTGATTAGATTATATTGATTATACCCATAGGTCAGCTGCGAAAGTGTCTCGTCATTGTTCATTTTCCCACCAAGAAATGCTGAAAAGTACTACTGAAATTGTTACGGATTTTCAATTTGGTTTCATCATGAATTAATAATAAATTCGACAACACGGCACTGGTGCTGGGAGAATCAGGTTCTGCTATCCTTGTTTAGACGAAGATAGATACTATAGATGTTGCTTCCAAACAAACTGTATTGCCAGGGTTGTGGATTACTTATCTAGTCTGTTCAATGATCGAAGGTCATCCGTATTATACTTTGGAAGAATTTCATGCGGAAACCTCGGAAAAAATACTTCGAATACTTTACAGCAGGTGCTTTACGGGAATATATAGTGATATATGGTGACCGATCAGTTCCTCCTAGAAATACTTTCAAAAATATGGGTATATTTTTGAATATATAGGGTGTCCTTAAATAGTCAATAAAACTCGACAAATCAACACAGATGAAACTATGGAAACAAAGAATGTGAATATCACTGTTTTCGAGCAGATAATAATAGTCTTCAGAAAAAAAAACCAGTGCTACTTATTTTCAATAGAAATAACCTATGCAAAAAGTACATCTCAACTTTTTGCGTCGTATAAATCTTTGTATACGTGAAAATGGTGAACATTTTGAACAATTTTTATGAAATATCTGTTAATCGTTTTATTATTAATTATGCTCTAAATCACTAAAATTAAAATTTTGTCGAAACCATGAGAGGAATCGACTTGTGTCAAGAGTACCTTTTTTGTAGTGAATGAGTTGAATAATTTAGATTTCATATTGAAACTAATTTTTTTCCATTGGCGTAGGAGTTTTAGATGTTTATTTACTGAAAAAATCAAGTTCTACGCCCATGGAATGATATTCATTATGATTATGATATGAGTTTCATTGCCCGATGAGTCTATGCCAACGTACCAAATTTGAAAAAAATCTCATGAGCCGTTCAAAAGTTATGAAGCAAAATCGATTTGAAAATTTCAACTTCAGAGCCGTCTAGCGCCCAAACTAAGCAACTTTTTACTGAGGTAAGTTTGCTTGTATCGAATTGTTTTGGTCTGAAGAATATGTGGTAGCTTTTTGTAAAGACCTTTTAAGGACACCCTGTATATATATTTGAAAACGAAGAACGATTCTAAATGAACACGATGAGCTTGAAGTGCTACCGTATTACGGAGAACATAAAACTAACTCGACTGCGTGGATGTAATAATGAGTAGGTATTATCAGTTTATATACAGGGTAACTCACGGTCGATGGTACGTTAGACGTTCATGAAGAACGCAACGCAGGATTTTTCTGAAAATTTCGCATATTATATTTTATCACCTGTTCTATCGATCTAAAATATTTTCGAAATTGCGACGTTGCCGTTTCTATCAAAAAGTCCTAGCAACTTCATTTTTTCTAAATGGAACACCCCGTAAATTAACAAATTTTTAGAATTGCCTTTTTAGAAATTATTTTGTAATCTCACAATTGTTCATTGGTGTCAATTCAGGTTACATTTGGTTGAATTTTCTTCAAGTTTTGTCAATGATTTTATCACATTGTGTATAATAAATAACTTCATAAGAACTTCGTTTGAATAATCGATATTCGCGTTCATTCTGGGAGATTTTTTGAAACACTGTCAATAACAATTACTGAATTACTCATTAATGTCACCGAACTGTCATGAGTTTGATATTTCCATGGCTAACTAAAATTAACTTTTTCATAAAATTATATTTTTCACAAAAAGCGGCTTTATTAGGAAAACTTGATGATTTATTGAGTAAAAAACAGAGGGTACCATTTGAAAAAATGAATTTTTGACCAATTGTATGAACAACGGATATAATAATTTCAGCACGCCCTGTATGATATGGAGGTGACTTCTCGGTGTAAATTGAATACATCAAGCCTGTTCAAACCACCACTAAAATATCAACTCTTCATGATTCGAGAGCCCTGATTCACATAAGTTCAATTAGGGATATGTTTTTGGATCATATTTAACACAAATCATTTTTTATCTTGAAAACCGATAGAGATAAGTATTGGGATCTATTAACAAAAGAGTATTGTAATAAAAAGGCAATTCTGAAAATTTGTTAATATACGGGGTGTTGTATTCAAAAAAATTAAGTTGCTAGGACTTTTTGCTAGAAACGGCAACGTCGCAATTTCGAAAATATTTTAGATCAATAGAACACGTGATAAAATGTAAGATGCGAAATTTTCAGAAAAATCCTGCGTTGCTTTCTCCATAAACGTCTAACGTACCATCGACCGTTATATAAAATTATAAATAAAATTATATATAAAATCTACCGGAAAAATCTAAATTTATTGAACGATAAATCAAAAAGCTACGGCGAGGTTCATAATAATGGGGTTAATTGCTCCATGAAGCTAAGCCAACATACCAAATTTGAGTGAATTGCGGTTTCAAAGTTATAAAGCAAAAACTATTTGTGAATTAGAACTTCAGAGCCGTCTAGCCTCGAAACTGGGCAATTCTTCACTGAAGTTAGTTCGTTGGTTCGTCATTCTCGCCAGTAATGAAGCACATGCCTTGCAAATACTCACCGCGGAACCTGTTAAGTAGCGCAGATCTATTCATTGCCTTCAGCCTCTGCAAAAGCTGCAGCCTAGTGCTTTCATTATCCTCGGGAGTACCGTTCAACCGATTCTTCACCATCTGGATGTCCAAGATGGCCTTCTTCAGATAATCGCTATAGCGGCGTGTGTTGAGGATAGGCGTCTTGCATTTGGGACACACCTTCATTTGGATCTCGGCCTCCTTCTCTTCCTTCAGCCATTCCTCAATGCCTGAGCTCTCCAGGACGTGGCCGCAATCTTTCAATTGTACAAATCTGATGGAACATACGAAAGACACATGACTCATCATCCAGGATCTGCCAATCGTAAAAAAGTTAGATGATATCCGTGGGTTCTACCATACAGTGCATTCCATCCAAAAAGATAGTCACTCCGAAACAATTACATCTCGTACATTTCGTCACGATTACATCTCGTATAACATTGTAGCTGAACCATCAAACAAAAAAATATTTGAATATTTAGATTTCCTAGAGATTGTTGTGTCCCTCTATATGATACATTGTTTGTCTAAATTGAGATCATTATCATTATGCATATTTTCGAATGTGTACAAAAAGAATGAAAGTTTTTCTGAAGGAGAGCTGGCAACAGGATGTTTACGATGCGCCAGTATCGACAACGCATCGTGAACATCCTGTCTGATGTCTAGGGTAGCTGGCCTGTATAGTTTCATTCGGAACCCCTTGCCAGAGTTTATGGCCAATTGTTGTTGAATTACAAAGTAATTTCTGTCTGAAACAGATTGCAACCTTCTATGTCGCAACAATGTTTTTCGTGAAAAGGTTTTCGTGAGTACGTTAGAAAAGTTCGCTGAAGGAATACCTATCTACCTAGCACGATAAACAGTTGTGTCTGTACTTTCTTTCCCCACAGTACACTTTAGGATTGAACTGTGCTTCTACAACGCGTGTATCAAATACTGTCTGTGAATTCTTCGAGGAGGTGGTACATTCATTTTTCAGCTTTTCGTGGGATTTTCTCTCCTCGTTTCTAAAAAATAGAGTAGAAGTTATTGAAAATTATTTCAATATTTCAAGGACAGATTTGGGATCTGCCCCAAAATGTCACTGCGCTTGAAATTAAACCTTTAGATACCTAAAAGAGAAATTCTCTATTGGTCAGTGACACCTTGTTTTTGAAAAATTTGGAAATACAAATATATTTAATAAGAAAGAAACCTCTACTTATCTTGGTGGACGTTTCGGGAACGAATCTGCTCCCGGTCTCAAGACATTTTTTTATTTTTTAGAAACGAGGAGAGAAAATCCCACGAAAAGCTGAAAAATGCGTGTATCAAAGTTTGGGATTGTTTAGGAATGTGATTCGTAATGGATTTCCATTCGTAAAGTAACATGATGTTTGGTGTATGCAAATTTAGGACGTCGTGACTCTCGTCGTGAGCTAAAAAGTGAACACGTTTGCAGTCAAATCGATGTGAATTGGCCGTTCATGCACATATAGTTTGTTTCTCCGAGTGTAAGAATGGATTTAGCATAGACCTACGAGCAACTTGCTGTCCTCTTCGCAGTAGAAAGAAGTCGATTATGACGTTTGTTGAAATAATTCACGACATCACTGTCGAACTCAACAGGTTTGACCGGAGCCGTCGCCATATATTATAGTCAGACCTATCTCGAACAATCCGGTCGAAAGCTTGCATACGAAGGTATTCCTACGTCTTACGCATTCGAATCTGCTATTTCAGAAGCGTGCAATCCTGTAATACTTGCATTTTGCGTGTCCATTGCTGCTGTACACTGTTTGTAGGAAAACGTTCAAATTCGTAAGCGCGAAGTTTTGTATCCAATTTGTTACAATATTCCACCAAGGAGAAAGATAATAATCTCAGGGCCATTAGGTAATGCAATCTTCTCGGGGCCCTTAACTTCACCCTCTTCTCACTTTTTAAAATACATTTTTTTCTATTATAAAAGACGAGTCGATCAGATCGACCTTTTTGGTATCCTGTTACTCCAATATCTTACTCTTTGAATCTGAATGAGTGAAAATTCACATATTCTTAGTGCCAATCGAATCGCTTGGTTCGAACTGTTTTCACTTATTCTAGATCTAGAAAGTATGTGATATTGTAAAAACATGGTTGCCTTCACGGTCGTAAAACTCACAAATCGCGATTACAGCATTTTGAAACTATCATTTACCATACATCACGCTACGAAACGCATCCAACGAATCGGGGATTCATCGCCGAACGAGAATGAAGTGTAGTGCTGAGCAGCCAACCGCGCGCCGGCTGCATCAAGAATTGAAGCTTACCTTACCTATATCGTAAATACATAAAGCTAAGAAAAAAGGAGGAAAGCAAAGAAGAAAGGAATGACGTCAAAAATTTAGCACATTTCAGTAAACATGGTTCACGTAGTCATTTACATTGTATGGTTCAAGATCTAAGAGCAGTTTTTTTACTTTTGTTTCGAACAGATTCTGGTTTTCTAGTGATTCGAGAGCTTTGAGTAGCTTATTAAATATTCGTATACACATAAAGGACGGATTTTTTTAGTCAAAGTTAGTCGATAGTGTTAACCGATCTGATTTCATATCTAGTGTTTGAATCTTCGTTTTTTTCAAATTCGCTCTTGTTTCTTTGTAAAAACATCAAGCACTCATAAAGGTATGAACCATATACAGTGAAAATCCTTTCCTCTCTGAAAAGTTCTCTGCATGATTGTCTAAAATCCATCTTATATATGATTCTCAGTACTTCATTCGAATAATGAAAATATATATGAAGTATTTCATCAACTGATAAAATGCATCGAAATAAGGAATAATATTGAAAAAGTATACAGTTTCCAAAAAAAAATCGTTTTTTTGGTGCGTGCAGATAGTAGATCCCTCTTAGCTCATCTAGTTCTCTTCCTGACTAAAGACTACAGAATAACTCAGAATAACTATAAGAAGACCCATTCGCCCATTTTTCGACCTCTAAAAAATCTCGTCGCCCGCTATTTCGACCTCTAAAGAATCCCGTTGCCCGCTAGATTTTGCCGGTAGATACCAGCTGGCACGGTACAGTGTGCCGCTCAGAGTTACCAGTTGCGGTGGCAGACGATATACAGGGTCAGAGTCTGATTGCTCGAGACATATGATAGCTAGAGAAACAACAAAACCAACACCAAAATGATCCAGATGAAGTGACGCATTCAAACACATCCAAACAATTTGCCTTGAGTGTATACTTTCCTGGTCCGAGAGCTGACAAGAATTTTTTCATTTCGATTTTCATTCATGAATAGGTCTATCATGGCTCATATATACTGATGAATATTTATATGTTATTAACATATTATTTCAAAATTGTATCTAATTGATATAGTTTTAGTGTCTGTACATATTTTCGTTAATAAGTCATGTTCTCAGAATTCAGAGTCATTTGCGAGTGATACCGAAAACTACAGAAATATTATTCCGTGAACTCTGGTGATCCATTCGAAACAACTATCCAATTGATACAAATCATATCGAACGTCTTGTGAGAGCGACTATAATTAGAATCATCCTTGTATAACTGTCAAGCGGCCATCGCTCGACGCTTTCTTTTGGCGGAGCGATCGTTAATGGGAAAGGCGAAAAACGCAATCCTGGAGCATGCCGACAAAGAGATTTGTGTGATAGAACTCAAGAGTGTTACAGACAGTATTCATCAAACCGTTTATTTTTCATAATTATCAAAACATTGTATCATTGCTGACACTATTACACCAACCTCATTAAAGATGATGATTCAGTTGATAATTGAATTCAAGTACCCATCAGGTGCGGATCCAGGCAATGTTTGAGGGAGAAGGGCATAGAACGTCACGGCTAATTGAGGTTAGCCAGAAAGAGGGATTTTTATTGGCACATACAATCGGGGACAAATGGACAAAAGGAAGATCGATTCTAGTAATATATAGTTTCCTTTCATGCATCAAAATTCCTGTTATATTTCATGAATATATGTAGATTTCAAAAAGTAATAATGGATGGAAAAGTACATGAAAAAATATTTCTTCCCAAAAACCAAACTAGATTTAAAATATGTGAAAATTGAATATTGAAAACTACGTAACAAATTCCAGTCTTCTTCTCTTCTGATCAGCGTATCTCTCGATGACATTCAAACTGCTGTGAATATGCATTATTGCTATTCCATCTCACCTGTCTTCAAACATTCTAGTTCTTATCAAATCTTCCAGCCTCAAGTGTTGAAAACATCCTCTCAGAAGATGTTCCAGAAGAATGTTTATGTTGGGAAACACATTTTCATCACATTCCTTCAGAGCAGTTATATCATTGTCTGGTATATTTATATCGGTATCCTATGACATTTGACTGACAATTATTTCACAAGTGTTCGGTCTTATGAGCCTTTTCACTTGACTCACTGTGATGACTTGATACGATATAACAGGGTGAGTCAAAAATGTGTACCGAGCTTTCTGGGGGTGATAGAACATTGAAAAATAAGTGTAGTTTGATGATTAATCTCGCGATGAATAAAATCAATCTGCTGATATCATGTAACTACAAAAACTCAAATATCTCACGAACGGCTCAATTTTTTGTATTTGAATAAGAGTACCTTTTTCATGTAATTTTCTTCGCTCCATCGAATGCTCCTGTTTTTTTTTCACCGAAAATAATACATGGAAAAAAGTTTTCTACAAAAAATCATGACTCACCCTCTGAAAACACCCTTTATAACAATATCAGAAATGTGGAAGTGTGACGAAAAAATGTATTTTGACAACATACATTCATGCACAAAATTTCAATCGGGTGGCTTTCATCGTTCAGAAGTTATGCGGAGAAATTATTTTAATTTTATCAACTTTGAAAGGATATATCTCCCTTAATATGCATTTTGGGCCATGAGTTTAATCACCAAACTACACTTATTTTTCAATGTTCTATCACCCCCAGAAAGCTCGGTACACATTTTTGACTCACCCTGTATATATGAGATGTATGTCTAACGTCATCTTGAGGTAAAGTAGTCAATGGCTCGCCGATAAGAAAATGCGCTGGTGTTAGAGGAGGAAGATCATTGGGATCGTTGGATAGGGGAGACAATGGTCGGGAATTAAGGACTGCCTCAACCTGAGTTATTACTGTGTATAAGCCCTAATGTTAAAAGGGAATTACCAACGATTCTTTTCAAGTGATATTTTGCGGATTTGACACACGCTTCCCAGAGATCTCCGAAGTTGGGAGCATGTGGAGGCAAAAAATGCCATTTCATTTTATTCAAAATAAGAAATTCACTGAAATGATTATTCGTTTCAAGGTTTGATAAGATCACCTTCAATTCATGTTCAGCACCAACAAAATTTGTGCCATTGTCACTGTAAATGTCGTTGCAAACACCCCTTCTAGAAATAAATCTTGTGAAACATTTCAAAAACGACTCCGAAGCAAGATCGTCCGATAGTTCGAGATGAACCGCCTTCGTGACAAAACAAACGAAGATGCATAAATAACATTTGACTATTTTTCTACTCCTGATCTTACCATCCTTGATGTGGAACGGACCAGCAAAGTCCATTCCGGTTGTTAAAAACGGACGTTGTGGTTGTAGACGTGAGTGTGGAATATCTCCCATTTTATATTGAATTTCTCTTGGTGAAGACCTGAAGCAAGTTACACATTTGCGTAAGACTCCTCTGACGACGCTACGACCATTAATTGGCCAAAAATTTGACCTAACAGCCGCCAAAGTGGTTTGGGAACCTGCATGAAGATGCCTTACGGATGTTTTATGCCATACGATACGTTAGAATATTTAAGTCTTCCACCGACTCTGATTATACCATTTTTGTCTAAGAATGGATTTAATGAAATGATTTTTGTATTATCAGAAATATACTTTGAATTCTTTAATGACTTCAGCTCTGAGGGAAAATAGAATTTTTGAACTAATTTACAGCTGGTATTGAGTGCATTGTCTAGTTCAGACTTTGATATTCGACCTAACAATCGAGCTTCAGGATTCGAGGTTTTTGAATTGTTAGCAGATCTCAGAAAATATGCTAGGACTCTCTGAAGTCCTGTGAATGAAGAAAAGCGATCGATGAAATCGATATCTTCATTTTCTGCTACTATGATCAGAGTAAGATTGCTTTTCTTGAGCTCAGGAATTTCTGAGTCGGGTAGAATATCAATTTTGGACCAGGAGTATTTCTCTTGGGACAACCAACTGGGACCTATCCACCACATCTTACATTCTATTAATTCCTTTGGGTTGATTCCTCGTGAAATAATATCAGCTGGATTTGATTCAGAAGGAACGAGATTCCACTGCCTTTTATCGGAAAATTGTTGAATTTCGGTGACCCGATTAGATACAAATGTTGTGAGTCGATATGGTTCAGTGTTAATCCACGTTAATACAATTGTTTGAGTGAGCTGAGTAACTAGTAGAGCTGCGCAAAGTTCGAGCTTGGGTGATGAAATTGTTTTGAGTGGGGCGACTCGGGACTTTGCGCAAACTAAATGAACATGGATTTTGCCAAATTCATCAATTGATCGAAGATAGCAACACGCTCCATATGCCTTTTCCGATGCATCTCCGAAACAGTGCAATTCAAGGGAAACAGGATTTGGACAAATAATATGCCCTAGGGATGCATACTGAATTCAAATGAATTATTTGACTGGAAAATTCGAGAATAATAATAAGAATAATGTAATGCGACCGGAATGCTTTCGTCCCAATTTAGACACAATCCCCAAAGTTTTTGAATAATGATTTTGGCTCTGACGGTACAAGGACCAATGAGACCTAAAGGGTCAAAAATTTGAGCCACTGCTGATAGAATTGTGCGCTTTGTGACATTAGGTGCTTGATCATGAGTAACAGTATACTCGAGAACATCGTCTACTGAGTTCCACGTTAAATCCAACGTTTTTGTGATCTTGTTATCAGAAATATAAGTTTGTTGTGATTGATGTTCGATCCTGGAAATGTTTTCTGAAATTTCACAATTATTCGAGACAAATTTTCGGAGATTGAAGCCAGCTGAACTTAAAATGCGAATAAGTTCTAATAAAACTAGTTTTCCATTTTGAATAGAATTGAAACCTGTCAACAAGTCGTCAACATAGAAATTAGACTTGATGATTTCGCTAGCATGGGGAAATTTTGATTCGTTTTCCTTAGCTAATTGAAATAGAGACCTAATGCAAAGAAATGAAGCGCATAAGTAACTGTGTTCAATTAATAATGACCTAATTCTTCAGATGGATCAGAGCCCCACAATATGCGTTGCAAATCACGTTGATCAGGTTGTATATTTACCATTCGGTACATTTTTTCTATATCTGCTGTTACTACATATTGATAGGTTCGAAATCTTGTCACTATTGTGAACAGATCGTCTTGAATTGTGGGGCCTACCTTCATAATATCGTTCAGTGAAACTCCACTAGAGCTTCGTGCAGAACCGTCAAAAACGACAAGGAGCTTTGTTGTACTGCTGGACATTTTCAAAACGCCATGATGAGGCAAATAGTATGATATATTTTGAACTGATTCAGCTGAAGTAGGTAATTTTGTCATATGCCCGAGCTTTTCATACTCATCTATAAAGGAGACATAATATTGTTTAAATTCATGGTTTTTTGATTACTTTCTCTCGATGGCATAGAATCTCTTGAGAGCAATATCAAAAGATTCACTAAGTTGGCTTATGTTATCTTTGATTGGCAAACTGACGATGAATCGACCAGACTCGTCGCGCACCGTACTTTTGATAAAATGTTCTTCGCATTCGGCTTCTTCTGGAGAATATTTCTTAACTTGTGATTGGCATTCTTCTATTTTTCCAGAAACGTTCTAGTAAATCTTGAATATCAGTCTGCGTTGTGAGATTACATACTGAGCTTGAAGTGTTTGCAAATGACATTGATAATGGTCCAGACAGAATCCAACCAAGTCTCGTTTTTTGTAAAACTGTATGATCATTGAGTAGATTTATACGCCTGACACAAATCAAGTCCCAGAAAATAGAGGCTCCAATGAGCAAGTCAATTGGACCTGTTTTATTGAACGTTTCATCAGCTAACACAATGTTTTGTGGGATTTTAAGATTGCTAACATCAAATGAGATAGCGGGCAAGTCTTTTGTTATTTTCTCAGATATTAAGAATTGCACATCTCGTAGAATGAATTGATTTGTTAGTTATGGAATTTGACTGTGAGCAGTTGTCAAGAATCGCTCGACATTTGTGAGGGTTACCGTATCTATTGATGATAAATACAACTGCAGTAGAAATCATGACGTATGATTCGGAATGTGTATTTTCAGACGAACAAGCTGTGAGAGTCGACTGAGCAATGTTAGAAACAGATTGTACAGGACTTTCAGTAATTGGCAAAGGTGCCGACGCTGTGACGCTTGGAGCTTGTTCTCTGTCTAAATGCAAGAGAATATCATTACGGAAAGAACACTTTTTACAAGAATGAGGATTTTTGCAGTCCTTTGAAGAATGCCCTTTTCGTAGACAGTTAGTACATGCTTTGAGTTTTCTGATTTCATTGAGTCGTTGTTGTATACTGAGTTTCAGGAAATTCGTACATGAAAATATAAAATGATCTTTTTGACAAATAATGCACACTGGGTATGAAGTGGTAACATGCGTGACACTCGAATCATGGGAATTTCTTTTGGCTAACTGTTTTTGTGTTGAATAAGAAAGTTTCTTGTTCGAATTTAAACCCTCTAAAAGTTGACATCTCTGATTTAGAAATGAGGTGAACTCCTTGAATGTA
Organism: Gastrophysa polygoni; assembly: GCA_963576655.1. NCBI lineage: Eukaryota > Metazoa > Arthropoda > Insecta > Coleoptera > Chrysomelidae > Gastrophysa > Gastrophysa polygoni. The sequence continues at coordinate 2,295,285 of OY755093.1, read as the reverse complement.
GGAAATTCTGATTTGATAGTCAATGCATGTTCCTCCCACCCACGTTTTGTGGTCACATCTAACTTAGATGAAATTATGTGTATGATGAGAGTATCCCATTTATCTACAGGTAAACTCGGAGATTCGGGACTTCTCAAACGTTGATTCACAGTATCAATGATATTCCTGAGTGAAATATGAGATTCCCTTTGCAAACTCTGTAGATCACATATTGCATTTAAGTGTGTTTGAACTATAACCCTCTTGTTTTGATATCGTTCGCAGAGGAGATCCCACGCTTCTAAACAAGATTTCAAGTACCAAAATTTTATTGATTGATTGGCATTCATGAATCATGGCTTTGAAGGTATCAGAAAATTGGAGCCATTTTTCATAGGATACATGAAATTCTGGTAGATTTAATTTTGGTAACTTTGAATTTGAATTTGATATAATAGGGCTCGATGAAGTGTCTGAGAAAGAGTTTGCAACTATTCTAGGTAATGTGTATTGTTTAATAAGCTTTTTTGCGTAACTAACAGTCTTGAAAAAGAAGTTTTCAAGATGTTCTCTTTCGATGAGGTGATCTTCATCTGTGGTATTTTTATCTAATAATTCTAATTCCGTTTGAATGCTTTCTAGTTCACTCCATAAAGGTTCTATTCGTTCTAAGCGTGTATATAGTTCCTCTAATAAAGAATCATCTGTTACAGTTTGCAAGAATTTTGAGAATCGTGTAATATGTGCTTTGATGCCACCTCGTTTGTAATGTAATGTTTTGACTGGTTCATCGGTCATTTCGAGGAATGAGAAACACAGAAATTAGCAGGTTGAGAACAAATAAGGAAAGGAATGAATAGGGGAAAGCGAGATTTACTTGAGTGTATTACCAGTTACGTTGAGAATAGCGGATAATTTGAGTACGGCTCGGTATGGGTTGACAACTCCGCTTCATATCCGGCTCGAAGGACCATGTTCGGTCTTATGAGCCTTTTCACTTGACTTACTGTGATGACTTGATACGATATATATATATATATATATGAGATGTATGTCTGTAGATATGCTTGATGATTTGAGTTTCAATAAATATGAACAAGAACTGAGATATACTGCTGAATTATTTTTCAATTGACAGACTTCTCACAAATTGACAATACCTGTTATTGAGACAAAAAAACGTATCTAGCAACGGTTGTTATGGGCATTGTCCTGACTGCCTGTGGTTTACGTTGCTGCGAGAAGTAAATCGTAGAAAACATTACAACAAGAAATATGATAATGACAACATCTATCAAATCCGAACTCGTATACCGGGTGTCCCAGAGCTTTTAGGAATGCAGATATTTCAGTTATTCGCAGGAAATAAAATTGAAGAGACCATAAGCTCGTTCAAGCAGCATAGCGAAATCCACCCCCTGGCAAACAACCCCCAAGAAACTTTTGTTTTTCAAATTACGCTCCAATGTTCGTTTAGGTTCAACTTACGGTCCATTTCATTCTCATTCAACAATACATCATGATATGTAGTTGTAAAGATAGGTAATCGAGAAAATTGAATTCTTCAGTGGGTACTATTGATTGGACTGCATGAATGGTTTTATGTTAAAAAGACACAATATAATGTTATAACTTTTTGTGCTTTGTTTTATTCCTACGGTATCTGGATGACTAATTGCGATCAGTCGTGATATTGTTGTTGATTATCAAAATGCCTTTTGACTTCACTCCCAACGAATATGTTGATATGCTTCTAATTTTTGGTAAATGCAAAAAGAATAATCGTGCTGCGGAGAGGCCGATAAGCAGCGATTTCCTGATCGTAAACAACCAGTCGCAATACGTTAGAAAATACAATGCAAACGGGATTATATCCAGGAAAACACATCAAGTACATTCTGCTCCTGTGCGAATTGAAGAAAACTGTATAAATGTTTTGGTCTACGCCGAAGCAGATCCTCATATTGGGGTTCTGGCATAGGCGGTGGAGATTGGGATCAGTAAGTCGAGTGTGCAAAGAATTTGCGAACAGTATACATTCACACCAAGGCCTTAGATCTACAGATTTCGAAAGACGAATGTCATTCATTGCTCACATTCAAGTTTCAGTCCATGACAACCCCAACTTCCTCGAGCTAATAGCACTGTTGACCGACATAACTATTGGCCACAGGAGAACCCTCACTGGATACGAGAAACCAATTTCCAAACAATATAGAGTGTGAACCTGTGGACGTCTCATCGGCCCTCATTTTTTTCAAGACACTTTGACGGGCCACCGATATCTACATTCCTTGGGAAATTGTATTCCTTCATTACTAGGAGATATTCCAATTGGAGAACGTAAGAAAGTAATGTGGTGCTCCTGCACACAACCATAGTATAGATACTACATTCCTCAAGAATACCTTTCGAGACCATTGGATTGGAAATGGTGGACCTGTTAGATGGCCTGCACGTTCTTCAGATCTCACGCCACTGGACTTAATCCTATGGGGATATTTGAAACGAGTTGTCTTCCAAACTCAACCAATAAATATTGAAGATTTCATTCATTCATTTGCGTATGGTTTGAGATGATCACTCAAAGCTTCCGATATTATTTCTACCGTCAAATCGTCACCTTTTTGTAAAAATTCAAGGGTTTCATAAATCTTTAACCCATAATCTCTAAGGATATGTAAAAGAGTAGCTCTTTGTTTCTTAACATTGGATTTATCTAGTTATGATGCATAAATATTCTATTTCCATTTCTCCCAAGACACTGCTGGGTCAAGTTCTGATTTCGAATGATTTCGGCGGTTGTAATGCTGACATCTTTAGAGCGATTTTATTCTTCGTGACTTTAATAACGACAACATCTATCGAATCCGAACTCATATATAGAGTGCAACGTTTTGTAACAGTATCCCACATCTTTTTCCACAAACATTTCAGAAACGATCTTATCTCATCGTTCTCCTGTAAATTGTCTGAAACTGTTCAATCATATTTTTCATAACTTGATGAATTTCGGAAATTCATTCATTAAAATGAAAAATGAATATTATTATTCGAAATTCAATGTGGGTCGCACGGGTGGGTGGTTATATGATACGAACATTTTTACAGTTACACGATTCGCGAGGAGGGGTCCATGGCCTCATTGCCCCCCCCCCACCCCCCGATCCGCCACTGGTACCTATATTGATTTAGAAAACCGTTAGCAGTTTTTTTGTGGAACGATATCGACGCGATGTTGACTAGAAATTTGATTCGAGACTGATGAAGAAAAACAGACAGTCCTCATTTCGTTTCAATGTTCTAGACCTTACAATAACAGTATTCCGTGAACTTTGGCCTGACCTACCTGGCGCCCTCGTCCTCCTCCGTGCCGAAGAATACCTCCGTCAGCTCCGCCTTGTGGCATACCCCGCACAACGCCGGACATGGATCTCCGCAGAATCCGACGCAAGCATGCCCGCAAGACAGCTTCTTGGGACAAGGCTCGGAGCAAGCGGCCACCGAGCACAGTTCGCTGCACTTCCTGGTGCAACGCCGGTGACGGCATCGTCTCGAGCAGCTCTCCTTGCACATCACGCACGCCTCGCCGCACCTCCTTTGGCAGTGGCCGTGGTCGCATCGGTACGAGCACCTGGTGGGAGAGAGACATGGAAATAGAATACAAGAATTATTGTGATGAAATATCTTGTTCTCATCAGATTCATTATCATCATTATTCCGTTACCACAGCAATCCCATATACAGTACCTTCATACATATATTTGAGTATAACTGTAGTTGAGTCTAGACAGTATAGTCATAGAAATAGACCAAGTAAATATCCATCTCTTTTCATTTGACGTACACTGGATGAGAGAGAAATGTGAACGTTGGAACCAAGGTGGATACAGGATGGTGAAACAACTCTGATGATAGTACATTCCGCCTTTTCCTCTAGAGCCCCTATATCATCCAACGAGGCCAGAGGTGCAAGGCGATGCTTTTAATGAGGATCTGACAAGAATTCTGAAATGGGGATTTGAAAATCTAGTACAGTTCAATGCAACAAAAACTCAAGCTTGTATGTTCACCAAGAAGGCTGTCGGGTACCACTGTTCCTATGAAGTCGTCAATATCCATGCTTTGTGTCACCACCAACAGTGCTCTCTCATGGGACGATTATGTGAGGTCCATTGCGAAAAGTGCTTCACAAAAACTTGGTTTTCTATTCCGTGCGAAGAGATACTCCACATCCCAGCAACTGCTTATGATCTACAAAGCACAAATTTGACCTGTCCTGGAGTACTGTTCACATGTCTGGAGCTCAGCCCCCAAACATACACTAAAGCTCTTAGATTCAATTCAGAAGAGAGCTATTCGCCTAGTCGATGATACAACACTCACCAAATCATTGACCTCTCTAGAGCATCGTAGAAAGGTCGGCGATCTCTGCCTTTTTCATCTATTATGCCACCACGCGCGATTCCCAGTAGACAAACCAGACGAGCTCAGACTGGTCACCCCTACACTGGCAGGCTCGAGACCTGTCGAACATCGCTATACCAAGCATCATTCATCAATAGAACGGCAAAGTTGTGGAATTCTTTGCCTAGTGAAGTCTTTTCTGATGCTTACAACCTCCAAACTTTCAAGAAAAATTCCAACACCTTCCTTCTCTCCCAAAATTCCACCGCTGGCTAACATGATGTTCCTTATATTTCTTCATTATAGGTTTCCCTTTCGTGTTGTCCACAGATAAAAAAAAATATTTCTTTTCACATGTAGACCTGTCAAACAACCTTACTGAAGTAGCTTCGCTTGAGTGGAGATGGCATACGATCGTCGAACTTGTGAAGTCAAATCCACTTTATGTGATGATGACGGATACCTGACAGTAATTGATAGCTAATGGTTCAAATCTTGAATTCGTGTTGAATTTCGGAATCAAATCGTATCTTTCAGAGTTTCCAATATAACCATCGAAATCAGCATAAGTGACGCCATCTAGTTTAGAACTTGGAGAACCTTAATAAGGTATTGAAATTCAACATTATGAAGTGGGCGAAAGTCTTCAACTTTTTCTAGTGGCTGGAGTTGGGGAGTTGATGCACCAGTCTATATTTACATCATGGTCGAAACTTAATTCATTCACTTCGATCATTGAATTGTCGTTGTGAATTGTCAACAATTCGAAGTGACTAGTGCGCCGACAGTTCTGTGATTTAGCCTGCCGGTTAGAGCTCTGAACGTTCAGTAATTCGACATGCGGGCTGCTATTATACATTGCAGTAGTGCACCGAACGTTCATTATAGGTATATAATCGTAAAGAAAAAGTCAACTTTTATGACTTATCTGCCTACCCTCCACACAATTCATGGATGATGTAAATATTTTCTAAATTCAATTGAAGTTTATCTGAAGTGGACAATTCAGGAATATGTAGAATGTTGATATGAATGGAAGAACTAGAGCCATATGCAGTACACATATAAGAATTACAAAACTTGTCATACTTGTTACAATACGTACTCATAAACAAAATGTTTGAAGTATCATTATATTTGTATCTGTCTTTGAAGAATGGGTATGAAGAATAGGTATGAACAATAGGTAGTACAGGATAGATAAGCAATAATATACAGTATGCATACTAGAATTACAAAATTTTTATATTATATATAGTTATAATATAGTTATAATAGGTACTCATAAACAAAATGTTTGAAGTACCATTGTATTTTGTATCTGTCTTTGAAGAATAGGTATGAATAAGCTTGATGAAATATTTGAATTTTCATGTCGGTACACTTATACGGGGTACATCAACAAAATTGTGAAAGATTTTTGGTTTATAATTACCTCTATGGGTAGCCGTGTTTGCGCGTGTGCTAGATCACCGGACGGTGATAGCTTGAGTTGACTGGATTTGATAATGATTGATTTGATTTTTGTCAATAATTGTCAGGATCATTCAGCCAGTTTATATTTTTCAATAAAATACGACATTTTGAAGACTTTTGAACCTTTATCGACGAATAGAATTCATTTTAGTCTTTCGATCTGATGCAGTAGCAGATTTTGAAATTACTACCCAAATGAGTTCAAGTCGATACAACCTGAGACGACCAAGTGAAAGTGCCAACCAACATTTGGATAGAGATTTTGTATGGTAGACAACCCTTCTGATGATAGACCAAATCAAGTTCCATCCATATCTGAATGTCTTTGAATAATTTGCAGTATCCAGAAACTTCGCATAAGATTGAGACAGTATCCCAAAAATCAAAACAATCTCGACGTAGTACGAGCAGTTCGATAATAAGAAGACGAGAGTTGACTCTTAAGATGGAGGAAACGGAACAAGAAATTGAAATGAAAATACTGGAATTAGATAATCAATTGAGAATATTTCAAATAGAATACGACTTCCAGCAACAAGATATTGGAGAATCTTCAAAATGTGAAAGTTTGAAATATATGAAAAGCCTTCATCCAGCAGTAAGAGTTGTGACGATTTCTCAAATAAAACTGCAAAAATTTCAACGAGGAGAGGCTTAGTCTGCCGTTGCGGGAACGATGATGTGTCCTTCAAACATAAATTTTGTGATAAAAACATTTTGTGGGAACTTCTCGTAGAAATAATATTTGGACGACCCGATCACCTAATTGAAACACTTATGACCCAGGTAAGAACTATCCAACCAATGAGGGATCAAAACCTTGAGAAATTGATACATTTTTCAAACCACGTGAGAAATCTTGTTGAAACTATAAAATCATTGAAATGCACAGGACATTTGAAAAATTTTCAATTTCTCAAAAAGTTACCTGACATGCTAAAATTGCAATGGGGAGAAATCATATGTGGCCGCGGTGGGGAAGCTGACCTCAATATTTTCTCTGAATGATTGAATATCAGAGCTAATGCGGTCTGTTACGTTATCACACTTTCATGCAACTATGAAATGTTCGATAACTTCCAAGACAATACCCGTTGTCAATCTAAACCTCGACATGAAGTTGCTTTTTCAACAAAAGAGCATAGACATCAAAGATAACTTATCATTACTGCGATTTGAGAGGAAATCAAACACATTAGTGAATATGAATGAATATGACGTTCAAACTAGATGATCAGTTGTGAGGAAGAAAAAATTATGCACTTCATGTCAATGAACAATATGAACAATAATCATCAAACATTTCGATGTGAAATCAGAAAACTATGTGATCTCAATGGGTGTCGACGTTCTCATCTTAAGTTATTACATAAAGACTCTCTGAAATGTCCACTACTAATAATACCAGTGATAATGATACCAGAAATATAGAATGTTCTCCTACTACCTCAAGAGTCCCGCCTCACCAAAACGATGAAAGAGTAACAACTACTGGACAAGACAGAAGAAGGTGTTACTCAGGATAGTATATGTAAGACTGTATGGACAAAGTGGTTTAATCGACACAGTTGCACTTTTTGATGAGGCGTCAATAGTTACACTCGCTGATGAACCTATTGTCGCAGAACTTAGGGTGGAAGGTGAATAACAACCTTTATGTATACAATGGACAACGAACATTGTCAATCATGACAATCAATTTGCCTTCAAGAACAAGCTGATGAAAAACCTCATGACCTTGTGAAACAAACATTTTTGACTAAATCTTTCCGAATTTCAAACCATCATAGGAATCCTGACACATTCGTAAAGAGGGCTATGAACATTATGCATAAAAGTATGGAACGAATTGACAGGCATTTTCAAATAGGTCTTTCATGGAGAAGTGATGACATCGTATCACCTGACAGTAGAACAATGGCAACAAAACGACTCACTCCATTGTATTGGAAAAATAATGGCAAAGACGAAAACTTCTGGAAACAGTATTCCGAAAAAATTCAGAACTATCTTGACAAAAATTATGCCAGAGTATTGTCTTCGGAAGAAGCCATCATTGAAGTTCCCCGTTGTTGTTATTTACCACATTTTGGCGTACAAAACCCAAATAAACCAAACAAATTTTGATTGGTTTTTGATGCAGCAGCCCGATCACACGGTGAAAGCTTAAATGATCATCTACTTGCAGGACCAGACCTTTTAACTCCTTGATGAAATTTCGACAACACAGAGTGGCTTTTTGTTCTGGCATAAAAGAAATATTCTACCAGGTGAGAATAAGATCAGACGATCAATGTGCTCAACATTTCCCTGGAGGAATGGTGATCCCGCAAAGGAATATCAGGTATATCAAATGCAGGAAATGACGTTCGGTGCAACTTATTCTCTTACATGCTCAATTTGTAAGATATTTTAATTCTAAGGAATACACTGATTCTCCATATATATATTGGATGCAATTTTGAAAAATCACTATCTTGACGATTATCTAGAAAGTAGACACCAACGATGAAGCTTTGAAAACCATCCCTGGGGTTCAACATGTTCAACAACAAGGAGGATTTCAGTTACGGAATTGGATTTCAAATTCGAAAGAATCCATGCATGAACTTGGATCATATGACAATCGTGCGAGACATGAATTTCAAAGACAATACAGCGTGTTCTTGGGTTATGGTGAAATGTTGAAAATGACTATTTCCAATACAAATTCAATTCGACTTATGATGACTATAAAATTTCTAGAAAACCGAAACCGACCAAAAGAGAATTTTTGAAATCAGTGATGTCTGTTTTCGATCCTCTGGGATTGATTGTTGATTCCACAATTCGTGCAAGGATATTAGTTCAGGTTATTTGGAGATCCGGTATAGGATGAGACGACTACATCGACGAGTAGAACTTTGAAATGTGGATTTTGGATTGAAGACTAGTAGAAACTATACCCCTTTTCCGAAATCCGAAAAGATTGAATTACATGTTTTCTGTGACGCAATTAAAATGGCATTTGCATCACTTGCTTACATATGAGTCGTATCAGGAGAGGTAGTAGAGATAGCACTGGTAATGGCTAGAGCTCGTGTAGCTCCTCCCAATAGAGCTGTCGATTCCCAGAATAGAATCACAAGCAGTTCTGATTGGAAGCCGTCTAGCGAATTGTATCAAAGAAGAACTAGAGATAAATATTCAGAAACATTACTTTTGGACAGACTCTTCAACGATTCTCCATTGGATAAAGGGAAATGGAAGGAAACTTGGACAGTTTGAATCACAGCGAGTCGGAGAGATGTTCTGACATAGCAGATGAAGCTACACGTAGGTACATATTAAATGAGTTCTTGACAGATCAACTTGAATAAATGGTTCAGTGGACCTGAATTCCTCAAAGACTTAGACCCTGAAAATGGCCGAAACGATCATTTGTTGAAGATGATGGAGGCATAATGGAAGGAGTTTCCGCGAATTTGACATCAGAAATAACCAAATTCGAATACCTACTTGACGTAAAAAGATTTTCGAAATGGTTTCGGCTAATTAGGAAAACAGTTTGAGTTTTAAGGATTTGAGAAATTCTGATCAAGGAACTCAGAAAAGAAAACTTAGATTTTCCTGATTATTTGACTGCAGAGATTTTTTTATCTGTTGACAACACGAAAGGGAAGCCTATAGTGTTCGAGGAACATTTCATTTCATTTTACTGAATCATTTCATATTGAGAAGATCTATTGGAAATGTAATCCCTGAAGTCATTCGAAGATGGAAGGAATCTGAAGGAACAGTGAAGGAAATCACAGCAAATGATTGATTCCTCAACTATTTGCAGAAGATAAAGATTGAAGATAATGACTGGATGGAAGAGAATTCGATTCGTCAGGAGCTTCAAAAGGATGTATTATAAGACCCCCCTTTTATTTATTTTTCTCCTCAGTTAACTCCTTAAAATAGTATTCATGAATTGATTTTATTATCCCAAGTTCCAATTTTTTGAGTTGACTCTTTCATATAATAAGAGGGAGGGGTGACATAAAAAAACACTGATAGTGGTGGAAGCCGTATTTGATAAAGCTGGATGACAGGAAGTAGTACTCACTCTTTCTCGCAGGGCAGGCACGCCTCCCGGCATGGAATAGGGCATTCGTGCCCACACACCATGGGCACTCCACACTTCTGCTGGCACCTGGCGTGCACGCGACCTTGGAAGCATTCGCCGCACGTGCCACTGCACTCATGCTCGCATTTCAGGGCAGTCTTGCATGGAACTGAGCAGTACTTGACCAGTACTTCAGGATCTCGAATGGGAACTGTGATAAATACGAGCGCATTACGATATCGTTGTGAAGAAATCATGGACAGAGGATAGAGGGTGGGTCACGGTCGATGAGACGTTTACGGAGAACGGGACATGAATCATTCTGAAAATTTGGTTACTCAAGTAATTGCTCTTGATCTATCGATCTAAAATATTTTCAGCAATGCAGCGTTGCCGCTTATACCAGAAAGTAGCAGCATCTTCGTTATTTCAAATGGGACACCCTGTCATGATGGTACATGGTAATATGAAAATTTGGGAATTTGTACATTAGTAATGATATCTTTGTTTGTTTTCTCAACGGAGATGACTCAAGAAGATTTGAAATGTAGGAGAATAACTATTCACCCGAAGTTCTGATGAAATTGTTTATTCTTGAGGATGTTTGTAATTTAATAGCCACCTTAGATGAATATAAGAAAAATAATTCGATGTCTTTAGGAAATTGCTCCTATCTCGGAATTCTGGCTATGTAGATATAGGAATATGATATATCAATTCAAAGGGAATTCAGTCATTTTTCAGAATATTCCATTATATACAGGGTGTTCCATTTGAAAAACCGCACTTTCAACCATTTTTGTAGCTAGTAGTAAGATCATGAATTTTGAACGACCCTGTATAACGCAGAACAAACTTCTCTCTACAGAATCAATATACATGATCTTGATGGACTGAACACAAAATTTCAACTTCCTAAAAATCCAAATACCGAAGAAATGAACATTCAATTCGAGCTATGTTTTGGATAAAAAATGTACAAAATGATCAATATCTCAAAAACCGTTAGATATAGGTATAGGAGAATATAAGGCAGAAATAATCAGAAAGTGGCGATACGTTGAGAAATGCGGTAATATACAGGGTGTCCCATTTGAAATATATGACTTTTGAGCCACTCTGATGTTAACATAAAACAATTAAGATATATAATTTACATTGCTGTTCAAGACAAAAATCAGCCGATAAATACAACCCACGCTCGAAAATATGGAAGGAAGAAATATCAAGTGGATCTGGGACTGCAAAAACTCACTAAAGGAACTGGCATAGGTGAGGCTCAGGAAGATTACTAAGCCTATAATAAGCAGAGTGTTCACAACAGTGATGAGAAATCATCAAGTGTATGACTTCTTGAGTGCTGAAAGTTTCAATTCATCCACTTTCAGGTATCCGAGGCTCATGCAGGAATGAGATGATTACCTCATAGTTCAATAATCAGTTTCAGATCCATGTCCAATTTTAAAGACGATGTAGCCGTCTTCTTTTGGGTTAAGGGGTTAGACACGGGCCGCTAACTCCAGGGGAATAGCTGAGGAGGTCAGGCAAACCTCTCGAGGACGCTCATCCCAAGACCGTTGTGCGCTATGAAGAATAGCATCCTGCACGAGGTGACCCTGCATAGCAGTAGTCTTTCAGAGGGAAAGGCTGCTGTGTACTGAACACAACGGATCTGAACAAGGAATGTTGAAGAAATCTCCCAAAGTTGAAGGTAAATACCAGGATCTACGGCGTGGAGGAGATATCTTGTTCTCCTGGGTCCGGGGAAGCAACTGGATATCTTGTCCAGAGCGTCCTCGGCGCGTCGGGGGAGAGGCTATCTCTGCGGAAACCCGCCTGGTATACACCGCGCTCAAAAAAGGCTAAGACTGCATGGCTAGTGGGCAGACTAGTTGCGATTATGAGAACTCCGAGGCAACTGGCGCCCTCCGGTTTCGATAGCCTTCCTGCGGCATGCGGGACTCTGCCGAAGACTCCTGATGGTCAACCAAAAAAAAAAAAAACGAAGGCAGCAGTGCCTCAGTGCCCAACAAACCGACCTTCAGTCAAGTTGCTGGAGGTATCAAAGTGGGCATTTTTGATGTGCGCCGATAACGCCACCATGCAGTGGGTGAAAGTCAACATCGAGGACATCAAACCCTGGGACGGTGCGCAACTGAAGGTCGTTGAAGAGGCAGCAATGCCTCACAACGAAATTCTAATAGCTCACCTACCAGGTATATTCCATAGAGAAGATCTGTTACGGGCAAATATTGAAACGTCGCCCTGTATAGGATCAGAAACGATAATTCGCCCATGAATCCCATTAGGACTACACTGTTATGGGTAATAATCATGCTCAATGATCTGGTACATCTGAGATCCAATCCATTGTCGAGCGATTTCGATTCTTACTGAAATATCAATTTATTCAAAACTTTATAAACATACAGTGTATCCTAATTTTTCGGCATCTAATTCTCTCCCTTCAATTCGTTATAAAGTGCGAGGGGTACGGTGAGAGGTAATATACCGTACGGGTGAGAATAGTAAATCATCATTTTCGGGGATTCCACAAGTTTCACATTGTTGCCAAGTTGTGTCAGAGCAATATCCGTGGTGAAAGATGTTTTTTTGATATGGAGATTCTCGAGTCTTTCTTCTTCGATTTGCAATTTTGTGTCCCGATTAGCTACTTCAACCAGAGCAGATTCGGGTAGACATATTGTGCTTCGACATTTCGTTTTGTAAAGGGTGTGCCATATTGGTGTTCGTTATTTTGAGGATTCGTGGGCATCTAATTCCTAGTCTAAGGAAAATATTGCCATTATCGTTTATCGCTGTGAGCTACTTGGTTTTGACCACCCTTACAAATATCAGATTTGTGGATTTTCGTCGAACACGTAAGTTTAATTTGAACTGCTGAAGTCACATTTTGTACATGGACTTCCATTAGTTTTAGAATATCTTGGATCGTTCCATCAAGTAAGACTCAGAGAACCGCCTATCTTCGATCAGGGTTCCTCCGACGGCATGTTTTATGCTAATTGAGTCCTGTCAGTAGAAGCCGGCATTCCGGGAATCCAGGACACCTATTATAGAGATTACCTATTCGACCCAAACTACCTTTTATTGGAAGAAGATATCTCATTTATACGTACGAAAATAAGGTATAATTTTGGATGTTGATTCTGTGAGCCATATATAGCTATACTTGGTGCGTCATTTCGGATCTTGAAAAAATCCAGAAATCTGTAATAATACCTCTATACCTATTTGATTTATTTTTTTTACTTGTTGTGATCCAACCACAATCAATATATTTCGGCTGTCTGGCATTTTCTCTAGTTTCTTTCGTTTATCTTCCCGTTTAGATACTCTTTAGCATCACAGGGTGAGGGCAAGCAGGTGGCGCCTTTATATAAATTACCTTTTAATTATCTCATGAACGTTTTGCATTCAGTCGAACCCACAATTCGCGATTGAGCTAACTGGCAACCCTGGCTAAAGAAATTAAGAGAACTCGCTATAGATATTTTTTTATCATCATAGGATTGAAATGATCAGAACAATCATTATTTAGGTAGCTTTTGTTGTCACCATTATTGAAAAAAAGCCAGGACCGCAACAGATCCTTGGTCTCATAGAGGCTCAAAATAACAGCCTCAATGCCTCCAACTGGAGGGTTCTAAGGCGAACACCTGTGGGCCCCCCAAGCTCCTTACTGGGTTCGTGGTCAACTATAAGTTTGGTCACAGAACCCTCAGGGCAAGTGATGGCAAACCCAAATCGGCCACACTTAACCCCTCGGTACCTGATACATCAGGTACCAAGCAAAGTGCAGAAAACACCAAGAAGCAGGATGGAACAACTGCCAAAGATGCTAGCAAACCTGCAGAAAAGGGCAGAACCTGTCCGAAGGCAAAAATGTGCCTCGTACCCAGGGCAGTTCCCAAGCCGGTGGAGACAGGAAGGGGGGGATAACAAAAGCCCCCCCTGAACACCCGACAAAATGAGCATGAAGCTCAGTTGTCTTTAAGTAAAGCTCCAACATTCAAGAGCAGCCACGAGCGTGCTTAGGAGGTTTACTGAAGACAACTGCCACATGGGGCTACTCCAAGAGCCCTGGATAAATGGAGGGCGCATACAAGGACTCAACATCAAATTATGTAATTTAATATACTGCAATTCACATGAGAAACCACGAGCAGCCATATTGCTCGTACTTAATATGAAATTTTTCCCTGTTCCAGAGTTTATTACTGGAGATTTTGCAACCGCTATCGTGGAAGTGCCAACTGAAGGAGGCAAGAGGCAGATGGTTATCGCCTCGGCCTACTTCCCAGGAGACTCTATTCTATGACACACCCTCCTCCAGAGGAAGTCCAAAGCCTCATCAGCTGGTGTAAGAAAGGAAACAGGCACTTTATTCTATGCTGCGATGCGAACGCCCACCACCTGACATGCGGAAGCAGAGACACAAATACACGGGGTGAGTACCTCCTAGAATATTCGTCGGCCACAAACATCGACATTATAAATAGGGGAAATAAAGCTACCTTTATAAATGCGGTTAGAGAAGAGGTTCTTGATTTGAACCCTTGCGGATACATTTATACCAAATTACATTCATAACTGGCACGTCTCTGATGACTCATCAATGTCGGACCATCAGCACATAAGGTTCGACTTGGAGACATCAGAGACACGCCTCGAGGGGTATAGGGCATCAAAAGTGACCAACTGGGAGGTTTATAAAGAACATCTCGGGAGGCGACTGGAGAACAAACAATTATCCATCGAATCAATCGATGCACTTGAAACAGCCTCGACAGAATTTCGAAATGTTTTAACAGAAGTATATGAATCCAGCTGCCCTGGAAAACAGAAGGCAACCACCAGAGACGTGCCTTGGTGGAATAAAGAGCTAGCAAAACTTCGAAAAAGAGTCAGAAGACTTTTTAATAGAGCTTAAAGTCTAGGATACTGGGAGACTATGGAACAGCTCTTTCTGAATACAATAAAGAACTCAGAAAATCAAAAAGAAGAACATGGAGACAAATGTGCGAGAAGATTACTGAACTGGCCCCAGCACAACGTATCCAAGAAGTTTTTTCAAGAGAACACTCCAACGGAATCGGTCTGATCAAAAAACCGAACGGGGATACGCCGATAACCCTAAGGAAAGCTTAAGTGTTCTCCTGCAGACGCACTTTCCTGGTCCAAAATGGTCTTGGAAAATGAACAGCAAAGTGCTCACCTGGTAGGGGTTGGCTATAACCCCAGCAGAAGCCTAACTGGGAAAGTCTTCACAAACCAAAGAATCAACATGAACTTGAAATGATAGAGCCTTTCTCGGAAAGCCTATTCAAAACCAGCTTCATCTTCGGCTACATACCGCAAGCATGGAGAGAGGCTGTGGTGGCATTCATACCAAAGACTGGACGTCTTACCGCCCCATCTTTTCTCCTTAAAGCAATGGAGAAAATAATAGTCTGCTATATTAGAAGCGAACTCCTTGCATTGAGGCCGCTTCACAAGAAACAGTTTGCGTACCAAGCAGGTAAATCCACGATTAATGCTCTACAATGCCTAATTGAAAGTTTATTATTATTATTATTATTATTATTATTATTATTATTATTATCATTATTATTATTGAAAAGACATACGGGGCGAAAGATATGGCTTTATGTGCCTTCATCAACATATAGGATGCTTTTGACGACACCTCCTATGCCTCCATAACCAGATCCCTAGAGGAAAGGAATATAAGCGCCTCACAATTAGGTGGATACAAGCAATGCTGAGAAGCAGAATCATTGTGGCGACTCTTAGTACTATCGCTTTCGCTGTGGTCACTGATAGTCGATAACCTGATAGTGAAGCTACACGATCCTGGTTTCACGACTCAAGGTTACACTGATGACTTGGTCGTGACCATGCTGGGAATGGAAACTTACATACCACATAGCACAAAGTTACAAACCACTGGTGAACTATGGTTCAATAGAACCTGTTCTAGGGTCGTCGCTCTGAAGCAAGCAGCATACCGTCGTTGGCGCAGAAACCCAAGCCCGCAAACTAGAGCTGAATATGTTTTTTTTTATCTGCGGACAACACGAAAGGGAAACCTATAATGTTCGAGGAACATCGTGTTAGTCATCGATGAAATTTTGGGAGAGAAGGAATGTGTTGGAATTCTTCTTGAAAGTTTGGAGGTTGTGAGCATCAAGTAAGAATTCACTAGGCAAAGAATTCCACAACTTTGCCGTTCTATTGATGAATGATGCTTGGTATAGCGATGTTCGACAGGTCTCGAGCCTGACAGTGTAGGGATGACCAGCTTGAGCTCGTCTGGTTTGTCTACTAGGAATCGCGCGTGGTGGCATAATAGATGATATTTCCGTTGAGCACCGACCGTGAAAGTACCTATAAAAAAGGCATAGATCGCCGACCTCTCTACGATGATCTAGAGAAGTCAATGATTTGGTGAGTGTTGTATCATCGACTAGGCGAATAGCTCTCTTCTGAATTGAATCTAAGAGCTTTAGCGTATGTTTGGGAGCTGAGCTCCAAACATGTGAACAGTACTCCAGGACAGGTCGAATTTGTGCTTTGTAGATCATAAGCAGTTGCTGGGATGTGAAGTATCTCTTCGCACGGAATAGAAAACCAAGTTTTTGTGAAGCTAGGAATACATGTAATCGAACAATAGATGAGTCTGAAGAGGCATACAACACGAAAATAAGATCAAAGCTCATAGAGTGTCCGAATGGTTCCCGTTCATTTTGAACCTTTGCCAAGGCAATCGGGAGAAATTTCACTTCTAGATCATTTCCTCTCCTCACAAAGGATGATAATACATTGGCTATAACACCTCATGAAAAAGCCAACACCTTCGCCACAATGTTTGCAGACAATTCTACCTTGGATCCACGAGGCCAGGAACTTCCCAAAATCGCTACCATCGATAACCGTATGCCAGAAATTGTCTTCCGGCAACGCACAATCAGACACATTCTGCTTAGCCTCAACGTCAAGAAGGCTTGGGGCCTGACGGAATACCGCCTATTGTTCTCAGAAAATGTGCCCATAACTAACACCAGTTCTTTGCAGGTTGTTCACCCTTTCGTACAAACTCGACGTATTTCCTTCTAACTCGAAGAAAGCTAGGGTCCAACCGATTCCAAAGAAGGGCAAGAAAACCCTCCCTAACAACTATAGACCGATTGCACTACTATCTCTAAAGTAATGGAAAAAGCAATCAACATCGAGCTCATCCGATATCCAGAGAGCTCAAGAATCGTGAACGACCGGCAATATGGCTTTCGTCACCAGAGGTCAACAGGAGATCTGCTTGCCTATGTGACACATAAGTGGCAGGTGTCAATAGAGAAACATGGAGAGTCTCTGGCTGTAGCCTTGGATATCTCCAAAGCATTTTGGAGGTTTGCCGCCCCATCTGTGTCTTTTACTATCGAGTTTTCTACGTGGTGGTAGACGGGGTCTCGTCTGATACAATGACGATCAATACTGGTGTTCCACAAGGCTCTGTCTTGGCACCAACTTTGTTCTTGCGCCACATCAATGATTTGTTGAATGTGACCTCCAGCCCAGTTCATAGCTTTGTGGGTGATAGTAAACTTCATTCCGCCTTTTCCTCTAAATGAGTATCTGACAAGAATTCTGAAATGGGGATCTGATAATCTAGTACAGTTCAATGCAACTAAAACTCAAGCTTGTATGTTCACCAAGAAGGCTGATCACACAATGCCCAATTCGATGATGTCGAGTACCACTGTTCCTATGAGGTCGTCAATATCCATGCTGGGTGTCACCACCAACAGTGCTCTCTCATGGGACGATCATGTGAGGTCCATTGCGAAAACTGCTTCACAAAAACTTGGTTTTCTATTCTGTGCGAAGAGATACTTCACATCCCAGCAACTTCTTATGATCTACAAAGCACAAATTCGACCTGTTCTGGAGTATTGTTTGGAGCTCAGCCGCCAAAAATACGCTGAAGCTGTTAGATTCAAATCAGAAGAGAGCTTTTCGCCTAGTCGATGATACAACACTCACCAAATCATCGTAGAAAGGTCGGCGATCTCTGCCTTTTTTAAAGATACTTCCACGGTCAGTGATCAACGGAAATATCATCTATTATGCCATCACCTGCGATTCCTAGTAGACAAACCAGACGAGCTCAAGCTGGTCATCCCTACACTGTCTGGCTCGAGACCTGTCGAACATCGCTATACCAAGCATCATTTATCAATAGAACGGCAAAGTTGTGGAATTCTTTGCCTAGTGAAGTCTTTCCTGATGCTTACAACCTCCAAACTTTCAAGAAGTATTTCAACACCTTCCTTCTCTTCCAAAATTCCACCACTGGCTAACACGATGTTCCTCGAACATTATAGGTTTCCCTTTCGTGTTGTCCACAGTAATCTCCAACCGCATGCAAGTAGCTCTGAACACAATCAAGAGCTGGTGTGCAAAGGAAGGACTCAATGTTAATCCTAGCAAATCAGTGCTGGTTCTATTCACCAGGAGGCGAAAGTACGAACTCAAAGCCCCAACTCTGAATGGAATCGAGCTTACATTCTCCAAACAGGTCAAATACTTGGGCGTTATCATCGACCAACAACTGACATGGAATAGCCAAATAAATCACATTCTTTCCAAGGCAATAGCGGCAAGCTGGACATGCCGCAGAATCTTTGGTAAGACATGGGGCCTAAAACCAAAAATGATTTATCGATCCTACCAAACGATCATCAAACCCATGGTCACCTGTACTGCATTGATATGGTGGCCAAAGATACATCAAACTACGGCACAAGCCAAACTGCAGAAAGTGCAACGGCTAGCTTGTCTGGGTATCACATGCCCTACTGCAGCTTAAGAGGTAATGCTGAATCTTCCACCATTACACCTTTGTGTAATGAAAGAAGCAGCAATCAGTGCCTTCAGACTGAACCAGACAGTAAACTTAAAAGCAGGAAACCTGATCGGACATTAGAAGATTCTGGAACACATTTTCCTAGAATCCATGTCTAAGCCGACAGATATCATGCCAGTTGGGTACGACTTCGAAATGCAGTTTGAAGTGGTCATGAACAACCACCAAATTTGTACAGAGAATGTACTGGGAAGGGATGCATCAGTGTGGTACACTGATGAATCAAAGATGGATAAAAGGACTGGAGTGGGCGTTACAGGGCCATGATTCAAGCTCTCAAAATCTACATGCTATAGAAATATGTGCCCAGGAGTGTCTCGAAAGGGACACCCGGGGGACAGAAATCTATATCTTATCTGACAGCCAAGCAGCATTGGAAGTTCTGAGGTCATATACTTGCGAGTCTAAGCTCACTTGGGACTGCAAACAATCCTTCAGACAACTGGCTGCAAACAACCAGGTCACTTTGATGTGGGTGCCAGGTCACAGAGGTATTAGAGGCAATGAGGAAGCAGGCTGCCTTGCTAAGGAAGGGGCAAACACACAATTTCCTGGTCCAGAACCCTTTTGTGGACTCTCCAAAGCCCATCTGAAAGAGGAGTTTCGGCGCTGGGAAATCGATGAAATGAAATCTCACTGGAATAGAGTGCCCAGGACACAGACAAGCAAAAAGGCTAGTGAGCCTATCGCCAAGGGAAGCTAAACAGCTTTTCGAGTTGGACAAAAAAGACTTGAAACTGATAACGGGACTCCTCATTGGACACTGCCCTCTGAGATATCATCTCAAAAAAATGGGCAAATCAGAAAGTGACAGGTGCCGTTATTGCGATGATTTCGCTGAAACTGCAGAACACGTACTATGCGAATGCCCAGCACTTTTCTGCAAGAGACTCAAGTTCCTGGAAGGGGCCTTCCTGGAGCCCTCCGACATCAGGAACTTGTTGTTGTTCTGATATCATATCTATATATAAATTTGGGTTATAAGAGATCTGATCATGAACCTTGTGTTTATATTGAGAAATCTGATAGTTTACTAGTAATAATTGCACTGTGTGTTGATGATTTTTTTATTTTCTCGAATAACAAAGATGAAACAGAAAATATAAAAAAATCATTGAGCTCTGAATTTAAAATGAAGGATTTAGGTGGAGCTGAAGATTGTTTGGGGATGCAAATTTTAAGAGATAGATCTGAAGGCATTATACAGTTGAGCCAGAAAAATTATGTTAATCAGATTTCGAACAGATTTGGGATGAGAGACTGTAAAGCTATCAAGACTCATATGGAGGCGAAATTAGATTATGATACTCACTCTGATCATAAAAGTGAACATCCATATCAGGAATCAATAGGGAGTTTAATGTACCTGGTAGTGTTAACTAGGCCTGATTTGTGTTATACAGTTAGTTTTTTGAGTCAGTTTAACTCGTGCTATAAGTCGAGTCATTGGGTTCATGCCAAAAGAGTCTTACAATATTTGCAAGGGACTAAGGATTTTTGTTCAACGTTTTGTAAAGATGATAAGGATTTTGTAGGATATGTAGATGCTGATTGGGCAGGAAATAAGGATAGGAAGTCATACACAGGCTTTATATTTAGACTTCCAGGAGTAGGAATCTGAGTAGAAAACAGAAATGTATTGCTCTCTCTAGCACTGAAGCTGAATATGTAGCTCTGTCAGAAGCTAGCAGCAAAATTTGTATCATGAGCTAACTGGTGAATTTTGTGAAATTCCAATTTTTAATGATAGTCAGAGTGCTCAGAAATTATTGGTAAATCCTATACATCACAAGAGGAAAAAACATATAGATTTGTTAAGGATGTTATCAAAAAGAATTTATTGTCAGTTGAATATTTGCCAACACAGGAGATGCCACTTGATTTGTTTACTAAAAGCTTGTGTCTTGTGAAGCATCAGAAATTTGTTAATTTGTTAGGTTTAACACAAAAACTTTAATTATTGATAAGTGGGGGTGTTGTTCTGATATCAACATTCGAAGTTTGTTTCGATATATGTGCTGCCATCTGTTGACGTTAATGTATAATTAGGAACTCGTTCATTTCAAATAAAGTCAGTCAATGCTGAAAGCTTGAACGGGCCACTGCGTTTTAATTCTATGCAACAATTGTCTCCCAGGAAACTGACAAAATTTGCGAGAAGTCTCGGTATACCTGGCCTCGAATAGACTAAGGGTGATGCACAAAAGTTCTAATTGGTCGAAGTGCTCGTGAGACTGCAGAGCCTTTACGACCCCTATATACAATCTACAATCTAGCCTTCTCGCTTGTGTATGATTTTGATCTAATCATTTTAGATATTCAACAAAAGTGTTCTGGACCAGACTGAGAGAATGCTTCGTGTACCCAGATTTTCTTAGGACACTCAATTCACCGGAGATGAGTAACAGGCAGAACTATCATTCTGTTAAAATTTGATGTCTTTGATAATATATAAGAAGTACCTAGATTTTTTCGTTGGTCAAATCTATTATAAATGGAAGAGATCACAATTGTTTGGCATTCGATCGGCCAAGCATAGTATCCTTCGATATGTGTCTCTATTGTGTAATACCTCAACGTTCACCAAAAATTGTGGAAACTGGAATACATATCGAACAGCCGACTAGAATGATTTGAGCAGAAGTCACCAAGTTTAGGATTACGATGTTGATATGTGAACTTGCAGACTCGTTCACAAAAGAGTCGACTATGATTCATTCTTCGATTGTTATTTCGAACAGATATTTCATCTGGCGTCTCCTCATCTGCTCGAAATCCACACATCGTTATGTAGTAACATATGGGAAAGAGTTTACACTTGACAAAAATATCTGAACTCATCTCTACTCACGTTCGAAGCACTTTATTCTTGAGACCACGTGACCACAAGGGCTATCTAGCTGACAAGTCGTCATTTCCTTGCACCTGGTCGTGCAGTCTAGTTCGCAAAGGTTGGCGCACACGTGACCGCAGGCCAGTAGCTTTATGCATTTTTCTTTGCAGTGCCGGCGGCTCGGTTCTTTGGAACACTCAATCGTCACTTTGTGCCCGCAGGCGGCTATGATCTTGTCGACTTTGACTTCGCAGGGGCCACAGGTTTGGTTGCATTTTTTTTTGCATGGGTGGCCGCATGGCAGGGTCCTCTTGCAGGGTTTATTACAGATCACCTGGAGATAATTATTATATTGAAATGCGACAACTAGACGAATGTTTGAGAGTCAGCTCAATGAGGAAATGACGAATTATTGATAGATGTTCAGGGAATATTTTTTCATATGAACAAAGAACCCCACACCAAACTAAAGAATTTCAGACCTCCCTAGAAATAAATGATTCTTTATATGTTTCAGCGATTTCAAATAGAAATTTGTATTGTTTGAAATGAGGGTCAGAAATGAATCTGGTAGAGTTCCATGCAACAGAAACTCGAGCTTGTATCTTCATAAGGAAGGCAGATTAGATAATGTCCAATATGATGATGTCAGCAGATACCACACTATTCCTACACGTCGACAAAGAAATCAATATTAGCAGTAGTGCTCTAAGAAAATACTGTGGATAAAGTGTAGAAAAGTCGAATCATCAAACTGTTATACTGATCTCAACATTTCCCGAGAGTGATGAACATTGTTTGAAGTTAAAAACATCGCTATATATAATATATTGGATTAGAAACGAGGTATGTAGACATGTTTACATAGAACACCGATAACATGAGGGTCATCTTCGTGTTTGGACGGTCGAATCGTGACACCCCCACTATAATAGCCTGTCAAAATCAACAGACCATTGAACAACGGACCAAAACAAATCAGTATTGAACTATATAAGCAGGCGTACGAGGCACAAAAAATGTATATACAGGGTGTCCTTAAAAGGTCTTTACAAAAAGCTACCACATATTCTTCAGACCAAAACAATTCGATACAAGCAAACTTACCTCAGTAAAAAGTTGCTTAGTTTGGGCGCTAGACGGCTCTGAAGTTGAAATTTTCAAATCGATTTTGCTTCATAACTTTTGAACGGCTCATGAGATTTTTTTCAAATTTGGTACGTTGGCATAGACTCATCGGGCAATGAAACTCATATCATAATCATAATGAATATCATTCCATGGGCGTAGAACTTGATTTTTTCAGTAAATAAACATCTAAAACTCCTACGCCAATGGAAAAAAATTAGTTTCAATATGAAATCTAAATTATTCAACTCATTCACTACAAAAAAGGTACTCTTGACAAAAGTCGATTCCTCTCATGGTTTCGACAAAATTTTAATTTTAGTGATTTAGAGCATAATTAATAATAAAACGATTAACAGATATTTCATAAAAATTGTTCAAAATGTTCACCATTTTCACGTATACAAAGATTTATACGACGCAAAAAGTTGAAATGTACTCTTTGCATAACTTCTTCATCGCCTGTAAGATTATTCGTCGCCTGTTGGATACGTTGCCATAATTGTTCTACAGTATTCACAGGGGTCTTGTAAACCGTAGACTTGAGATAACCCCATACAAAATAATCCATCGGTGTTAAGTCTGGAGAACGTGGTGGCCAATTCACGGGTGCATCATTACCTCTACCTATCCATCTGTCTGGGTACTGTTGGTTTAAAAAATTCCTAACATCCACCGAAAAATGTGGTGGAGCTCCATCGTGCATAAACCACATATCTACCCGATGTTGGAGTGGTAAATCTTCCAACAAATTTGGCAACGTATTTCGTAGATGTTGTAAATACATGTCTCCTGTTAATCTTTGTGGAAGTATGACAGGACCAATTATAAAATTTCCTATTATTCCAGACCAAACGTTGATTTTGAATTCGTGTTGAAAATGGTTTATTTTAATGGAATGAGGATTTTCAATTGCATAAACGTGTTCATTATGAAAATTAGTTATTCCTCTTCTCGTGAAACATGCTTCATCAGTGAACAAAATATTCTTTCCAAAGTCCAGATTCATTTCTCTTTGCAAATTAATGAACCTACAAAACATCAGACGACTTTGTGAATCATGGATTAATAAATCTTGAACTGGCGTCTTGTGGTATGGGTATAATAATTGTTCTCTTAGTACTTCATGAACGGCATTCCTAGAAACTTCTAGTTCATTACTTATCCGTCTAGTACTCAATTCTGGATTTTCTTCAATACGGTCTAAAATTTCTACTTCGACTTCGGGAATCCTTACATAACGCTGTCTTCCATAATCACCAGTTCTAGGAGCAAAATGACCGGTCTCCCGAAGACGTCTCTCAACTGCAGCAAAGGTTGGGTGGCTTGGTACGCGACGATTTGGAAACCTTGCCGAATACACCCTCACACTCTCTCGACCATTTCCTTGACAATATCCGAATACCAATAACATATCGGTGTATTCTTCATTGGTGTATTGTACGGCCATGATAAATCAGAAAAGTCCAATATCAACAATCAACGTCAATAAAACTCGACAAATCAACACAGATGAAACTATGGAAACCAAGAATGTGAATATCACTGTTTTCGAGCAGATAATAATAGTCTTCAGAAAAAAAAACAGTGCTACTTATTTTCAATAGAAATAACCTATGCAAAAAGTACATCTCAACTTTTTGCGTCGTATAAATCTTTGTATACGTGAAAATGGTGAACATTTTGAACAATTTTTATGAAATATCTGTTAATCGTTTTATTATTAATTATGCTCTAAATCACTAAAATTAAAATTTTGTCGAAACCATGAGAGGAATCGACTTTTGTCAAGAGTACCTTTTTTGTAGTGAATGAGTTGAATAATTTAGATTTCATATTGAAACTAATTTTTTTCCATTGGCGTAGGAGTTTTAGATGTTTATTTACTGAAAAAATCAAGTTCTACGCCCATGGAATGATATTCATTATGATTATGATATGAGTTTCATTGCCCGATGAGTCTATGCCAACGTACCAAATTTGAAAAAAATCTCATGAGCCGTTCAAAAGTTATGAAGCAAAATCGATTTGAAAATTTCAACTTCAGAGCCGTCTAGCGCCCAAACTAAGCAACTTTTTACTGAGGTAAGTTTGCTTGTATCGAATTGTTTTGGTCTGAAGAATATGTGGTAGCTTTTTGTAAAGACCTTTTAAGGACACCCTGTATATACATATATATACACACACACACACACACACACACACACACACACACACACACACACACACACACATATATATATATATATATATATATATATATGCGATAGCGAGCAAGTTGGCATCCGTACAGATTTGTAGCCCAGTGACATCCGCCGATATACACGTCTACGTATATAGGGCAGATCCAATGTGTGGAGATCAAGCACAAAGTGGCTTCCTCTCATTTGGCAACACTGTAACACAAACTATTTGTAGGTGAGTTGAATTTTTTCAGAATCCTTTCGTCCTGCATATTGTGTATGTATACAGGTCGCGTTTAAAGTGACTTCCAGCGATTGAATAGCCACTATTAATTATTTCGATCAAGAAGGAGTACCTATATATAACAATAATTGACGCCGTATT
Source organism: Gastrophysa polygoni (assembly GCA_963576655.1). Taxonomy (NCBI): domain Eukaryota; kingdom Metazoa; phylum Arthropoda; class Insecta; order Coleoptera; family Chrysomelidae; genus Gastrophysa; species Gastrophysa polygoni. The sequence goes on along the minus strand of OY755093.1, from coordinate 2,269,857 downwards.
CTCTATTTGTTTCCATAGACCTCATCGTGAACCTCATCGAGTAACACGTAAAATCAAATCAATTGCGCTAACTTCTCCAGAAGATAGAAGTCATATCACTCCTGTTCTAACATAGGCGGGTGTCCCAAAAATAGATGCAGTGAATTCTACAGAGTGAAAAGAATCTCCTCTGTTGAACCGTAAAAGGACGATGGAAGATATTTATTTTCAAAAAGATATATTTTGAAGTATTTTTGTTTTAAGGAAAAATCAAATTCATTTATTTACCTTGTGTCGAAAATCAAAGCCTCAGTGAATGTTTTTTGTTATTATTTTTTCGACTGCTAAGCTTATCTAAAACTGACATAAGGAAACTGAGTGAATACAGTGGTGCAAAATTAACGAACTGAACTGATTGAACTAGAAGAAATTTATGAAAATTGACTTTCTGATCCTCAAATTGTCATTCTAAATCCATTCTGGATCCAATAGCAACGTTTTCCTCTTTTATTCGAGTGAAAATTCATTTTGAAGGACTTAAAACACAAAGACATGAATTCAATTTTTCAAAATATCTAGTTTGTCAACGGGCATTTCATCAACTTTCGATATTCAGATATAATTTCATTAACATCAAATAGGTAGCATTATTGAGAATTAGACGATACCAGCCCACCGAGCATTATACACAACAGACACATGACATACACTGGTCATTCATCCATCTCAACAGTGAATTTCAATTCGACAACTCAAATCATTCGTTCATTTCTAACAGAAAGGCGAGTGCCTGTTACTGCTGGAAATTGGGCTTGAAACTCCTACTTTGATTCAACTTTTAATTTATTCCATTCACGATCCTGCATGGTAACTATCACTTGGAAACGGAGATTTTCATTATTTGTTCGACAAAACTTCTGCTTTTGTTATCATTTCATATTTTGATAAGTAATTACAAGAAAATTTTTGAATTGTTGAAACAAGTTCGTGTGTTGTAATTTGGGGCTACTGCTATATGTCTGTCAAGGTTACAAAAAGTAATCATCATTTGACAACTATCGAACATAGGTGTAGGGAAAAATGAAAAGGGTCGATTCAGGATCAAATTATTTTTCTCAAACGGAAAGATGTAAGGGAACTTTCGAAAAAGAAATATTCATAGGCAATTGAACATCCATTTTTTTTCCTGAATTGATAGTCACTCGAATCGTATCATGAAGATTTCACACCCGTATTGATGAACCAATTAAAGGCTCACTTTTTGTTTCCTCACGGAGACATTTCCGATTTTTTCTTCGCCCTGGACTTTCGCACCTTCCTCTCAGAAAAAAAAAATGAATATGAAATTTTTCTAGGTTTGAAAATTTTATTCGAGAATAAATATTCATTTTGGTGTATTCAACAGTTTGGAAAAATGTGGGATCTCTGAAATCATGATGAACATTAAGAAAAGTTCCCCCCCCCCTCCCCCCCAAAGGAGCGCATGTGGTGGAAATGAGTGGTTTCATTATTTCTGGTTATCATCATTCAAGGTGGGAGTTCGAATCGTAGTATTCAACCGTGAAAAAATGGTCGAAGTGATTCCATTGAAAATTGCACAAAGGCATTGGTAAATGATCGATGATATCGTAACCTTCGTGGCAACTTCCTTAACTTGATGTGCATCGATAAAAATTCTCAAAACTAGAGGAGTTGAGGTTAATAGTTATTATATTCTTGAATTCATTTCAGAATTATGAATTAGCTAATGACCTTACCTAACCTAAACTGATGCTGTTTACTACTATTTTACCTTGACGAACGATTTTTGTATTTTCTCCTTTAATAATTCTGCCACGCAAATATTTCCGAATCTCTATATACTAGAATACAATTTGGTGTTAAATTCTGTTTTTGACGTTTACAATTGTCAATCTGATGAGACGCGCAATGCTTCATAAATAAATGCTGTCGTTGCTACGGTAACGTTTTTTATCCGATATTTTTATCCTCTTCTCAATTACAAATAAACCAATACAAAGCTTGATTTTTTTGTTTCCTAACGTCAACATTCACGACTTTTTTCCTCGTCTCGGACCTTTTCGACGCGATGAACAAGAGGAAAGTTTTCTGTCGAAACACTGATAACATCACGTTGATATATATGTTTATTTATTGGCTGCCATTTTGTGTTCTCTCTCGAATGATTATCATGTCACGTACAATTATTAGTTATCAATTGAATGTCTCAAGGTGTGGAATATTCTCATTAAATGCCCCATGGGCCAGAATTACTTGCTCGAATTTTTTCTCGTGCATGGATTTTTTGAGAGAATCCATGTGAACGAAACATTCCTGGCAATAATTATTTCACTTGATTGAAGTGAAAATCTTGAATTGTTTCAATTTGCCTACTGCGAGAGAGTGAACTGAAACATAAAAATTTATGAATAACGGTTGAGAAGCCAACCTATAGTGTCGAAAGCTTCAGAGAATCAGAAGTGAGATCGGCGAACCTGTCTGGATGCCATCCTGCAAGATAATCACATATACGGACGCCACATTATACCGTTCTTCGATATGTATATAGAAGGAAGCTGACTTGTGCGTCAGATGTATATTCAATATACGAGAGTGCTACTATAACGCCGCCTGTCGAGAACACCATGAACCTTGGAGTATAAGTTTATACAAAAACCGGCCAGAGTGACGTCCAGCTGATTTCAGCAGAAATGGATTCCCAATGGTTTACTGAATCGTTTGCGATATTTCAGAGCACGATGCAAGGTGACGTCCGTATATCGGATGCCACCTTACCGCGGATGCCACTTTAACCGCGATGTTAACTTGGGCGGACGCATATATATATATATATATATTCCCGGCGTGAAGTGACCATTCGTTCACGGTTGAACACTACGATTCGAATGATGATGATTACCATATATGAAATAATGGAAATAATGAAACCACTTATTTCCACCACATGCGCTCCTACTTGGGTGGGTACTTGAACTTTTCTTATTGTTCATCATGGTTTCAGAGATTCCACATTTTTCCAAACTGTTGAATACACCAAAATGAATATTTATTCTCGAATAAAATTTTCAAATCTAGAAAAATTGCATATTCATTTTTTTTCGGATAGGAACAAAAAGTGAGCCTTTGGTTCATCAATACGGGTGTGAAATCTTCATGATACGATTCGGGTGACTATCAATTCAGGAAAAAAAATTAGATGTTCAATTGCCTATGAATATTTCTTTTTCGAAAGTTCCCTTACATCTTTCCGTTTGAGAAAAATAATTTAATCCTAAATCGACCTTTTTCATTTTTCCTACACATATGTTCGATAGTTGTCAAATGATGATTAATTTTTGTAACCTTGGCAGACATATAGCAGTAGCCCCAAAATACCAAGAATTAGTGGCAAATTATGCCTAAATTTTGGCATAATTTTTGATTTGAGGGAAAAAAATTCAACAAATTTTTTGTAATTACTTATTTTTGTCGAACAAATAATGACAATCTCCATTTCCAAATGATAGTTACCATGCAGGATTGTGAATGGAATAAATTAGAAGTTTAATCAAAGTAGGAGTTTCAAGCCCAATTTCCAGCAGTAACAGGCACTCGCCTTTCTGTTAACAATGAACGAATGATTTTAGTTGTCGAATTGAAATTCACTGTTGAGATGGATGAAGGACCAGTGTATGTCATGTGTCTGTTGTGTATAATGCTCGGTGGGCTGGTATCGTCTAATTCTCAATGATGCAACCTATTGATGTTGATGAAATTAAACCTGAATATCGAAAGTTGATGAAATGCCCTTTGACAAACTAGATATTTTGAAAAATTCAATTCATGTCTTTGTGTTTTAAGTCCTTCAAAATGAATTTTCACTCGAATAACAGAGGAAAACGTTGCTATTGGATCCAGAATGGATTTAGAATGACAATTTGAGGATCAGAAAGTCAATTTTCATAAATTTCTTCTAGTTCAATCAGTTCAGTTCGTTAATTTTGCACCACTGTATTCACTCAGTTTCCTTATGTCAGTTTTAGATAAGCTTAGCAGTCGAAAAAATAAAAACAAAAAACATTCACTGAGGCTTTGATATTCGACACAAGGTAAATAAATGAATTTGATTTTTCTTAAAAACAAAAATGCTTCAAAATATATCTATTTGAAAATGAATATCTTTCATCGTCCTCTTACGGTTCAACAGGGGAGATTCTTTTCACTCTGTAGCCTGTGTTAGAACAGGAGTGATATGACTTCTATCTTCGTCTATCGGCGTCAATTATTGGAATATACAGGGTGTTTCAGTTTTTTGTAGCAGGACTCTAACAGCTTGAAGAAGAAATTTTTTCAAGATGAAAATATCATACAAACATATATGCGTGGGAGCTTCGTTTCCGATTTACAGGGTGTCAAAGTTTCAGATTTTTTTCATGTTTTTCTAATTTTCTCCTACAATTTTCGGAATAGTTGTTTGAAATTTGGTACACCTAATACACTTCGAAAACTCAATATTTAAGGCTATTGAGCGTTTTTGAAGGGTGATAGACTTTCAGGGGTCGTACCCAATTTAACCCTGTAGAACTTTTTTGCGTGCCGTCTCTGCTTTCAATGGGCTCAGATTCAGATTGTCCTTTCAATTTCAAAACTTTTTGCCCTCATGTGAATTTTTCGGAAACTGTATGGATCTCGAGATGAATGCCAAAAATAAATTACTTGTGATAAAATCGTTATTTCTCAAACACACTTATTTGACATTTCTCAAACATTTTATTGGAAAATAGAATGACCGACAGCTTCCATACCAAATGAAATTCAGTTGCAAGATTATATTGAATTTTTTGAACACCATTATAATTGAAACTAGCACAAATTTCGACTTCTAGTGAGTTGGTTTCCAACTTGAACTTGCGATGTACAAAATAAATCATCTCTATCAACCCGTCAAACCTTTCCTTCTTATTGAAAATCGAAAATAACTTAATTATAAAAAAAACTGAGATATCCTGTAGAAGTGTAACTTGTGAATCATAAATATTTATAGACAATTCATTCTTCCACATAGGCACAGAAAGTAACAATTTATTTACCATTATTGACAGTTCGATTGCCTTGGTATGACCATGAAGTTGTTAAACTAAGCAAATTGAGGGACAGGGCTTATAAAGCATTTAGAAATGGTGATGATGTGAACCTTAAACAAATGAACTGGATCACATATAAGAGATGTAGAAATTATGTTGTTAATCTTCTCAAAATAAAAAAAAAATGAGTATTATAAAACAAAAATTGACAATTGTTCACACAACCCAAAAAAAATGTGGGAAACACTAAAAACTCTAATAAAACCAAAAAATCCCTCTATCCCAAATCAAATAATTTTTGAAACAGGTCAAATAACAACAAAAGCTGTAACGGATCACGATAAAGCTGAATTGTTCAATTCATTTTTCATTGAAAGTATAGTATCGATTAGAGATGGAATTCCACCTTCTCTCCCATGGTCTTATACCAATTTACCCAGAATTCAATGCAAATTCTCATCATTTGAATCACTGACTTTAAAAGAATTGAAAATCATAATAAGTAACTTAGACAATAAATGCAATTCGGATATTATCAACAACAAAGTTTTAAAAAATGTGTTTGATGTTATTGGTCCTGTTATTTTGAACTTTGTCAATACCTCTCTGGAAACCGGAGTTTTCCCGCAACAACTCAAGAATAGCACAGTTGTCCCAGTACCCAAAATTGCAAATAATAGTGAAGCTATTAATTTTCGACCAATTAATACATTACCATGCTTGGAAAAAGTACTTGAACTAACCGTTTACAGTCAGCTTTTAGACTATATTAATGAAAATAAACTCCTAATGGAATATCAATCTGGTTTCCGATCTAGTTATTCCTGTGAAACTGCCCTACAAGTAACATTGTCAAAATGGAAAATAGATATTGATTCAAACAATTATGTAGTAGCAGTATTCCTGGATTTCAAGAGAGCCTTTGAAACCATAGATATTTCTATTTTACTCTTGAAACTTCAATATTATGGATTAACCGATGGTCCTTACAGCTGGTTCAAAAGCTATTTGGAAAATAGGTCGCAATGTACCAAAATAAATAATTCATTTTCAACTAATAAAGTCATCAATACCGGTGTTCCGCAAGGGAGTGTACTGGGACCACTGTTGTTCATTTTATACTTGAATGATATCAATTATATTCAGGAATGTGAATTTATTAATCTTTTCGCTGATGACACCCTACTAACAGCAAGTGATGTTGATCTACCAAATGCTATCCAAAAAATGAATAGAACACTTGGCAAAATCTCAGAATTTCTCACAATTAATAAACTGAAACTCAACATAAAGAAAACAAAATCAATGATTATAACCACTCAGCATAAAAACAATTTGTTGGATAAAAACTTGATAAAAATTGAAATCTATGGTGAAACAATTGAATTGGTAGAAGAATTTAAATATCTTGGATTTATGATAGACAACACACTAAACCTAAAAAAACACTTTCAATATATTAACAAAAAATTGCAAAAAAAATTTTTTTTTTTTCACACGAATCAGCAGATATATGTCATTTCAAACCTCCTTAACGGTTTATAATACGATAATCAAACCTCACTTTGATTACTGTCCTTCCTTATTATTTCTTCTCAATTCAAACTGTATCTCGTCATTGCAGAAATTGCAAAATAGAGGAATGAGAATATTGTTGAAATGTAACAGATACACTCCCATAATATATATGCTGCAGGTTCTTGATTGGCTATCAGTTAAGGACAGAGTGTTTTATTATTCTGTGATTTTTATTTTCAAAATAATATCAGGAAAACTACCAACCTACTTTAATCAATTTATCATTTATCAAAATGAAATTCATGATTACCCTACAAGAGGTAACATGAATTTTTATGTGACAAGAACAAATTACACAAGATCAATTTCACCGTGGTCTCATAGAATATAACAAGCTTCCAAAAGACATTACAAGTAGCAGTTCTATAATACATTTCAAAAAATTACTTATAGATTACCTGAAATCAAAATATATTTAAATCAGTTTAATGTTTATTTACCCCATTTCATTTGTTTAGGACTATAAGATATGTAAAATAATATAATTTTCATTTATTTTCTTTTTTTCCAATATCATTGCATATTCTTGCTTAGAGAATAATTTACTTCAATGTTATTATTGTTAAGATGTAACATTTATATTGTAACATTTATTTTTATATATTGTATATTAGGATACCTATATTAATAAACTTACTTACTTACTTATAGTTGTGAAATAATTTGAACACCCTGTATGAGCCAAAAATTTTGGATACAATTGAATTTGAACATCTTTATTCAGAGACTTAAAGAGTGTTGAGATCGGTTGAGATGGCCTTTTGGATGTATCGTACCTACAATTGCGTAGTAGGCTTCGCATGACACACGAAATTAACAACAAACGATAAATACTTTAATTCTTATTTTAACATTTCGTTTGACACCCATCAGGGGTAGTTTCAATTTCATATCAAGTTTATCTGAATGTGAAGTCTTTTCAATTATTGATTAATAAGATGCCTCACATTTTTACAAGCCAAGAACAAGCGGATATTCATTTTGTTTACGGTTTCGCAAATGGGAATTCAGTAGAAGCCGCCAGGGAATATAGGAGAAGGTTCTCACATAGACGACATCCCCATCACAATGTGTTTGTGAATATTCAAATATTCACCGAATATTTGCTAACAATGGTTTAAAAAAATAAAAATGAAGAAAATAATGCGAATTTTGTGCAACATAGAATTGAAAGACGAATTTTACGAGAATTCGACGACGATCCAGCTACGAGTATAAGAAGGGCTGCGCTTGCACTTGGCATCACAGGCACCCTGTTCATTTACAGCCTGTTCAGGGTTTGCATCCAGGAGACGAAGAAGAAGAACGAAGGTTAAATTTTTCTCGCTGGGGCCTACTTTCAATTCAGAATGATAGAGATTATCTATCTCGCATATTATGGACTAATGAGTCCATATCGAAATTTATTGTGTTTATTTTTTATTTTGTTCGTATCCTTGAACTCCAATAACTAATAAATGTCAAATGAACTAATATTACAACTAATTTATTCTTGGTATTTATCTCGAAATCCATACAGTTTTCGAAAGATTTACATGAGAGCAAAAAGTTTCCAAATTGAAAAGACAATTTGAATCTAAGCCCATTGAAAGCAGAGACAGCACGCAAAAAAGTTCCACAGGGTTAAATTGGGTACGACCCCTGGAAGTCTATCACCCTGTAGGTATTCAAAAACGCTCAATAGCCTCAAATATTGAGTTTTCGAAGTGTATTAGGTGTACCAAATTTCAATCAACTATTCCGAAAATTGTAGGAGAAAATTGAAAAAAACATGAAAAAAATCTGAAACTTTGACACCTTGTAAATCGGAAACGAAGCTCCCACGCATGTATGTTTGTGTGATATTTTCATCTTAAAAAAATGTCTTCAAGCTGTTAAAGTTCAGCTACAAAAAACTGAAACACCCTGTATAAGTACTTCTTCTTGATCGAAATAATTAATAGTAGTTATTTAATCGCTGGAAGTCACTTCAAACGCGACCTGTATACATACACAATATGCAGGACGAAAGGATTCTGAAAAAATTCAACTCACCTACAAATAGTTTGTGTTACAGTGTTGCCAAATGAGAGGAAGCCACTTTGTGCTTGATCTCGATACATTGGGGCTGCCCTATATACGTAGACGTGTATATCGGCGGATGTCACTGGGCTACGAATCTGTACGGATGGCAACTTGCCCGCTATCGCGATATATATACAGAGTGAGTTTTATGTATGGAACGCCTCAATTATCTCGGAAACGGATTGCACGATTTTTATAGATTTTGGTGTGCAATGGTCTTGTGATGCGGCCGATATTATGGTGGTATTTACATTGTTGTCAGATCTCTCCTTTTTCCGGAATAATAAAGAACTTTATTATTTCAAATGGATCACCCTGTATATTTTTTGCTTTTTGAAATCCGTAAGAAATACTGAATATTTTTCGTGTCATGTTCTCTATACCTAAATGCCATGATTTCGGAGTTATAGCCACATTTACATTATCTTCGCCGAAGTTAAAATAATACAGTTAGATGGCTATGACTGCTACAATAACAACTTTGACGTTTCAAAAAATTAGTATTGTTGGTGTTCAGTGAAAGTCACAATCGATCGTATATCTGAAAAAGAACGAAATGAGATTTTAATGATATTAGGATATGGTGATATGCGTAGAAGTCAACAAGAAACGTGTAATATCTTTAATAATTTATATCCTAACCGAAACCGACGCAGAAAAACTGCATCAACTGAAAACAAATCTTTAGATGTTTGTGTCCTGTTTGAAGACGATCCACACTTGAGTACTAGACAAATATCCAGGGAACTTGATATTTCGCAAACATCCGTAAGGAAAATTTTACGTGAAAATAAATTCCATCCATACAAAATAAGATTAGTTCAAGAGATGTCAGATGATGATTTCGATAGACGTGAAGAGTTTGCAGACATAATAATGAAAAAATTTTACAATCAAAACGATCCAAATTTTTAAGTAATGTTATGTTTTGCGATGAGGCCACTTTTTTGATCAATGGAAACGTAAATCGGCAGAATTGTAGATACTGGTCACGTAACAATCCTCGATGGATGCGTGAATCCCACACCCAATATCCACGAAAGCTGAATGTATGGGCTGGAATAATAGGCGACAAAATAATTGGTCCCTTTTTCATTGAGGGAAACTCAAATGGTCCGGCGTATTGAGATTTATTGGAAAATAGTATTATACCTGAGTTGGCACGGTTATTTCTAAATCCGAGTAAGTATTTTCAATAACATTTTAATGTAGAAATTTCATTATTCGAAACTTTCAGACAATAACAATATCCCAAACGACAATATTTGGCTGCAACACTTACTATGCGCATGTGGTGAGGCAATACCTGAATAATGTGTTTCCCAGAAGATGGATTGGAAGGCATGGTTTGATCGAATAGCCCCCGCGATCACCCAACATGAATCCTTTAGACTATTTCCTGTGAGGTCACTCAAGAAACATCGTTTATAAAACAAAACCCGCCGATATTCAGGAATTGAAAGATAGGATTACCACAGAGATAAGAAGTATTGAGCAGTCAGGGATGTTGCAAAATGTATTGCAAAGTTTTAAAAATCGCATGGCTTGTTGTATTGAAGTAAACGGACAACATTTTGAGCATCTGCTGTAATCGCCTTTACTGTATGTTTAATAAAATTCCTAATTTTTCTACTTCTTAAATGTGAACATACCTCAACATGAAACAAACATTTAAAGATTTGTCTCCAGTTGCTCTAGGTTTTCTGCGCCATGATTTGGATAAATCTTTCACTGCACCAGTTTCGTTAAACTTTTTACTAATTTACTGACAATAGACCTTGTTATGATATTTCTATTAGAATATAAGTCATTAAAGATTATTCAAATCGAACGAGTTTATTCAATCATAGCCATCTAAATGTATTATTTTAACTTCGGCGAAGATAATGTAAATGTAGCTATAACTCCGAAATCATGGCATTTAGGTATAGGGAACCTCTGCCTCTGCCGAGATCACAATTGGTAAAAAATTCTTTCATTTACAATGGAGGAAAGATGTTTAATCACCTTCCACTTTCGGTAAAAAATATAGGAGCCTATGTACTATTCAGGAAAGCGGTTAAAGAATTTTTACTTTGTAGACCATACTATGAGATTCGCGAATTTTTTGAGGAAAGAATTTGAGATGTTTTCTGATTTTATAAATGCCTATTCTCTGTGTATTTTTATTGATTGACTATCATTTCATTTTAAGATTTTAATCTGTATTACCTTTGTATTGTTTGTCCTATTGGCACTTAGTTTTATATTTGCTTTGTCCATAAGATGTATCAATCTTTGACAATAAAGTATATTTGATTTGATTTTGATTTGATTTGATTTGAAAAATATTCAGTATTTCTTAAGGATTTCAAAAAGCAAAAAATATACAGAGTGATCCATTTGAAATAACAAAGTTCATTATTATTCCGGAAAAAGGAAAGATCTGACAACAATGTAAATACCACCATAATATCGGCCGCATCACAAGACCCTTTTACACCGAATTCTATAAAAATCGTGCAATCCGTTTCCAAGATAATTGAGGCGTTCCATACATAAAACTCACTCTGTATATATATATATATATATATATATATATATATATATATAGGATATATATATATATCCTATATATATATATATATATAAGAAAATGAAAACAAGAATAAAAAACATTGAAAGAAAGACGAGGAAAATAATATTGTTTTTTTCGGACTCAATCTTGAAAATTGAATCTCACCAACGAAACAATTGCCCGTCTCAATAGCTTACTCGGCCTCAATATAACTATAAATGATATAATTGACATATATAAACTGGGAGAGAATCAAAATAGCCCGATTCTAGTTGAATTCGTATCATATTTGAGATAATTGGAAGTATTAAAGAATTAAGAAAAGCTAAAGAAGAAGATAAAAACATAGCAATCGCATACGATCTCTGCAAAGAAGACTTGGAGGAACAAAAAATTCTGAGAAAACAAACTGGCCAGAATAAAACAAAGAGAGAACTCTATAAAAGAGAGAGATAATTTACACATTCTATAACATAAGGACAGGAGACGTCTCATTTATTCAGAGGTACAAAATTCATAAAAAAATTAAATAACAAAACTCACGAAAATACAAAAACTAATTACTTCAAGAACCTCATAATAAAAAATAAAAGTAATCCCAAATTAGTATGGCGAACAATATCACAATATGCGAATCATGACAAACAATGCAAAAAAAAATATTGAAATTGAAAATGAAAATGACGAGCTATTAACGAATGAAGAACATATCGCAGAGTCTTGTGAACGGAAATGGATTGAAATGCTACATTAACTCACTAAAAAATGGATGCGCTCTTGGAAATGAGGGAATACCGGTCCTGAAAGAAACATCACATTATATTGGCAAACCTATGTGTTTCATAATCAATTTGATTTTCAACACCGGAAATTGTCCTGTGGCATTCTAAGAAGGCATAATCACACCTATTTTCAAATCTAGTGAGAAGAATAATGTGAACAATTAACGTCCTATATGTTTAGTATCTAACATCGCGAAAATTTTTGAGGAAGCCACAAAATTAAGGATATTGAAATTCTTCGATAAACACAATATAATATCGAAACATCAGTTCCGTTTCCGAGAAAACAAATCAACCAGTGACGCAATAAGTTTTCAAACAGAAAAAAATTATTGCGAGCTTGACCGCAGCAAGCCCTGCGCAGCAGTCTTCCTAGGGCGTTCGACACGGTCAGCCATGAATTACTACTTGAAAACTTGGAGGAATGGGTATAAGAGGGGAGCTATCTTGAAAATAGTCAGCAAAGAGTCAAGATTGGTAATGTCAATAGCTCCTTCCAAGTGTTCAAATACGGAGTGCCACAGGGCACTGTATACTTGGGCCAATTCTATTTTTAGACTACATCAACAGCATGCTGAACATAAACTTCTTGGATGAAGTGTTTTCTTATGCAGACGACACTACTTCATTCATAGAAGGAGATACCTAGGAAATCATAAATACAAAAATCGAACACGATATGAAACTAATAACAAAATGTTTAGATGGTAATTCATCAACACTGAACTGAGAGAAACCTATTGCGAATAATATAACGGGACTTCCGAAATATGAAGATCAACATGAACCTACCCTTCCGAAAACAAAACAAATGCCAACTCACTGAGGAAGACAAAACGAAATATCTTGAAATCATCGACAATCACCTCCGATGGGATAACCAAATTAATTTTATGATAAAAAAACTGCGGTCTATTTCATTTCTATTTTCAAAAGTCAAATCCATACTGAATATTCATGAACTCTTATCGATGTATTATGCGTTAGTACAGTAACCCCTAACATATGGTATTCTCAGGTGGGGTGTAGACTCAACCACATTGAGACCTCTAGATATAATTCAGAGGAGGATAATAGGAATTATTTTCAATATAAATAATATGCGATCTCCCACGAATACTCTCTTTGAAAACACAAGAATTCTCAGTGTACGAAAACAATTTTACAAAATATCCACTTTATATATGGCAAAAAATAATCTATTCACCAACTGCATAGAGCATCATTACCCAACTCGACTCAACACTAACTGTGATATAACTATCCGACGAACATACAAATCAATGGGACAAAGAGCATTTTCATATGTATGCATGAAAATATATAATGATATGCTATTAGCATTGAGAGGAAATAGGAAAAAAGCAAGTTGCAAAATAAACTAACGAATTGGTTTCTCGACTCCAATCAAATTTACATGAACTAGAAGACAAAAATATCTTACACATACCTTTGTTATCCCATAATTGTTTATTTTCTCTTTGAACACTGATACCAATAGTTTTAGTTAGATGCATCTCTTATAATAGATTTTAATTGAAAAAAAAAAAGGAAAAAAATATACTGGAAAATCTGAAAAATTGCGAAAATTAACATAAATAAATCAATATACGTGTATGTGTTTATGAATCGATAAATAAAATATTATTTTCATACTAGCATAGGTCTCTCTAGAAAGACAGACAAATCATCAGATTTCAGTCATCTAAAGAGACGTCCAAGTATCAATCAATCATCAAAATCATCAAAATTCACTATTGTATTATCAACCCACCATCCTATATTTATTCATCTCTATAATGGTTATAATTAATGGAAAACACCGACTCACTTGATAAATGAATATTATCATTATTATTATCATCATTATTATTACTATTATAATAATTATTATAATTATTATTATTATTATTATCATCATTATTATCATAAGTCGTCAATACCCATGCTCGGTATGTCACCTCTAAAGGGAAAAATCATGTGAAATCCATTGCGATATCTGCTTCATGAAACTTAGCTTCCTTTACAGTGTAAACGGGTACTTTACACCCCAGCAACTGCTCACGATCTAAGAAGCGCAAATAAGACATTTCCTAGAGTACTGCACAAGCATAAGCTGAAGCTCTTATGTTGTAAGATATTTCCATGGTCGGTGCTTATCGGAAATCTTGTCGATTATGCCACTACGATTATGCCAGGTAGACAAACTAGACGAGCTTTAGCCGATCTCCCCTATATTTTCAGGTTAGAGACCTATCTAACTGCGCTTTACGAAGCATTATGCATCAATATAAAGGCAAAGTTGTGGATTTGTTTGCCGATTGAAGTCTTTCCTGATGCTTATGACATCGAAACATTCAAAGAAAAACTCCAATACCTTCCTTCTCTCTCATCACCGCTGGTTAATACGATGTTATAGGATTTCTTTTCGTGTCGTCAATATGAAAAAAAAAATGTTTTTTGATTTGAAGGTCATTAGCTCCGAATTGGCAAAACTCAGCAATTTTTAGTGAGGTCCAAAATCTTGTGTTTTGTGCAGGACGGCCACAGAAATCATATTATACATATATGTATACTGATTTCAGAATGTCAATTCAACGGAAAGAAAGTGATTTTGAAAGTGCAAATTGGTTTATGGTGCCCATGATCACCAACATCCTCGAGACTGACAGAGTGGATTCCAGTGGAACTCGAAGAATTTTTTTTTAATGTGAGGACAACACGAAAGGGAAACCTATAATGTTCGAGGAACATCCTGTTAGCCAGCGGTGGAATTTTGGGAGAGAAGGAAGATGTTGGGATTTTTCTTGGAAGTTTGGAGGTTGTAAGCATCAGGAAAGACTTCACTAGGCAAAGAATTCCACAACTTTGCCGTTCTATTGATGAATGATGCTTGGTATAGCGATGTTCGACAGGTCTCGAGCCTGACAGTGTAGGGGTGACCAGCCTGAGCTCGTCTGGTGTGTCTACTAGGAATCGCGCGTGATTTCCGTTGAGCACCGACCGTGGTGAGTGTTGTATCATCGACTAGGCGAATAGCTTCCTTCTGAATTGACTCTAAGAGCTTTAGCGTATGTTTGGGAGCTGAGCTCCAAACATGTGAACAGTACTCCAGGTCGAATTTGTGCTTTGTAGATTATAAGCTGTTGCTGGGATGTGAAGTATCTCTTCGCACGGAATAGAAAACCAAGTTTTTGTAAAGCAGTTTTCGCAATGGACCTAACATGATCGTCCCATGAGAGAGCACTATTGGTGGTGACACCCAGCATGGATATTGACGACCTCATAGGAACAGTGGTACCCGACATCATTAAATTGGGCATTGTGTGATCAGCCTTCTTGGTGCACATACACGCTTGAGTTTCAGTTGCATCCAACTGTACTAGATTTTCGGATCCCCACTTCAGAATTCTTGTCAGATCCTCATTTGAAGCATCAACCTGTCTTAGTTCTGCACCTCTTGCCTCGTTGGATGATTAGGGGCTCTAGAGGAAAAGGCGGAATGAAGTGTACTATCATCCGCAAATCTATGAACTGGGCTGGAGGTCACATTCAACAAATCATTGA
Organism: Gastrophysa polygoni; assembly: GCA_963576655.1. Taxonomy (NCBI): domain Eukaryota; kingdom Metazoa; phylum Arthropoda; class Insecta; order Coleoptera; family Chrysomelidae; genus Gastrophysa; species Gastrophysa polygoni. Next base: position 2,254,246 of record OY755093.1, on the reverse strand, counting down.
TGTGGAGCAAGTGCCAAGTGCCAAGATAGAGCCTTGTGGACCACTAGCATTGATGATCATTGTATCAGACGAGACCCTGTCTACCACCACGTAGAGTGATCTATCTGCAAGGAAACTCGATAGTTAAAGACACAGTTGGGGCGGCAAACCATAAGTTTCGCTAGGAGGCCTTGAAGATATCCAAGGCTACAGCCAGAGACTATCCATGTTTCTCGATTGACACCTGCAACTTATGTGTCACATAGGCAAGCAGGTCTCCAGTTGACCTCTGGTGGCGAAAGCCATATTGCCGGTCGTTCTCGATTTTTGAGCTCTCTAGATATCGGATGAGCGCGATGTAGATTGCTTTTTCAATTGCTTCAGAGATCACAGATAATAGTGCAATCGGTCTATAGTTGTAAGGGAGGGTTTTCTTGCCCTTAGTTCTGGGGCACATTTCGTCAGGCCGTCAGGCCCCATAGCCATCTTGACTTTGAGGCTAAGCAGAATGTGTCTGATTATGCGTTGCCGGAAGACAATTTCTAGCATACGGTTATCGATGGTAGCGATTTTGGGAAGTTCCTGGCTTCGTGGATCCAAGGTAGAATTGTCTGCAAACATTTTGGCGAAGGTGCTTTTTCTTGCGGTGTTGTAGCCAATGTATTATCATCCTTCGTGAGGGGAAGAAATGACCTAGAAGTGAAATTTCTCCCGATTGCCTTGGCAAAAGGTCCGAAATGAACGACAACCATTTGGGCATTCTATGAGATTTGATCTTATCTTTGTGTTGTATGCCTCTTTAGACTCATCTATCGTTCAATTGCATGTATTCCTAGTTTCAACATATTCAGCTCTAGTTTGCGGGCATGAGTTTCTGCGCCAACGACGGCATGCTGCTTGCTTCAGAGTGACGACCCTAGAACGGGTTCTATTGAACCATGGTTCACCAGTGGTTCGCGATTTGGTGCTATGTGGTAACAATATAAAAGTAAATAGTGTTGGAAAAAAAAGTTGGTATGAGGGAAATATTGCAATAGAAATATCACTCATGATGTTCGTCATATCAAGGAACCTAGGAACATGATTTGAATCAAATACCTCGATAATTCACAAGAATATAGTATGGCTAATAAGATAATACCAAAAGAATAATATTGGATCATTAATTCTAGACTGAACTTCCTTTTGTGTCCACACTACAGCACACCATACTAGACAGTATTATATTGGATGAAATATACTCTCAAATTTATTTATTTATTTATTTAAATAAAGGAATACAAACAGGACGAGGCCAAAACAGTATTCACAGACTGACATAACGTGGTAAGAATAATATTAACTAAAACTAGGAAAACAGTGGTTAATACAATACATACATAAGTTGTAGAAAACATGAGAAGGAGATAATGAAGATGTGCAACATGGTCATAATATTCAGAGGTTTGAAGGGAAATATGATTTGAGTTTATTTACAAAGGTGGTAAATAAATTACGAAATATGTTTATGTCAATCATATTTGATATGGAATTGTAGTTTTTGAGACAACGATGATGAGGGGAGTTCAGATAATAATTTGTGTTTGCCATTGTTGTGTGGAATAATTGTCCACGACGAGTGGGATATTGCGGAACGATAAAGTGGATGGAATTATTTATTGGCACTGAGTCTATCATATTATTCACCAATTTGAAAGAAAATTTTGTATCAGCGATGTCTCTTCTATTTTCAAGAGGTAGTAAATTGAATTTTTTTCTAATGCAATCATTTTCAATATGAGGGGTGTCACGAAAGTAATTATTCTCGATATAATGGACAAATTTGTTTTGGATATTTTCTAATTGTTTTATATATATAATATATTGAGGGTTCCATATTGTAGAGGCATAACTCAAGGTGCTATTTACGTAAGCCATGAAAAGGGTACGAACAGTTGTTGGATCTTTGAACCCTGTTGGATAATGAACCCTAGCATTCGATTTGCTTTTTTGGAAATGTAGGCAATATGCTTATGAAACAGCATTTTTTTATCAAAGATAATTCCCAAATCTTTCACTTCCTCGCGAGTGTCGAGATAATGATTTGATAGTCTATAATTAAAAATAATTGGGTCATTATTTCTGCTGAAAGTTATTTGATACTGTGAAAGATCTTCAAATCATCGGCGTACATTAGGAATCTTGAGAATTTGAAACATTTCGAAATATCGTTTATGTAAATATTAAAAAGGAGGGGCCCCAGGTGTGATCCTTGGGGTACACCCGATGTGATGGGAATTGTTTCTGATATATAGTTACCTATAGTTGTAGCTTGAGAACGGTTATTTACATAAGATTTCAACCAACTCAGAAGTGTTCCGCTAACACCGACCTCAGCAAGTTTGAAGGCAAGCAAACCATGGTCTATTTTGTCGAATGCCTTACTGAAGTCGGTGAAAATCGCGTCCACTTGATGCATATTATTTAGATTCCCGAGTATATACTCAGTATAGCCAAATAAGTTCGTTTCCACTGACCTTTTTTTGAGAAACCCATGTTGTTCAACGTTGAGAGAATTGATAATATCGTAGCTAAGAAATTCAAGAATTATTGATTCAAATAATTTGGCCAGGATACAGAGTTTTGATACTGGTCTGTAATTCTGTACTAATCGTTCGTTCCCAGACTTATGGATTGGGACGATAAATGCCTGTTTCCATAGTTGGGAAATATCCTTCCTTCAAAGATCTATTGAAAATTATATACAACGGTGTTACCAAGTATTTGGCACAATTTTTGATCATGTTAGTTGTTGAATTATCTGGTCCAGGTCCTTTGTTAGGAAGTTCTTTTATTTTTTCATGAATTTTGTCCTCTATGATAGTTATCGATGTTAGGCGTGTTACAATTTGCGGAAATATTTCTACTTATGTTGGTCAATGGTTGATTGAAAGTTGACGAGAAGTGATCTGAGAATAATTTACAGATTTCTTGACCATCAGTAACTGTGTTGTCATCATGGCATACAGAGGTGATTCGATAAAACGAATTTTTTCTATTTTTTACATACTGCCAGAATTTTTTTGGTTCCGAAACGATATTATTTTCACACGACTCAAGGTACTTTTGATAGTCTAAAGAAATTAAATATTTTGAACGTCCTCGAAGAATTTTGAATGTAAGGTAATCCATATCATTCTGATATCTTAGTCGATAATATGTCGTGAGCATTCGAATTTCATCGAATTTAAACTCTCACGATACACACGTTAGACACCTCTAGAAGAGCAGAATGAAACAAAAATGTCTCTGACAATTACATCTTCCTTCGAACCTGTCAATCTGGAAATTCCAAGAGTCAACAAGGTTTGGAATATATTTTGTTTCCATTTAACTTATCCTTTTGAATAACCTCGAAGTACATGAATTCATTTTTGTAATCAGAAAATGCTGCTTATTTATTGCTATGCAATAAATGAATGGAATCACTTTTGGAATGCCATCTGGGAGAGGATGAGCGATCTACAGTGAGTATATACAGTATGAGTATATACAGTGTGGAACAGCCAAATGGAGTAAATTCGACAACAAATAAATCATGGTGTGTTGGGAAAAACGCTCGGACACGTCGATTAGTATTTTTGAATATGAATTTTTTCCAAAAAATTAAATTATATAGAGTGTGTCATGTGTCAGAGTGTGTGTGACAGTGGCCAATACCAGCTTTCTCATTTCAAATGGAACACACTGTATTTCATTTTCTTATTCTCACTGAAGAGCTGATTTCATCGATACATCACACTTGGGGTCTAGCGGAAATGATTACAGGGTGATTATAGATTATAGGGTGTGAGATTTTTCAACGTAATGAATTTTTTGTGTCGAAACTATGCATTATTGGTGGAAACGACTGACATGTCTCTATCTTAATTTTCGATATACCATCTACTCACATTTCTTTGGGACAGATACAGGATGATCAATTTTCTGAATTCTGTAATTATTTCCGCTAGACCCCAAGTGTCGTGTATCGATGACATCATCTCTTCAGTGGGAATTCAAAAATGGAATGAAATACAGGGTGTTCCATTGTGTCACATGACACACTATATATAATTTATTTTTTTTGAAAAAAATATGTATTCAAAAATACAATTCGACGTGTCCAAGCGTTTTTTCCAACACACCCTCATTTATTTGTTGTCGAATTTATTCCATTTGGCTGTTCCCCAATGTATAGTATTATAGAACAGTATATCTATGAGGATACCCCACAAAACAATACAATGAAAATATTTTATTTTTGAGCACGATCTAGTGGAAATACAAAATTCATCGTAGAAATCTCCAGTCCATATACAATTGGTCGATATTTTGAATCTTGAATGAAATTCATTTGAAAATTAGAAGGAAAAACTCACCAGATCAACGTTTGAGTTGCATGGAACATCATAAACGTGCGTGCAAACGGTTCTCTGTTTCTTCACTTTGATTATGCAAGGTTCGCATTTCTCGTGACAAATGTTTCTGCACTTGTGTTCGTTTGTGCTGCATCCCACACGAAGTTTGGTGCACGGTTTAGGACATTTGTACTGAAAAAAAATAAGTTGTTGGTTGTTTTCATTGACGATGGAGTAAATGAAGTGAGTATACGCTAGCCTGCGAATGGTCTGCTTCCGAACACTTTCTGCAAATCTTAATGTCGACCATCCATCGCATTCTTCATCCACATCGCAAATTTTATTATATATATATATAAACTGCACCAAATTTGTAGTGAGACAATCGAAAATGTCTTATACTTCCGAACCGTCATAACCTTTTGCTTTGTTTCAAGATTTTGATGGATCAGTTCATTGTGTATAACATTAGTTGTTTTCCGTTAACTCACCATTTTGAAACAATGAATTACAGGGTGATATCTGAGAGCGTAATAGTATATTGAAACGTAAGTTACAGAATGCACGAGCACGAGCCTGATATTCGAAAATGAGCTGGATACCAAGACACCAACAATGATGATTTGGTATCCACCAAGAATTTGCAATAAAACTCAGGGAGTGGAGGATACAATTTCTGTTTTGGGTGTGGTTTTGGTATTTATATGCTGGTGACCTCAAGAAATACCAATAGCAGATATTGTATACAATTTTACATGATTACACTGTCGAATATACTTAGGTTCCCTGTAGGTATCGATACCAGTAGTTCACATGCAAGAATACCTGTCCTATTAAGATGGAGTTGGCAAGAGCAAAGTGCACAAATAAAAGGAAAACTCTCACTTGTGATACAGCTGCTCAAGGGGCTGGATTCTCTCAGTCTGTTCTCCTAGTCCTATTTGTTGTCCTATTTCGGAGCTAGGTATTAGGCAGCAAAGACATGTGGAGCAGCAAGCGATATATATATACATACATATTTTTAGAAGGGTAGTCGTGACTGACTAGTTAAGGTAAAAAATCTAAAATTTAGAAAACTATTATTATTAACAAAGAGTCCACTTATTCAATGCCAAAAACTTCAACTGCACCCTCACGACGAAAACCTTCATCTAGTTTTCTAAATTTTAGATTTTTTATATATTTATATATTTATATATATATATATATATACCTATGTCCATTAATTCTATACCATACTATTGAATTGAATTATTTTGAAGTTTTCATTCTGCTAGGCCTTCTCCAAATGAAATGAAACCGTAACAAGCTGCGAAGTGCTTGAATTGCCTTCTGTAACGAATGTTTTATACTATTTTCTCTGTTTCGGCTGCATTATACAGTTTCGTTAATATTGAATGAATATCTCCATAACATTTTAACGAAATAATGAGACTGGCAGAAATGATTCGTTACTGACAGAAATTTGACCCAATATAGCAGAAAGTTAAGTTATATTGAATGATGCTTGAAATTTTTGTTTAATAAACCATCCTATCGGTGAATTTCAAGGAAGAGCGCCTGAATTCTCTACATAATATACACCTGAAAATCGTGTATTGATCGTGCATTAGAATACTATTTTTTTTTGTTTGAGGTCGTCCCTTTGGCAGGATTTCACTCATCATCCTGTTCCTGAGGACGAAATGATGACACCCAATGTGGTTTCTCGAAATGGTTCCGAAATCATCAGAATCCATTCAGGATGTATTGAAATATGTAATTTCATACAAAATATTGCAGTTTGATATGTCCAATTATAAAAAACACAAATTCAATGAAACATCATGTATACTTTTATGATGCATGGGAAATGAAAGTTGTCACAATTTTGAAAAACGTATAATTGAAATTGTGACGAGAAAGTTGAAAAAACTTCGGTGACAATTTCATACTCGGCGATGATAATGATAGACCATCGGTTTAGAATTGTTGGATTTTTTCAGTGTCAAAACCGACAGCACATTGAAAAAATTTTGCGAAGTAAAATATTCTAATTGTGTTGAGAACAGGAGCAGATTCGTTTCCGAAACGTCCACCAAGATGAGTAGGGGTTTTATTCCTATTGAATATATTTGTATTTCCAAATTTTTCGGGAACACGGTGTCACTGACAAATGGAGAATTTCTCTTTCAGGTACCTGGAGGTTTAATTTCAGGCGCAGTAACATTTTGGGACAGATCACAAGATCTGTCCTTGCTTCAGATATATTGAAGAAATGATTTTTTAATAACTTCTACTTCATTTTTTGGAAACGAGGAGGAAATCCCACTAAAAGCTGGAAAATAAATGTACTACCTCCTCGAAAAACTCACAGACAGTACTGTTACTGGAGTTTTGAGACAACATAACATTGAAAAAATGATGGAGTGGCCTCCATTACCTCCAGACATGAATCCAATGGGAAGCGATAGTCAACGTTGAAGTTGAGTTCAAAGAGAAGGGAAGGCGAAATGATAAAATCTCTACCAATTGGGGAATACAATATATTGGGAGATTGGACAGCTTCTCCCAAAGATTTCATCAATGGTTTGAAAACTGGTATGCCTAGGAGAATAAGGGCTCTCGTAGCTGCTAGGGGAGGTGAAATCAAATCTTGACAGCTGATGATGACTCGCAAAAACATTGAAAGTTATGCTTGTAAGACGATGTGGATTTTTTATCGAAATATTGTTTTGATTATTGTTTGAATTTTTCCATTTGAAAATTCCAAGTCTCAGACGACCACAAGGAGACACCCTGATGTATCTGTGAAGATGTGCGATCCACAAGGTGTATCAGTGGCAGTGGAATCACTTACAAGGAGTTCAAGACTTCATTTGCAAGATAGTGATTTTGCAATGAGGATGCAATTCTGCAATTGGATTGAGAGTAAATCGAAGACTGTATAGGTATGTTGAAGCACTGACGAAGCTTAGTCAAGTTGTGATGGTATGAATAATCTCCACAATGAAAACCGATGGTCCTAACGCTACGGTAGAACATAATTTCTAACATACAGCATTAATGTGTGATATGGTACGTTAAATAGTCAATTGATCTGACCGTTCATAACCGATGGTCATCTTACAGGTCAAATATACTCCAATTCAATACAGAAACCTATTAGATGATAGAGCCGCTACACACTTAAGTTCACAAGTACGAAATTTTTCAAACAACATGTTTCATTCTTCAATTCATGGAGCGATCCTAGCTATTCATATAAGAGAGCTAACTTGTGTATAGAAGTGAACAAAGGTGGCATTCTTGAAAACTATAAGACCTGAATATTATTTAACCCTGTATTTCGGTAAAGGCCTTCCCTGTACTCCGACAATGAAACCATAGAAATGGTTTCATTGCCGTTGTTTCATGACTGTGAAACGCAAGGGCATGGCATTTTGGATCAATAAATTCGACTCATTGTGAAACACGCATGGTCGCACATTCTGTGAATGGTCAAAAGAATACCAAGAGCGAAATCATTCGCGAAATCATGAGATGCACACGACCTTGAAAGATGCGAACGGTCAAGAATTGTTTGTTTATGAAAAGATTCGTCGTGATATCTGCCTCAACATTCCGACTCACCAATAAATGATCCGGATCTCTCCTATCGTGGCACTTCAGAGTGCACACGTGACCGCAGTCCACCATGGCGGTGCAATTGACGGAGCAAGAGAAGTCTTCAGGTGTCATATAGCATGGCTTTTGTTCGGTGTGACCGCATGGTAGCAAAGCATTCACAGGCTCGATGCAATTGTACTTATTCGGGTCTTCGTGGCACTGCAGCGTGATGGAATGGTCACAGTTCAGTTTCCATGTCACGGGATAGTGGCACGGTGAACACTTCTGATAGCATCTATAAAAAAATCGTTGCAGGTGATAACGCCGAGCACTATCGCATGTCGCGTTACAGCCAGAAAGGGTAAAGCGACAAGCGATCGGCACAGCATCCAAGGTCAATATGGCGGCACCTATTGCTCGCATCAGCTAACCGTGTAGCATTTAAATTCTTTCACGGTCGGTGCTCAACGGAAATATCATCTATTATGCCACCACGCGCGATTCCTAGTAGACAAACCAGACGAGCTCAAGCTGGTCACCCCTACACTGTCAGGCTCGAGACCTGTCGAACATCGCTATACCAAGCATCATTCATCAATAGAACGGCAAAGTTGTGGAATTCTTTGCCTAGTGAAGTCTTTCCTGATGCTTACAACCTCCAAACATTCAAGAAAAATTCCAACACCTTCCTTCTTTCCCAAAATTCCACCGCTGGCTAACACGATGTTCCTCGAACATCATAGGTTTCCCTTTCGTGTTGTCCACAGATAAAAAAAAAAAAATGCATTCGTGCAAGTGCTCCGTGGTATTTACTCTGATACGCAGATTGGAATTGGATTTATATTTGGATATCCTGTCTACTATTGATTTCCCATTTTCCAATTATCGAGTTGGGATTCACAACACAATTGTAATACTAGAATAATTTTTCGAAAATTCCCAGTTAAATGCCTACGATTCGAAAAAAAGTTTCACTTGTATCGTGGTTAGTGATGATCCAGCTGGTAGAGCTGCTTTTCAGTTTTATCCAGATATTGGCCAACCTTGATAAATATGACATTACGTGGGCGACACTGTAAAAACTAATAAAACTTTGAAACAACCAAATTCGCAGATATAACTGCAAGTTTATCTGATATTCCAAGAGTGTTTTCACTGTTTGAATAATCTCATTCTTTTTTATCGCAAATTATTATAGCATGAAGTTTAGTTCACCTAAGTCACCTAAGTGTAGAAGTACCCTATTCCCGCAATTTAACTCTGAAATTAAGAAAAGTTCATCAACTCATAACAGTCCTGATCATTATAAATGTCCATCATGACTTGTTTTCATAATCGATTTTGAACCTTCATTCACATATCCAGGTATGATAACTGTTGGTACTGAAATATTTCGCGATTTTCATGTGTTCCACACACATCGCAACAACGCCGTCGATGTTGGTGAAATTAATTCGAACGATTCTGGATCTCAACAAAACGAATACTTTCAAAAATTGTCTTCACCTAGTGAAGTGTTGAATAAACTTACTAGACTACTGGAAGAAGTAATAATTTCGTACCTCACCCAAAGTCAAATTACCACGGGTTGATACAGCCCTGTCACTAAAAAATATATATGTATAAGAATGTTGCCTGCATTGATAATTTTTTGATAGTCCCGTCATCCATAATTGAATATCAAAACCCAATGTCATCATCTATAATTCAACTGTTTTTGCCTCATCAGTCTGACAAAACAAATGAAGAGTGCACGCACAAGCTAGTTCATAACATCAAAGACAATATTGCGCATTTTTTCGAGTGTATCCACTCACTTCAGGAGGCAAATATGTCTCTCCGATCTAGTGCAGAGATTTCGTTGGCAAAGCTCCATGCAATAGAACCCTTCGTGGCTTCTGTTATCCAGATGGCACAAGTTCTTGCAGAGATGCGAGCAATCGGGAAGTTGGGCATTGCAGGGCCTCAAACATCCCCCCTCTGGGGCCTTATTGAAATCCTCCTCTTTCTTCACCGAGCTGACGACGTCGTGGATCTGGCATCGGAGTATCAGAGATTCGCCAAGAGCTTTCTTCTCCGTCAGGGTAGCTTTTATCTTGTGCCATATCTGGAACGGAAATGACCGGATTAGATCATTAAATTTCAATAACAATTACATTGAGATGCAAATGTAATGAAATCACGAAATGAAACCATTATATGCATTTTCAATATCAATTTTCTATAATCAACTGTGAATTCATACAAACCTACAGATTTATTGAATTTGGTTTCATTATATAAACTGAAAATCTGTTTCTTCATTCATTTCGAGAGCAAGTGTTGCATGTTCAACGACATCTAACGGCAAAAGATCTAAGGTAGGTTTCTGAGAAACCATCTACCAAACATACCAACCCCTACGCTTGTACGTGTAACAGATGAGTTACGAAGTAGCTATAGATCTGTTGGATAGATGGCTAGATTGGTCGAAGATAATTTCAATTCGACGAGCAAAAGCGAGACAGATCTGCTTATTCAATGTTATTGAGAAGGATGGGTCGATGGTAGGTGAGAAGGCGAAGCATCCAATGGACAACATTGGATGACATTGAAGTTTTTTACGTCGTAAAGATACGGTGTCTTGTCAGGAATATTATTTGATGAATAAACATATCGCTATTGCAAGCTTCATATCAGTATACTTTTGGAGAAAGTGGGAATACTTCGAGGGAATTTTTTCATTGATACGACAGCTGTCAACATCAATTACCTACATTAGACACAGTTGATAAAAATCAAGATATCTACGTTACTTGAGACGATAATAATATCACTTTCAGAGAACTTACCGAGCCAGAATCACAGCATAGTTGATCCATATTCCCCATGATATACAGTCCGTTTCTAGCACGAGATAAAGCGACGCACACTCTGTTTGTGATCTTCAAAAATCCATTTTTTTTCTCGTCATTATTTCTTACCAACGACAGCAATATTATATCGCTCTCCTCTCCTTGATAGTTGTCCAGCACAGATATTCTTACATCCTTCAACAGCAGGTTGCTTTTCTTCCTTAAATTTGCAATTAATTGCGATAATATTTGATAAAAAAACACCTGCGCTTTTCATTACACCTCACGCTTATACTTATACATACTACTATTTGTTACTGAATTTACACGGTTTTCTCAAAAGTGAGGCGATCAGTCAACAGATTTTTGCTGATTATCCTAGTTCACAAACTTACTGATTATACTCAAATCTGTTCCAGATTGTAAATGGTTTGATGACATTTCATGATAGGTCATACTCATATTTTCTGACTTCTGAGAAGAGAATTCTCTTGCACGAACAAAACTGGCTAAAAGCGTGGTTACAAAGAACATGAAAGGAAGAAAATACAATTAACCTCCGACCTGCCGAATACCTAGTCAGGATATTTGTGCGTCATCAGTTCGAATAAGTTAGTGATGTGATTTGACTTTGGAAATGAAGCTTGTGACTTAACTTTTAGAATGAATGACGCCATTACATGATGTTTTCATATGAGAACATCATCACGAAGGTGGTTTCAGTTGGAAATTCTCTAGATGTGTACACGCCCATTTGATGAGATTGCTTTGGAATTTTGCAGACACTTTATCTAATGGCAGACTAGTACATCATTATTTTCCGCATTCTTAGGTGAATCACCCTGCCTAATCATAAGAATTTCCACTCAATATCTTCGGGAATGGTTGAGATATTCATACGGAATTGGTAGGTATCATGAATTGGGTCCACTCACTTTTCTCTTTGCATTTCAAACATCTGGCCCAAATAAGCGGCAAGAATGGTGATTTGATTGGGTTTGTATCCGTTGAGGACGAGATGCTTGGCCAGCCTTATGAGGAACTTGGCTTCGTGCAGATTCCTTTTCGTCGAGTCTCCACAGGACTCTTCTTTGTATTTGTGGGTCAGGAAGAAGAGGTTTCCATCTATGCCCTTTATATTCTCCCTGTGGAGATAATAGCAATGATAATTCGATAATTATTTTCCAGTCGACAACAGACCATTGTTTAGGAATAGTCAAAATACAATTGGAACTAGATGAATACTAGTGTATAGATATAATATAATATAAATTCAAAATGTAAAATATACCAACACAAAAATTTTATTCAAGAATTTGAATATCTGAAATCCAAAGCGAAATAGCGATATTATACTTAAATAGACACATATCAACATTCAAAAATAAATACGAACAAGACAATTCTTACTAACAATACTATAGTTATTTTTCATCGAAGTTTGGTTCAAACTATGACGTAATTATTAACTAACCGCTCAAACCACCTCGCTAAGATAGTTTGAGGAATGGTTTCGATGCTAAATTGGCGGAATGGCAGAAAGAACATTGTTGTATTGGAAGTTAGGATTTTGGTTGCAAAATTTCATAATGGATTCATACTTTATTATTATTTTTACAGGAAGAAGCTAAATGAATGATAACCACCCCACAACAACCGTGACAAGTCCTTCAAAAGTTAACCAGAAGTTTACCATGACATCATGATATAGTTAACCCTGTTTGCGTGGTTGAGTTCGAGGAAAAATGGTTTATATATATTTTCCCAGTAAATATTCTCGTTCCTGTTATTTGAATATATAGGGTGTTTCAAAAGGAGGTGACCCTGGTGCCAAGATACGAAGAACACTGCAAAATGAGTGGGCAGTATATAAAAAAAGTAAGATTTGCTCAGTGGAACTTTTCTTAACGGTATACATATTCAAGATAAAGGGTCTTGAAAAAATATTATACATATTTACACGCACTAGTTTTAACCAGTTAAACAGTTTAATTTTCACATCAAAATTCTTTGTTCAATTTATAACTTTAGGACTAGAATAATGATATTGTTTTGGTTCTTGATGAATATATAGTACTTTATAACACTTTATACCAGCATCAGTTATTACTTCATCATTTTTGAATCAAAATATTTCGAAAACATTACACAGTATCGAGTTTTACCGAGATATCTTTTTGTAGTAAAATGGAATGATAAACTCACATAAAATTTGTACTTCAAAATCTAACCTCAAGAAAGCTATGTTTGAAAATACTCGGTACTAACCTTGTAACTAGCGCCTTCTATGCGAGTTAAGATATAAAAAATAAATTCATGTGATTTGTCAGCTTCCAAAACATATTCATACAGAATTTGGCGATATGATATGGTATACTGTCATCGTCAATGATGTCAGCTATGAACTGAACAGGTCACATCCAACAAATCATTGATGTAGAGCAAAAACGAAGTTAGTACCAAGACAGAGGCTTGAGGAATACCAGAATTGATAGGCATCGTCTTAGATGAGACTTCATCTACCATCACAACGAGTGATATATCTGCTAGGATACTCGATAGTAAGAGACATAGTTGGACATTTCATATTTTTCAAAAGAACATGTGTAAGAGACATGCATCTTCACTCGGATTTTCAGAACCTAAAAAATCTGAAGTTGTGACAAACTGTTACTACAAACATATTGCAAGAAGCAATTTTTGAAATGCCCATCATATTATATTTGCCAGAGAACCTATAGATATAAATTTGGATATGGATATTGTACCTGCTATAATGAGTGGATATTTTTTGTTTTTTAGTATGTTCATATCGATGAATGAATTATTATCTTTCAAGTATAAATGTCACATGTTGATTAGGCATCCCTTGAAATTCAATCCTGGGTGCGCTTTTGTTGAGTAGGTACTTGTTTCAATTCATATGAATTTGCATCAAGTAACGGTTAGGTTGATGGATCATTTCATACCACTTGTATATTATCAGATTTCATTACACTCAAAAATGGATAAGTATCACTGTGAAACCCTCAATCACAGTCCCTATATTAGGCGTTACCATGATAACTCCCACTTGGTTTCAAAAGTCAGTATGTTATAATGTCAATCTGTCAAATTTAGGGAATAACAAAAGCCGGGTGGAACCATCAGGAGAGATTTCAGTAGTAGGAAAGATATATTGTACAACTAGAGTACAGAGTACATCACTCCGCGAACCAGTCCAACACCCCCACGCACTGTTTGGCATTACAATTCAGCCGACTGGGATGGCCTGCGCATGTTTTTTTCTGAGTTTTCTTGAAAGAGAATGTGTTTTGAATCGGGAGATCCTACGCAATGTGCTGAAGAGATCTCGGAAATCATCATGCTGGGAATGGAAACTTACATACCACATAGCACCAAATCACGAACCACTGGTGAACCATGGTTCAATAGAACCTGTTCTAGGGTTGTCGCACTGAAGCAAGCAGCATACCGTCGTTGGCGCAGAAACCCAAGCCCTCAAACTAGAGCTGAATATGTTGAAGCTAGGAATACATGCAATCGAACGATAGATGAATCTAAAGAGGCATACAACACGAAAATAAGATCGAAGCTCATAGAGTGTCCAAATGGTTCCCGTTCATTTTGGACGTTTGCCAAGGCAATCGGGAGAAATTTCACTTCTAGCTCATTTCCTCCCCTCACAAAGGATGATAATACATTGGCTATAACACCTCATGAAAAAGCCAACACCTTCGCCAAAATGTTTGCAGACAATTCTACCTTGGATCCACGAGGCCAGGAACTTCCGAAAGTCGCTACCATCGATAACCGTATGCCAGAAATTGTCTTCCGGCAACGCACAATCAGACACATTCTGCTTAGCCTCAACGTCAAGAAGGCTATGGGGCCTGACGGAATACCGCCTATTGTTCTCAAGAAATGTGCCCCGGAACTAACACCAGTTCTTTGCAGGTTGTTCACCCTTTCGTACGAACTCGGCGTATTTCCTTCTAACTGGAAGAAAGCTAGGGTCCAACCGATTCCAAAGAAGGGCAAGAAAACACTCCTTAACAACTATAGACCGATTGCACTACTATCTGTGATCTCTAAAGTAATGGAAAAAGCAATCAACATCGAGCTCATCCGATATCTAGAGAGCTCAAGAATCGTGAACGACCGGCAATATGGCTTTCGTCACCAGAGGTCAACTGGAGATCTGCTTGCCTATGTGACACATAAGTGGCAGGTGTCAATAGAGAAACATGGGGAGTCTCTGGCTGTAGCCTTGGATATCTCCAAAGCATTTGACCGAGTTTGGCACCAATGCCTCCTAGCGAAACTTCCGTCATATAGTTTGCCGCCCCAACTGTGTCTTTTACTATCGAGTTTTCTTGCAGATAGATCACTCTACGTGGTGGTAGACGGGGTCTCGTCTGATACAATGACGATCAATGCTGGTGTTTCACAAGGCTCTGTCTTGGCACCTACTTTGTTTTTGCTCCACATCAATGATTTGTTGAATGTGACCTCTAGCCCAGTTCATAGCTTTGCGGATGATAGTACACTTCATTCCGCCTTTTCCTCTAGAGCCCCTAATCATCCAATGAGGCCAGAGGTGCAAGGCGAAGACAGGTTGATGCTTTAAATGAGGATCTGACAAGAATTCTGAAATGGGGATCTGAGAATCTAGTACAGTTCAATGCAACTAAAACTCAAGCTTGTATGTTCACCAAGAAGGCTGATCACACAATGCCCCATTTGATGATGTCGGGTACCACTGTTCCTATGAGGTCGTCAATATCCTTGCTGGGTGTCACCACCAACAGTGCTCTCTCATGGGACGATCATGTGAGGTCCATTGCGAAAACTGCTTCACAAAAACTCGGTTTTCTTTTCCGTGCGAAGAGATACTTCACATCCCAGCAACTGCTTATGATCTACAAAGCACAAATTCGACCTGTCCTGGAGTACTGCTCACATGTTTGGAGCTCAGCCCCCAAACATACGCTTAAGCTCTTAGATTCAATTCAGAAGAGAGCTATTCGCCTAGTCGATGACACAACACTCACCAAATCATTGACCTCTCTAGATCATCGTAGAAAGGTCGGCGATCTCTGCCTTTTTTATAGGTACTTTCACGGTCGGTGCTCAACGGAAATATCATCTATTATGCCACCACGCGCGATTCCTAGTAGACAAACCAGACGAGCTCAAGCTGGTCACCCCTACACTGTCAGGCTCGAGACCTGTCGAACATCGCTATACCAAGCATCATTCATCAATAGAACGGCAAAGTTGTGGAATTCTTTGCCTAGTGAAGTCTTTTCTGATGCTTACAACCTCCAAACATTCAAGAAAAATTCCAACACCTTCCTTCTTTCCCAAAATTCCACCGCTGGCTAACACGATGTTCCTCGAACATCATAGGTTTCCCTTTCGTGTTGTCCACAGATAAAAAAAAAAAAAAATTATTGTCCATTTGCACATCTGCTTACGCCGTAATGCTTGAACTTCGTCTTCTTGTGATATGGACTCTTTTTGTACAAACTACTTTTTTGTGCAACTGGATAGAAAGTTCGTGTTGAAACTCAGAGGACGAACCACAACTTTAAAGCAGTAATGCAGATTGACGAGCGCCAAAACTATTTCGTGACATTGAGATTAACTTGTCCCAGCCGAAACACAAGAGTCTAGTGGTAACGCTTGAAGAGAGAGAATTGAGTAAACATCGACAGTTCTGCCAATCGATATTTTCTTGATATACAGTGTGTAACAGCCGAATGGAATAAATTTGATAACGAATAAATGTGAGCGTGTTGGGAAAAACGCTGGGACACGTCGATTTGTATTTTCAGATGCGCATTTTTCAAAAAAATGATAATTAACTAGGGTGTGTCATATGACAGTGACCGATACCAACTTTCTTATTTTAAATACGACCCCCTGTATATCATTAGTTTTTTGGATTCTACAGAAAATTCTAGACATGATTCATGTACAATGTCCCATACCTATCTTCAACTGTGATTGAAAAAAAAAATTATCTAACAAAAAACATCAATTTCAATGCAAGAGATGTTCAAAATGTTCGCCGCGAACGTCTTGGCAAGATACTGATCTGGTATAGAAATGTCTTCTAACGTTACTCAACCTCTCAGGCTTGACTGATCTAATCGCAAGCGTGATTCGTCTTTTTAAGTCATCTATCGATCCGCGCTTCCCTTTTCACCGATTTGGAAAATTTTGGTTCAGGAACTGCCGGACATTGATTTGGTCATGGGGCAGTGCTCCATCTTGCTGAAACCATAGTATATTGGCAGGAACTTGTGGGTTTGCTGGATCAGGATATAAGATTGTCAAAGTTGGCACGACATTATTTTGGAGCAGTTCTGAATATTTATCTCCATTCGAGTTGTCATCAATGAAAAAAGGACCTACGATATGATTTCCAACAATTCCTGTCCAAAATTTTTCAGGATATTGCGTATGTTCTTCTCTCTTCCAGTGAGGATTCTCATTAGACCAATAGCGGCAATTTTGCCGATTAACATGACCGTTTAGTGTAAATGTGCTCACATCAGAAAACAAAACATCTTCTAATTGGATCATATTGTTATCTGACATTTCCATCATTTGTTCACAAAAATACGTTCTCCTATCGAAATCGTCTTCCATTAGCTCCTGAGTTGGCATCATTTTATAGGGATGCATTTCACTTTCCTTCAATATTCGAAAAATTGATGTGTGGCTAATGTTGAACAGTGAGGCTGCTTTTCGACCAGAATTATGTGGGTTTCCTTGAAACTCAAGCATAACATCCAATTTCGTATCATCACTCACTGCATTGGCAAGTTATTTTTTTATTTGTCTCACATGACCAACCTCGCGAAACTGTTTTTCTATTTTGCTAATTGTTCCTTGGGATATAGGCAGCAAATTTGGAAATTTTTCGTGAAATAAGCGAGGAACTTCCATTTATGTCCGTGTGTTATCTCCATAACCAATCATTTAAAGAATGCTTATTTTTTTGATATTATTACGTACAGTTGATGAAATTCAAACGACAATAGCACTAACACTGATCACTACTGTCATGTAGACAGACAACAAGTTGCTAAGGCTATGAGTTTTATACGAAAATGAACAAAACTGTTTTTGTATTTTTCTCATTTCATATCATTGGAACGCATTGATGGTATTTGCTTATTTTCTCAATATTGAATTTGTCAAAATAAAATATATTTTTTTCAAAGTTAATTTTTGTAATACATCTGAAAACACTTCCGAAACAGTTGAAGATAGGTATGGGACATTTTACATGAATTATGTCTAGAATTTTCTGAAGATTCCAGAAAACTTATAATATACAGGGGGTTGTATTTAGAATGAGAAAGTTGGTATCAGCCACTGTCACAGGACACACCCTATATATTTTTTTTTTGAAAAAAAATTGCGCATCTTAAAATACAAATCGACCAAGCGTTTTTCACAACACACTCTCATTTATTCGTTATCAAATTTATTCCATTTGGCTGTTCCACACCCGTATAGTGTTTCAATCAACACGTCACGTTTTAGGTCAGATAAAGATTTCACTCGTCACGTAAATCAATGTTCACAATTCTTTCATGAAGAAAACAACACAAAGGTCACCTCTTTGATTGGATTGCTATGATTATTGATGAATTGTAACCAAAGTGTAGCTGCCTTGACTCATTTCAGATTTTATTATAATTTTCTTCTTGCTATCTAATTTTGTGTTTTTTGATCTGTTTTCAGATTTTCTGTGATTTAATCTCCTCGTTTCTCAAAATGAAAATAGAAACACTCAGAGACTTTCTATTCTATTCATTCTATTCTATTCATACCAATTTGTCAATGACACCTTTTGTTTCTGAAAAATTGTTTGTGAAGACAGATATATTTTTGATGAATGAGTATTGAATCTTCTCATCTTATTGAACATAGGAAACGAATCCCGTTTTCAAGGCAATGAAAATAATGTTTGAATCGATCAATACATGGAAAACTATAAGTAGGGCAAATTTGAAAATTTCGTGGCATATTACTGCTGATGAGGGGAATTCGGATTGGATATTTTCAAGATGCACCGGAAGCTGATATCCACTTGCCTATTTTGAATGGACCACCCTATATATTATTTCAGTTTTTTTAGATTCTACGAAAAATTCTAGGCAAATTTTATGTATGATGTCTTATACCTAAATCTAGTCGCTTAGCTTACAACATATTTCGAATTTCATGTCAAACATGTTTGCAGGCTTGAACATGAAACCCTATTACATTCACAATAAATAATGAATAGATTCAAGTAACCTTGATTTGAATAATTCAAACGAGCCGATTATTTACAATAACATTTCCATGACACTAGATTGTTTCTAACACAACCGATGGCGCCATGACCAACTGAGATTAACTAAACTCAAGAATAACGCGATTTTCTGGAACAGAGAGGTGTTGATTGGCCCATCATTTCAAAAACTACAAATTTCTAGAATTGACAATTTTACACAAAAAACCTTCATTTTTGATGCTGAATGATATACAATTATGAGAATAGAGGGTTTCCATTTGGATAAAAATGACTTTCAATGATTTTTTGAAAGTATTTTGCAATGATAGTTTCTGATCACCCTGTACTCATTTATCACCAAAACCAACCCCAATCGAATAATTGACATATAATAAGATATTTATTAAGGAAATATAGTATACATATTCAAGGAACAAAGTACGTAAAAGAGTATAAATATCACAAGGCGATAAATGTAAGAACATTTGTTTCGCATGATGATTAAATAACTTAACATGAAAGTAACGAGTATAAATATCACAAGGCGATAAGTGTGGGAGCACTTGTTTCGCATGATGATAGAATAACTTGACATCGTAGATACAGATAAGTAATGGAATAAAAGGAAATGGATGATAATGACAGTGTGACGAGAGCCAATACCTCGAGCAAATACCTCATTTATTATTTTTTTTATATCATATCTGAAATGTTTCGTCGTGGTTGACTCGAGATGAATTGTTTCAGTGTTGTTGTGGAGGAATGAGAGATACTTATTTTTTGTAAGTGTTGTGGGACGTTATTGTACAATTTTGGTGCTATATATTGATTGCCCCCATCAACAGTAGTATGCCACCAAATTTTCAAATTCACCATACTTACAGTTTGATCGATTCAGTTCCCGGAGGGACACTTTGTATATGTATATACTATTTCGGCTTATTTTGTACACACAGAAATTTGTATTTAAGTTGAATTTATCGTCTTTAGCATCCTCGACTAATCATTCTTTCATAAGGAAGGCGCTGACAAATGAGAATCTGTGTCAAAACAACTAGTTCTCTGCGAGTCAAACGGTCACAAATTCCTATTTGACAGCGCCGTCCATTTGCAAGTGCAAAATTACCCTATTTCAAATCGATATTTATTGAAACAACATAAATGACACGTATTTAAGTGCTCTACATATTTGAATCTACATATTTGCCGTTAAGAGATATTTCGCGGCCTTGGTATACAATATTATACTGTTCAACAAGCACGGAACGATAGTCATTTCCCATGAGTAAGATGTGACAATACATACAGGTGAAGAATTAACATCCCGGGCGAGTTATACACTATACTTTTTCTACGGCTATACTATTTATTCAACTTCGTAGATGAACCACTTAACTATGCAAGTGATGCATTTTCCGAATTTGACACCCTCGTCTTTTCCTTTTGCCAATCTGTGAACAATTTGTAGGCTTTGCATTTCCATCTTTCGATCATTCTGGGATCGAACTCATACATGCCTGATTTGTCAGACTCGCTGCTCATTATCATAATTGTGTGACACTTTTGACATATTCCATATGATATGATATGAGATGTAATCTCCCCAAAACCAGTTACGAAATCAGTTTCGTGTTACAGCAGTAGAAAAATAACTATTTCAGTATGGGGCAGTGATGTGTTTACCTCAACAAAACGGTATCGTGGTCCTGCAACTTCTCATAGATCGCGGGTCGGATGAGATCGCATATCTCCGGTCGCATTCTGTGCTGCACGTTCAACGTATAACATTGTATATTGTTCTGTACGAGCCTCTCAAAGAGACTGATGCCCATTTGGTATTGAGTCTCCACTTTGTAATCGGCTGTGGTTGGACGCAGTTGCTGATGATCCCCTAAATGAAGTCATGTTATCAAACGAACGCTAAAGAAAATTGTCGGATATCCGTTCACAGGCCATTTTGCTGCCTTCCTAAGTCGTATCGGTCGTGTGTCAGTGGAGTTGAAAGTCATGCACTCGGCTGGAACGTAAAGGAGAAGGCTCACCTATTAAGATCAGCTGCTGACAATGCTGCGTAAGAGCGCTGATTAGGTGAGCTTCCAGGACTTCCGCGGCTTCTTCTACGATCACAATTGGGCTCTTGAGGGCCTCCAAGGTTGACTTCAGTCTGGCAGCAGTGGTTGTGGTCATACCGATCACCTGCAATATGAACGTTAATTTTTGAGTGGCGAACGATTTTTCGAACAGCTGCTAGTTTTTCGTGCTCACCAAGCTGTCGCGCATTATCCTGACGTCCTCTATGTCACGCTGTTCTGTGTAGATGCTGTACTTTTCTTGATAGACTCTGTTGATATCCGCTCTCCTTTGAGTTAAGAGGGAGAGGTACTGCTTGATGTAAAGATGATACACGGACCAGCGCTTGTCATGGGACAAATAATAAGGAGGAGTCATGAGAATGTCTTTGTTTGGATAAGGTAAGCGGTCGTTTCTCAGATCGTCCATTTTGTCCTGAAAAAAATTGAGATTGCTTCCTATTCTGCTTTCATATGTTATCGCAAAGCGTTCGACTAAAACATATTCTTCGCAAGAAATTTTGGAATTTCTTCATAAACGATAATGGGGCAAAATACGTACGTGCTCTATGTATATATAGATATATAGTTCATTTCCCAGAAATACAAGACAGTAATACAAAAATACAAAAACAAAATGATATACATTCAGTCCTAGTATTTCAGCCTTTACGAAGGCATGGGGAAAGCAAGAACCATTTCATAATATCCTCATTTTTCACAGCATCTTATTGATAATTCGTTGAGAATAATAACGTTGACATAATATGAAAGTTCACATTGCGAACATCAGTAATATAAAGTTATACATGGATAATTTCACAGTATACAGAAGTATGAAGAGTGGGCAATGGAACCCGATGATATAACCGTAACATTGATCTTTATGTATCAGTTAGACTTATAGACAGCCAAAACACACTTCCAAACTATAGAAAGTTTGCTGCTTTCAGAATTCATTTGAATCTTGAATTTTTTTATAGAAAGTGATTTTATATTTTCTGGTAGGTGATTGCAGATTTGCATGCCTGTGTATAGCGACCCTTTTCTTGTTCTGCGTATCTATACGTGGGTAATATAAATGAGAATGTTCATTTAAAGGCTTTGATAGTTTGTTCTTTCTTTCATGTATCATTATTGCTAGTTTGTGAATATGCGTGTTATATAAAGTGGATATGTGATAGTTTCTGCATGACTCAAATTGCACAATATTCGAATAGCTTGGCTATGTCTGGCTATATTGGCTGAGTGATAAAATTCTATTCAGTATATGTAGGCCCGAGCGGGAGCGGTAGCGGTACCTTCTTCACAGAGTTCGTGAATATGTGAGGAGGGAGGATGATGGTTATAGATATTGAGACACTCAAAAAATATATAAAATCAATTATTCAGTTATCAAACGATAAGACAAGTGCAGGTGGCGATAGCGAATATAATTTGTTGCATGAGAAGTTTTTTTTAGAGATTTCTTGACAAACCACTCTGAGTGACTTAGATCTCTAGTTGATTGAAACTTCAACGCAATGGTTACGATCTTAATACAATTCGGATCTGTCTATTGGAATGATTGGAATGATCATAACATGGACTTTAATTCGGTGAGAGTATTAGCCACTGAATCAAATTCAGCCAAAAGATCCTTTATTGAAATGTCTTTTATTGCTGAAGCTGAAAATTTTATGTACAAAAGAACGGATCATCATCTACTCATCTACTCATACCTTTTATCATTAGATTCACATCACAAAACCACAGTAGATGATACCATCTTGTGATTAATTGGTTGTTTGCCATGGAGGTTTTCAAAAAAAATCAACCTTGCCCTATTTCGTTCCTCCTCTTATGATTATCTCGAAGGCTGGCTAAGCACCATCATGTCTACTACCTGTGATTCAGGAATTCCAATTGACAACTAGCCCTCGTTATAATGACAAGAATAAGAATGACCGTTATAACCTCAACTTTCTCCAATTTTGAATTTCAACAATGTGATCTCTAACCGACATTTGCAATCTCGGTATTTCCTAGAATTTATAATTTTTAACAATTTATTTCAATGTTTTGAATTTTGACTAGACTAAATTTCTGTTGTTATGTCAGTGTGGCGTCCTTCAAATATTTTTAGACTTTACATCAATGTAATGCATTCTCAACTAAGATGTAAGTACTTTTCAGACAAGTCACAAATAATATTCTCACACTGGTTCCAATTCTGTCTTTGTAGCTTCCCTGAAGATGGAAATAAACATTTCCGAAAGCTTGGAATAACTTAAAAAAAAGTACTCCTTATTACCTGCTGCTATCCCCGAGAATACTATATATATATATATATATTGTTAGGATTTTTCTTCTAGTTCTACTGGTTTTCTATAATTCCTTCTACTAAGGATTCCTCCTTCTTCGGCTCTGAGTGATATCTCCCATATATCAGAATGAAATAATCTATATTCTTGTTGCATTTACGATTTTCCTGTATTATGCTATGAAAAACAGGAATAACATAATTGTGAATCGAGCCTTTTGGAGATAACCCAAATAGAGTCCATGACACAATGCTAAACTGATACGACTTTTTTTTCTAGGGAGTATCAGGTAGCCGAACCTGAGTTGTACTTCGAAGCTTTTGGGAAAAGAAATACTTGGGAAATCTTACACGTTTAAGAAACCACCTGGACATCTCTCGAGGGTGTGAACTGAAGCAAGAATGGAGAAAATGTCTATATAAAACTGTAACAGCAAGAAAATTGCAAAAAAAAATATCTGAGATCCTATTCGAGTGAAAACCAGTCTGGCGGCGTCAACAATCCTCAAAGCAAACGATGCCCTTGTTGAAGGAGAATGTGACATCATGAAAGAGACCTTCATACTTACTTATCTTAGATAGCAATCACAATTCAAATCTGGGAAAAGTAACAGAAAAAAATGCATGCAGTCGAAGATGAACAGATAAAATTATAGCTCACTCATGAAAGAAAACAAATGCACACCTACACATTTTGCAAAATGAAACATATCTGGTGACATCAGTCCATCTGAGTAGTTGTTTCAAAAAAATTCAACATAATGTTGAACAGAAATCGAGAATGAAATGTGCTGGTCACTGCCGAAACACTGTGGGTGAGTGATTTTTGGCCACCGAATAGATGGCCAAATCAGCTATCAGGAAAATCAGAAACTTTCCAGGAGGTATGAAGATCGAGGCAAAGTCAAGCAACTAACTCTCTCTATACAGTCGCAGTCATGGTATTACAAGTTCATTACCGCGTGGTATATCCAGTACGAATGAAAAATCACAATTTATACTGACCTTTAAAAATTTCAATTCGTTTCGCAGTTGTCTAAGACTATTCTCTGCCCTCGCAAAATTTCTGCACTTCAACATTTCCTCTGATATCTCCTCTTCCAGAGAAGCGATGCTCACTGCGTACCTCACGTTACATATTTGAGAAGAACCGTAACTGTTGAGCATGTGGGCGTATTCTTCGTCACGTACTTCTTCTTCGTCATCAGAAAAGTCGCTCAGTTCGTCCTCATCGGAATCTTGTTGCAGTAACACAGAATTCACCTATGACGAAATAGATGGAGATAAAGCACCAGATATAGATGAATTCACGGACATACACTTTGTGATACTGATGTTGGTGGAACGTAACCTTTGAAACCTTCGAACAACCATTCCTTGATTTGCTGTTTCGTAGCTGCCTTGTACCATCCATTTTCCGTGTCAAAGAATCCTTCGAAGCAAGCGAAATCTAAAATACCTTTATACTGCATTATCTCGTTGATGATACTATCGCACACTTTCAAACTGCCCAAGCTCATGTTCAGTTCCCGTTGAGCTTGGTAATAAGCTGCATTTCTTTTGCCTCTTTTCATGTTCCTCAAGTTGTATTTCTGGAGATTTTCATTTTTGGATTGGCCACCAATTCGAAGGAGTTTTTGGGTACTTCCAGTGATTCCTAAAATGATGATAATGCTGATCATTTTCGAAGGTTATTTGTATCAATCCACCGAAAGTTGATTTACTTGAACTAATGTGTTTATGCTTATGTCGAGTTGGCATGTGCGCATGTCTACACAAAAATTTTACATTTTGTCAATCAAGGTTTTGCTGAATACTCATGATTTGAATCCACCATAAGGGCATACCTCATATCCTCTCAAGCTTCTTGACTATATTAATAATAAATAATAAATATATGTTTATTCATATTCAAATTCAAATAGTATACATAATAGTTTCATACATTGTGAATGAACATCAATAGGTCACTGAAGTGTGTATAACAACTATAAGTTGCCATACCACTTGTGTGTGACTTCTCATGCTATTGTGAATGTATGAATAATTTCGATCTCTACAAATGTTGAATAATAAAGCATCGGTAAAATTTAAAATATGCAGTAACAAACCCAGTAGTAGACATGTAGAAATACAAACAGATATTGGAGGTTGATTAAACTCATGGCCCAAAATAAATATTAAGGGAGATATATCCTTCCAAAGTTGATAAAATTAAAAAAATTTCTCCGCATAACTTCTGAACGATGAAAGCCACCCGATTGAAATTTTGTGCATGAATGTATGTTGTCAAAATACGTATTTTCGTCACACTTCCACATTTCTGATATTGTTATGGAGGGTGTTTTCAGAGGGTGAGTCATGATTTTTTTGTAGAAAACTTTTTCCCTGTATATATCGGTGAAAAAACAGGAGCATTCGATGGAGCGAAGAAAATTACATGAAAAAGGTACTCTTATTCAAATACTAAAAATTGAGCGCCGTTCGTGAGATACTTGAGTTTTTGTAGTTACATGATATCAGCAGATTGATTTTATTCATCGCGAGATTCATCGGTAACAATATTTTAGCAGGCCATGATGAATAATTTTGTTCTCAATTTTGACGTTCATGTCATCAACATTCGAGTCAACATTGTTGTAGTCGATTTGTTCGTGTGGTTTTTCTGTGTCATTTATCACTGCGATTATCAACTGAGATTTTAAGAAATATGGCAGGTTATTCGTTCTCTGAACAAACTGATATGCTTCTAATGCTTGTCGAGTGCTTCGGAAATGCAAATGCTGCTGTGAGACGATATGCAGAGATGTTTCCCGCTCGACGCGTTCCAAATTCGAGAACAATTTTGAGGGTTGTACAAAGACTGCGTGAAACAGGATGTTTGAAAACCAATAATAGAAATGGTGGCCAACCCAGAAGTACGAGAACTGTAGAAGTTGAAGAAGAAGTATTAAATACAGTGGAACAGGATCCGGAAATAAGTACAAGGGAATTAGCAAGACGAATAGACACAACACAAGCGAATGTAACCAGGATTCTCAGAGAGCAACAGCTTCACCCTTATCATTATTTGCAGGTACAAGAACTGTTACCACGAGACAATGAAATAAGATTGAGATTTTGTGAAGAATTGCTGGAACAAACTCGAAGATGTCCTGAGTTTTTGAACAAAATATTGTTCACAGACGAAGCAACTTTTACTAGAAACGGTGTTTTCAATTCGCGCAACACTCATTTCTGGGCTGACGAAAATCCACACGTTGTTAAAGTAACGCATTTTCAATATAATTTCAAAGTGAACGTCTGGGCTGCGACTTAAGGAGACAAATTCGTTGGATACTACATGTTCCCAGGGTCGCTGAATGGTGCAATGTACCTCAACTTCTTAGAAAATGAGTTAGGTACGATATTAGAAGACATTCCTCTCAACATACGTAGGGAAATCTGCTTTATGCATGATGGAGCACCACCTCATTATGTAAGAGTTGTACGTGAATGGCCTAATGATAATTTTCCTGATAGGTGGATAGGACGAGGCATAGACGCTCCTATTTCCTGGCCCGCTCGTTCGCCGGACCTCAATCCACTAGATTTTTCGATCTGGGGTTACATGAAATCTAGGGTTTATTCAAGCGAAATTCGGAATGTTGAGGAGCTGAGGCAAACTATGAACGGTTTGATGAATAATTTACGTAAACGCCTCAGATAATGTATAACCGAAAACGGTGGACATTTCGAACAGCTACTTTAATTTGTTTTTTTTTCCTTTTTCTTCCATTCAAAATTATGTATCAATTGAAAGTACCAAAAACATTATCAAACTTTAATTTTTATTCAAACCTTGTTGGGACAGACTTATGCTATGTACTTATTGCTCAGTAACGTGGCACAGGGAGGTGATATTATCGACAAAATTAAAAACAAAATTGTTCATGGCCTGCTGAAATATTGTTATACCGATGAATCTCGCGATGAATAAAATCAATCTGCTGATATCATGTAACTACAAAAAATCAAATATCTCACGAACGGCTCAATTTTTTGTATTTGAATAAAAGTACCTTTTTCATGTAATTTTCTTCTCTCCATCGAATGCTCCTGTTTTTCACCGAAAATAATACAGGGAAAAAGGTTTTCTACAAAAAATCATGACTCACCCTCTGAAAACACCCTTTATAACAATATCAGAAATGTGGAAGTGTGATGAAAAAATGTATTTTGACAACATACATTCATGCACAAAATTTCAATCGGGTGGCTTTCATCGTTCAGAAGTTTTGCGGAGAAATTTTTTTAATTTTATCAACTTTGGAAGGATATATCTCCCTTAATATGCATTTTGGGCCATGAGTTTAATCATCAAACTACACTTATTTTTCAATGTTCTATCACCCCCAGAAAGCTCGGTACACATTTTTGACTCACCCTGTATATATAACACATTAAAATTATATTAAAAATCATACATTTACAAAATTCGAAGCTGAATTCTAGGTTCATAAGAATAACTCGATTACAGGGGGTAGTGAACATTGATGAATGTCAGAATTTTACCCGATTTATGAAATCTCCAAAAAAGATCTACTTCCGTTCAATATCCATATTTTTGCTTTCTTCTTGAAACTATTTTTATTTAAATGTCTTTTATAGGTATCGGTAGAATATCATAAAGACGAGGTCCAAGGAAATATGCGTTACGCTGGTCTATATATTTTTCGCAACCAGGATGAAATACATTATTTTTTTTGTTTCTAGTATCATGGCAATGGTTCGTAGACTGTGAAGTGATAGTTCCTTTTTTAACATTTTTTAAAATACTCAAACAAAAGAGTTGTCTCACGTCGAGTATACCAGATTCTTTATATGAATCGTCACTAGGGTGAGTAGGTATTTTTCCATACATTATTTCAAAAATATATTTTTGCACAATATTCAAATTTTCTAGATGAGTATCACTCACCCTTCCCCATCCGATTATTCCATACTGCAACTGAGACTCGACTAGTGCATGGTATAATGTTCTTAAATTTCGAATATAAAGAAAATCTCTCAGATATTTGAATTTATGCAATAATCCCCTCACTTTCCCTACAACATTTTTTATTTGCAGGTCTCACCGCAGATGGCGATCTGTTATGATCCCAAGATATTTCATTGATGTGCCTTCTGGGATTTCATAGCTCTCTCCTATTTTCAACGGACCTATATTCGGTAAGCCGCTGGTATAAGAGGAAAACGGTAAGTACTTTGTTTTATTGAAATTCAACGTCAGCTTATTATATCTGAATTATGTTTCTATTTCCAGGAAATCACTCTCCACCAGCGTGTTCAATTCTTGCCATGTATTAGATTCATTAAGAATAGCTGTATCGTCGGCGAAACTTAATATGTTACCGTTAGTTTTCATTTCGAGTAGGCCGTTTATGTAAATTGTAAATAATAATGGTCCTAATACTGTTCCCTGTGGGACTCCATAGGAAACAATCTCAGTTCCACCTATTATTCCATCAATACTTACTCGTTGTTTTCTTCCAGATAAATAGCTTTTCAGTATATTATATACTTTTCCTCTTAGTCCATAGGATGACAACTTTTTGAGGAGTTTTTGGTGACAGACAGTATCGAATGCTGCGAATAAATCGACGAATATACATAGAGTGGATTTTTTTTTATCGGGTGCATCATAAATGTAAGAAGTTGAAGCAAATATTGCATCTTCCGTCGATTTACCTTCCCTGAAGCCATACTGCCTGTTCGAAACGATGATTTATTTAAAAAACTCAATATTCTTTTTTAGTATTTTTTCTATTATTTTTGCTAGATTTGAGATCATAGAAAGTGGTCGGTAATTTATCATTTCTGTTTCATCTCCGCTCTTATATAATGGCTTAATAAGCCCCTTTTTGAGAATTTTTGGAAAACACCCTGTATCTGGTCCATCGAGTCTAGGATATTCACCAAATTGAGAGCAATCGAAGAACAGACACGAGAACAACGGGTGAGATACTTCAAAGCAGCACAAACCTAAATGTTATCAGAGCAAGTGTAACATCAGGCCAGATCACATCAAGAAATCAACGAAGTTCGAAGACCATACGAACACTGACTAACAGACGAGTTCATTCTTTTCACCAGTCGACAGTACAGAGCAAAGACTTCGACAGGGCACAGAGCAAAGACTTCGACAGGGCACAGAGCAAGATCACTTCGAGGGTTCCAAGACTCAAGCACCTGAAACATTTCAAGTCCCATCCATCTCATCAAGTTTTATCATTTCCAGTCCTTTTTGACCTAGTTTGGTCTGTGTAACGGACAATTGTTCGAACGTTTCCTGAGCGTGCGGGAGCAAAGAGTCAATTCTTTTCATATGTTCCCTTGATCATTATCATCAAAACAATATTTCAAAATACATTGATATTGATCATCTAATAAATTTTATTTACGACTTATATATAATATAAGTATTATACTTGTGGTTTTTGAAGTATAATGCCATATATTAATCCCTTAGGGAATAATGGCGAGGGATTAATAGTCTTTAATCCCTCTTGTACTCCTATCACGAAATTTCTCGAATTGAATAATACCATGGAAACAATATAACCAAACTCAAAAGTGTCACTGTCAAACGCGTAGTGTTTGTGTATTTGTATTAAAATGAATGAAAATGAAGAATCTTTCACTTATACACCACCAGAAATTGTACAATTAGCTGCAGCAACAACATCTACCTCAATACCAGAAACATCGAAATACATTTATAATAAAACGTACGCATCGTTCAACGAATGGCGTCTTCGAAACAAGGCAAACTCTTATTCCGAAAATGTTCTGCTGGCCTATTTTACTGAAATGGGTGCAAAATACAAGCCATCTTCATTATGGTCATTCTATTCAATGATTAAATGTGTGTTGAAGATAAACCATGACGTTGATCTGGAAAAATATAAGAAACTACGAGCGTTTTTAAAAAGAAAATCTGAAGGATTCCAAGCAAAGAAATCTTCCACTCTGACCCCGGAAGAAATTAGGAAATTTATTTCTTCATGTTCTTATTTGATTCAGGTTATATTAGTTATTGGAATTATGGGCGCATGCCGCTCAAACGAGCTTTATGAAATGAAGATAGAAGACGTGGAAGGACGAAGGATTTACAAACAGAGTTATTGATAACAATACTCAAGACTGAAACTAAAATTGTACGAAAATTCACCATGAACAGTACGTTTTCCAATATTGTAAAGAAGTACATCGATCTCCGTCCGTCACATGTAGAAACCAATTCATTCTTAAATTCTTAAATTATCAAAAATCGAAATGTACAATACAACGTATAGGAAAAAACAAATTTGCAGGCATTGGTAAACAAATTGCCAAATATTTAAACTTGCCAAATCCTGAAAGTTATACCGGCCATTGTTATCGCAGATCATCTGCCACTCTGTACATTGATGGAGGAGGCGATATAACTGGATTGAAGCGTCATGAGGGCTGGAAATCTACCCAAGTAGCTGAAGGATACATTGATCAGTCTATGAGAAACAAAACAACTACAGCAGATACTATTGCCAAACAGATAAATAGTAATGAAGCAACTTCTTCTTTTACAGCAACCGAAATTCCAAATATTCATGTTGAAAACTCTTCCAAAGTTAACCATAATTTACGACCAATTCAGTTTATTAATTGTACTGTCACTAATTTAAATGTTATTGACAAATAAAGTTGTTAATTGAAAATCTGAAATGAATAAATTTGTCGTGAATAAAGTAGAGTATACTACTCGCAATAATGGCTATTATTATTGACTCGTGGTATAATCTACTATTATTGAATATTAAAAATGAGCGAACAATTGAAAGGTCTTATTTTAAAATGCAATGTTGTAAAACGACAACTGAACAGTTTCAAATATTTCATAGAATCATTCGATGACAATAGTTCATACATGGAACTACAAGAGCGCTTAGATAGATCCGAGCATATTTGGCAATCATTTCAGGAAATCCATGGTGAAATTAATATTCTAGATCTCGATGCAGATCAATTAGATAACCAAGCAAATGAGCGTGAGTCATTCGAAAATGCATTTTATCATACAATTTCCACAGCAAAAACTCTGCTTGCTGCAGCAGTAAATTCTTCAAATACTGTTTATTGTTGCCAACTCAACAACTACCAGCTCAACGTCTGAGATG
This sequence comes from Gastrophysa polygoni, assembly GCA_963576655.1. Taxonomy (NCBI): domain Eukaryota; kingdom Metazoa; phylum Arthropoda; class Insecta; order Coleoptera; family Chrysomelidae; genus Gastrophysa; species Gastrophysa polygoni. The sequence continues at coordinate 2,222,595 of OY755093.1, read as the reverse complement.
GGAGTAAAATTACCTGAAATTAGCCTTCCTGATTTCAATGGTCAGTATAGTCAATGGTCTGGTTTCAAAGACACATTCAATGTACTAATCAATGGCAATAGCTCCCTGAGTGAAATACAGAAATTTTATTACTTAAAATCTTCTTTGCGTGGTGAAGCAGCTAATGTTATTCAATCACTAGGTGTCTCAGAACTTAACTATGATACAGCTTGGCAACTTCTAGAAGAGAAATTTTGAGAACAAGAGAATAATTATACATTCTCACATCAAAGCTCTGTTATTCCTCGAGAATCTTATCAGATTTTACTTATCAGAGGTTTACTCGATGAATATTTTAAGCATATAAGAGCACTTGAAAATTTAGATCAGCCAACAGAGAAATGGGATTCTCTACTCATTTATCTTATTTCCACAAGACTTGATTCTTATACAAAAAGAGAATGGGAAACATCAATAAAATCTACAGAATTTCCAAACATCACTCAATTTATGCAATTTCTACAGCTAAAGATTCAAAATTTCAAACCACTAAATTTCAACAGAAATCTCCATATTCTCCAAAGAATGAAAAATATTCAGTGAATTTGGTTGCAGGTTCTCATTTTCATTACCTATGTCCCAAATTCTTGAATTTAACAGCAAGTGTCAGACTATCAGAAGTCAAAAGGCTACATTTATGCACAAATTGTTTGAGAATTTAACAATAACTGTTTATCCAGTGCATGTAGAATATGTGCGAATAAACATAATACTCTTCTTCATAGTGCAGTCAGAACAACACAAGCATCAAGTGCACAAATGATTCAAGTAGTATACAGTCCATTTCATCACTCTCAGTAGTGGATGTAGAGAACAATCATCCAAATAGATCAGACAAACAACATTTGACATCAACTCACAGTTCATGTTCAGAACCTTATATCTTACTCTCAACTGCAATCATTCGAGTACTCAATCATAATAACGAGCCAGTTCAATGTCGAACTCTTCTCGATCCTGGAAGCCAATCCAACTTTGTTACATCTGATCTTTTCAAGCGATTAGGACTTCCCAGCCAAAAGACCTCTATTCCAGTTTGTGGCATAAGTGAGAAATTGACCAATATCACTGCGAAAACTTGTGCTACAATTCAATCTACACATAATCGATTTGAAAAAACTTTAACTTTTTTGATTTTAGATCAGATTACTGGTAATATTCCCATCACATCAATTGACCATAATAAAATCAATATCCCTGAGCATATACATCTAGCTGATTCCAATTTTTGGAAAATCAAGGAATGTTTTCAGCCCAATAATTTTACTAAATTATGTAGCTACTACCAAACGAGATGATGACGGCCGATTCAAATTAAAATCAAGTATTACCATGTTGGGTGATTCAAAACAATCTGCTATTAGCCGATTATGTGCAATGGAGCGCAAATTTGAAAATGATAGTGATTTCAAAACTCATTATCTCGAGTTCATGAAAGAATATGAAGCACTTGGACACATGTCTGAAATAGATCCTGATCATACTACAGATCAAATTATACAGGGTGTCCTTAAAAGGTCGAAATTCGATACAAGCAAACTTACCTCAGTAAAAAGTTGCTTAGTTTGGGCGCTAGACGGCTCTGAAGTTGAAATTTTCAAATCGATTTTGCTTCATAACTTTTGAACGGCTCATGAGATTTTTTTCAAATTTGGTACGTTGGCATAGACTCATCGGGCAATGAAACTCATATCATAATCATAATGAATATCATTCCATGGGCGTAGAACTTGATTTTTTCAGTAAATAAACATCTAAAACTCCTACGCCAATGGAAAAAAATTAGTTTCAATATGAAATCTAAATTATTCAACTCATTCACTACAAAAAAGGTACTCTTGGCAAAAGTCGATTCCTCTCATGGTTTCGACAAAATTTTAATTTTAGTGATTTAGAGCATAATTAATAATAAAACGATTAACAGATATTTCATAAAAATTGTTCAAAATGTTCACCATTTTCACGTATACAAAGATTTATACGACGCAAAAAGTTGAAATGTACTCTTTGCATAACTTCATCGCCTGTAAGATTATTCGTCGCCTGTTGGATACGTTGCCATAATTGTTCTACAGTATTCACAGGGGTCTTGTAAACCGTAGACTTGAGATAACCCCATACAAAATAATCCATCGGTGTTAAGTCTGGAGAACGTGGTGGCCAATTCACGGGTGCATCATTACCTCTACCTATCCATCTGTCTGGGTACTGTTGGTTTAAAAAATTCCTAACATCCACCGAAAAATGTGGTGGAGCTCCATCGTGCATAAACCACATATCTACCCGATGTTGGAGTGGTAAATCTTCCAACAAATTTGGCAACGTATTTCGTAGATGTTGTAAATACATGTCTCCTGTTAATCTTTGTGGAAGTATGACAGGACCAACTATAAAATTTCCTATTATTCCAGCCCAAACGTTGATTTTAAATTCGTGTTGAAAATGGTTTATTTTAATGGAATGAGGATTTTCAATTGCATAAACGTGTTCATTATGAAAATTAGTTATTCCTCTTCTCGTGAAACAGGCTTCATCAGTGAACAAAATATTCTTTCCAAAGTTCAGATTCATTTCTCTTTGCAAATTAATGAACCTACAAAACATCAGACGACTTTGTGAATCATGGATTAATAAATCTTGAACTGGCGTCTTATGGTATGGGTATAATAATTGTTCTCTTAGTACTTCATGAACGGCATTCCTAGAAACTTCTAGTTCATTACTTATCCGTCTAGTACTCAATTCTGGATTTTCTTCAATACGGTCTAAAATTTCTACTTCGACTTCGGGAATCCTTACATAACGCTGTCTTCCATAATCACCAGTTCTAGGAGCAAAATGACCGGTCTCCCGAAGACGTCTCTCAACTGCAGCAAAGGTTGGGTGGCTTGGTACGCGACGATTTGGAAACCTTGCCGAATACACCCTCACACTCTCTCGACCATTTCCTTGACAATATCCGAATACCAAAAACATATCGGTGTATTCTTCATTGGTGTATTGTACGGCCATGATAAATCAGAAAAGTCCGATATCAACAATCAACGTCAATAAAACTCGACAAATCAACACAGATGAAACTATGGAAACCAAGAATGTGAATATCACTGTTTTCGAGCAGATAATAATAGTCTTCAGAAAAAAAAAACCAGTGCTACTTATTTTCAATAGAAATAACCTATGCAAAAAGTACATCTCAACTTTTTGCGTCGTATAAATCTTTGTATACGTGAAAATGGTGAACATTTTGAACAATTTTTATGAAATATCTGTTAATCGTTTTATTATTAATTATGCTCTAAATCACTAAAATTAAAATTTTGTCGAAACCATGAGAGGAATCGACTTTTGTCAAGAGTACCTTTTTTGTAGTGAATGAGTTGAATAATTTAGATTTCATATTGAAACTAATTTTTTTCCATTGGCGTAGGAGTTTTAGATGTTTATTTACTGAAAAAATCAAGTTCTACGCCCATGGAATGATATTCATTATGATTATGATATGAGTTTCATTGCCCGATGAGTCTATGCCAACGTACCAAATTTGAAAAAAATCTCATGAGCCGTTCAAAAGTTATGAAGCAAAATCGATTTGAAAATTTCAACTTCAGAGCCGTCTAGCGCCCAAACTAAGCAACTTTTTACTGAGGTAAGTTTGCTTGTATCGAATTGTTTTGGTCTGAAGAATATGTGGTAGCTTTTTGTAAAGACCTTTTAAGGACACCCTGTATATTATTTGCCGCACCATGGAGTTTGCAAGAATTCTAGTGTAACTAACAAGTTGAGAGTTGTCTTCGACGGCTCTGCACAGAGCTCTAGTGGAATATCAATCAAGGTTGGACCCACTATACAGGGTGATTTTTTTCCATTTTGTGTCGGTTTAGGAAACACAGAATAGCATTTACTGCAGACATTGCGAAAATGTACCGCCAGGTTAATATTTTACCTGAGCAGCGTAATCTCCAAAGAATTGTGCGGCGTGAAAATGCGAATGAACCGCTGAATCACTATCTGCTCTATGTAGATGACTCTATGTAGATTTCTATGTAGATGACTTTATATCTGGAGCATCAACAGTTGAACAAGCCAAGCAACTAAAAACTGAAGTATATTCCGTTCTAAAAAGTGCGTGATTCGAGCTGCGAAAATGGATTTCTAATGAAACTGAAGTTTTCGATATGTCTGACTCTCAATCAACGACTGAATACCATATTTCAGATAATACTATCAAAACATTAGGAATAACATGGAATTCTCAAAATGACGAATTTCATTTCTCAGTGGATTTCAATTGTATCGAAAAATTAGTTACTTAGTGGGTCATTATCAACAAAAGAGTTTAAGCAAGCTAACATTGCTATAATTGAATTAACTCAGTTGGAATCTTTTGAAATAGATTGAAAATCTTTATACATGAACGGTTATGTTTCTAGAATTAGTTCTCTAGTATCCTTAAATCCATTTTTGGATTCGAATGGTCTCATCAGAGTAGGTGGGAGAATTCAGACAGCTGATATCGTATACAATCAGAAACATCCAATGGTTCTGCCTTACAAGCATTTTGTAACTGAACTTATCATAGAATATGAACACAAAAGGAACTTGCATGCAGGCCCACAAGTAACACTGGCTGCAGTTCGAATGAAGTTTCGGCCCCTGAAAGGGAAAAGCGCCGTAAAATCAATTTTGCACAAGTGTGTAAAATGTTTCAGAACACATCCTACTACATCAGCCCCAATAATGGGTAATCTTCCTAAACATCGACTAACGCCATCTAGACCTTTTACTAATGTTGGCATTGATTATGCTGGCCCTCTATTAATAAAGGATGGCAAATTGAGAAATAAAAAGATTGTAAAATGTTATATTTGTATTTTCGCATGTCTTGCGGATAAGGCTGTACATATAGAGCTTGCCAATGATATGACTATCTCATCATTTTTGAATGTTCTGAAGCGATTTGTAGCTCGTAGAGGAATCTTTCCAAGTATCCTATCAGACAATGGTTGAAACTTCAAAGGTGCTCATAATGAATTGAATGACTTACATAAATCATTATCAAACGTTGGTAACGATTCGGAAATGAATTCTTATATGATTCAAAATAATATTCAGTGGAACTTCATTCCCTCACGCAGCCCCCACATGGGAGGCAAATGGGAAGCTGCTGTTAAATCAGCGAATACGCATATGAGAAGGATACTCTCTCGTTTGACTTACGAGGAGATGAATACTGTCCTTATACAGATTGAATCTGTGTTAAATTCTCGACCCCTGATTCCCTTGACTGACGATCCCAGTGATCTTATCCCTCTGACACCTAGTCACTTCCTTATTGGGGACGTTTTGACTGCAGTACCTCAGCGCAATGTAGAAGATATTCAATCCAATCGGCTAAACTATTATGAACACCTGCAACAACTTTTTCAACACCTGCCAGTCCTTACGACGTGGAAGCATAATGCCCAAGATATCGGTAAAGTTGGATCTATGGTTTTGGTTCAAGACGATAATACTCATCCATTGAAGTGGCCATTAGGTAGAATCGTAGCAGTTCATCCAGGGAAAGACAATATTACCCGTGTAGTGGACATCAAGACAATGAATGGATTAGTGACTCGTGCTTTACGTCGTATTTGTGTATTGCCTGTTGAATAGACTGAACTTTTGTGAAGCTTTTGAAAGCATATTCTTTCAAAGGGGGGCGGAATGTTCGCTAATGGAGTTAAATTCGAAAATTTTACCAACCTACGCCAATGCTCTAAATGTCAACACCCCCATATCGACGTTTATGATGTGCCCGCTGTCAACGAAACATTTGACATTTGACAGTTTATATTCATTGTTCTATGGTTTTGTATAATTCAACCGTTTTTTCTTAACGAACATTCATGTTCAATCTTGTTTGAGATTTTACATGTCATAAATGCTGTTTGTAAATATATATAGAACATGACGCTATCTAGAACATGTGCTTGGTGAATATTAAAACCAACCAGCCATCGAATAGCAGTTTTTTCATTTTTTTTTTGTTCGAGATAGCGTCATGTTCTATATATATTTACAGACAGCATTTATGACATATAAAATCGAATCGAAAAACTGACATTTCTGACATGTCAGTTTTTCTCGTAGAATTACTGATGGAAAAATTTTGAGTTAAAAAGAAATTTATCCTCAAAAGAAAAGCTCGAGTGTTTTTTGGCAAGATAAATCAACGACTCATGTTGTTATGGTTTAGTATCAATTATCAAAAATGCTCAAATAACTGACAGGGCAGACATTAAAGTGACGTAAGCATACTAGATGTGGCCGCTTAAGAGGAACAGGCGTTCTTATCGGTGATAAAAAACGATGCACATTTTTTATCGCTGTCAAAATGACAAAACAGTCGTCCTTAAATGACACATTTTATACAGGAGTTAATTTATCAACGTAAAAATTGAGTTTTTCTATAAATGATTGAGCTATTATTACTGTGTCTTCTTCATTATATATATCTAATCACATATTCCTCTAATTCTTGTTTCAGCTTCCTGTGGTTTGTAATTTTTTTATTTTTACCCATGGGGTTTTCGAGTTCCTGATTTTTTTCCCAGATTCATTGATAGTCCAATCGGAAAGTGATCTGTTATACTGTAGTCTATAATGAATGATTTGCAATCTATCTCGGATGTATTCTTTATAAAAAAATGGTCTAGGCAAGATCCGCTACTTGGCCGCGTAACGTCATTGATATACGATACGAACCCAAATTAATTCATCATATTTTTATAATCTTCCGCGTAATCGTATTCAGTTAGAAGATCTATATTTATGTCACCTGTAATAATTTGAATATCGCTTGATTTCATCGTTTCTAAGTATTTAAGTATTTCACTATTCATCTATTAAACTGTATGGTACAGGAATTTGGTGATCTATATATTGCAGTGACTGATATTTTATTTTTATCTTTTATTAAAGTCGATCGTATAGTTTTTATTTCCGCGATTTCTCTGATATTATGAGAATAATCGAGTGTTTCATTTATAAATACGATAATTCCATCATTTTTATTCAGGAAGCCCTCATTGTATAACGTTTGATATCCATTCATATGTATAACCCCTAGATCTTTCACTATGAATGTTTCTGTTAAAACAATATCAAATTTTCCGGGAATTTTTCGAAGAAAAATAGTTCATCTATGTTGCACAAGGACTATGTTTGAAATTGAGACTATAATTCTGCAAATGTTCCATGATTACGCCATAAGATTCAGCACACTACCCATCTAGTTTCCTGTTTCTCAGACAACAATCCTATATTGTTGTAATATGGGATGGTTATGTCAGTTGAATACGTTATATCTCACTAGAGATGCAGACGTCAGAAAAATGGAGAATCTAAACGAAAATGACCGATATAAAAGGGAAAACGTCACAATTGTGAAAATAAATCATAACCTATAAGTTAGTAACTGTGTTAGTGCTGAATAAACTATTGTAGCTGTATTGTAGTTAAATGAATATGTACGTCATTGAGAAACAATGTACCAATATTATTATTATCTTCAGATTAGCATTTTCGAGTGCCCTTATACATGAATCTTAAGTAATATTAGAAATCATTATGGAATTGTTCTAGGCGTTCCATATCAGGGATGTAACTGAGGATTTTCCTCGAACATAAGCCGGATGATTTCAGAGGTGAACGTGCCAGGAATATTTTGTCGTGAATTTCATTTCGCAAATGGAAGAGATCATCGATGATGAAATTCTTACTAAGCAAACGATGAGCTGTTAAGAGAGACGAGAGTAGATAAACAAGAGGGATTCTAGGTTATCAAGGTCAAATCCTTCGCCAAAACTCATCAAACCCAACATCTCGCCAACGCGATCTCGCCAAAGAATCGAGGGGGTTTCTAAGTTATTAATATAACCACATCAAACTTAACATTGACTATTTCGCAAAAATTCATCAAACCCAACACACGAGATCTCGCCTAAAGATCTAATTGAGAAAAGCCAACTTCTCCGTGAGATTTGAACCCGGGGCCTGTGGGCTGGCAAACTCCTTCAAGACCTTCATTTCTCCACAATTTGAATATTCGCAAATAGGGATATTCGCACAAAATACATCACATGTAGGTATAAATATCACATATGCACAAGGACGCGCACACAATATAAATATTAAACGTATATATAACAGAGATACAACATAAATAAATTCAAAATGAAACGCACACATGTATATGAATATAAATAAAGTAAGTGTAGATGTAAAAACATACACGATAAAATCCTAATGGGGCGGCTGATGGAAGCCCTAAACGCTACAGATTTTTATCGGTGAGATCGTCCAAGAATCCTGAAACAGACCGCCTCCTGGGCCTTGGCCTTTATGCAGTCAATCATGTGCGGCTGCTCAGATACGAGCTATGTGTAAAATACTATCGCTGCCATGACCTCTCTAAGTTTCCATAGGATACGAGGAAAAATCAAAAGAAGAACCTCTAAATGATTCCAAGTGCGTCAAACGGTGGGATGGGGGTGGAGAGGAAGACGGGGTTTCGTCTGATTCAGATATTGTTGCGAGTTTCGGTGCCCTGCCCGAGTCAAGACTGTTTTCAGTCTCGAGCCAGTCAGAACATCGACGGGCCTATGTGTATTCCACTGCTGGACTTAGTCCGACCGCTCCGATTGTTCGAAATTCGTTGCCGAAACTCGACCAATCGGAACGGACTTAACGCAGAAGCTTTTGCAGCTTGCGTACAGCAGCGGTATTTTGATGGAATCAGACTAGGGAGAGTTAGGAAAGGATGAAATTCCTAGAAATATCATCCGCGGATTCATAAGTGAGTTTTTGTCTTTTTCGATGTTTTGAAACTTTCGTGACTTATATTACTCATTTATGAATCACAAAAGGAAATCAGCCTATCCGCAAATTTTGTAACGCTTGATATTATCAGAGAATTCCTTCATGATGAGAAGGATGTTGGAGAGGTCTTTGAGGCTAGCAGCGATACGTGAGTTCAGCTCACGCAAGGCTCTGAGCAGCTCACTCAGATTGACCATCGAGTTCAGCGTTTCGAATTCCTGCACGATCTGACCAACGTTGTCCACGTGACCAGCTGCAGCGCTCACGGGTCCCAAGGCCTCCCCATGGGGCGCCCTATTTGGAGTCACTAGTCTTTGCTGTTGATTTCTTCTTTGATCTTGAGTGGCCTCTCTCTCACTTCTTCTTTCTCACACATTTGTCGTAGGAGCCGGCAAGTAGGTCGGTCTACGTTGGTGGTTGCTTCTACTCAAGTGTAAAATGTTGAGTCTACGTTTATAGACCTCACATTCCAAACTGTTTGCTAGGTGTGCCTCACCACAGTTTGCACAGGTAGGGACATCCTCCCTGGTCGTACAGCAGCTTGACGTGAGGCGTCCACCGGCACATTTCAGGCACTTTGCGTCCCTGAAACAATTACTGGTGGCATGATCCCACATCTGGCAGCTCCAGCACTGAGTTATTTTCCGGTTGTTCCTCCGCAACTCCCAGGAAACTTTCGTGTGGAACAGGTTCGTCACTTCATTTCTCAGGAGTTGCAGAAAAACAGCAGGGTCCACAACCACCAAATAAAGCGGCCTACCTGTCGTTCTCAACCTGAAAACTTCTCTTGGCTTGATGTTGTGCAGTGTTGCCATCTCTTCTGCGATTTCTTGAGGCTCAGGTTGAAAGTCCAAGCCCCTCACAACAAATGCATGGGATTTCTCTTGCGGCAGGGTATATGTATGGAAATTGATTTCCACCTCTCTCAACCAATCCTTGACTGCCAGGAAGTCCGCGGCTGACTGGGCAGAGAGCTGTCTCTGGCATATCTAAAATAAAATTCAGATTCTGCTAGAGTTTTCAGCTGCTGACACATACCCTTTTTATCTGCGATCACCCCCGGGACCACTATCGGGGGGGAGGGGAGGGGTTGGCTCCTTCGCCTTGGGGGTCTCTTTGCCTTTTTGGTATTATTCCTGAATCTGGTTTCCTCCTCATCGTCAGAAATATCGGACGGTGGAGGAGGAAGTTTAGGAGAAGACGGATTCTGTGCGTGAGTTTTTGCACCTCCCTGTAGTGGATCGAACCGGTCTGATTTCCGTCGGCACTATCTCGTTCCTGCAAGCTACCATATTCTTGAATTTCTTGGTACTTTTTGGCGTGGTGTAATCATCATCAGACTTATTCTGCCCACGGCCGAGATGGTGTCCATATTTTCGATTTCCCATTCTGGTTCTTGAATTTCGATTTGGTTGTCTCGGTAAGCTTGCAAGAACATTGCCGGCATTGCTGGTATCGAGTTCTTAGGCCTAGGTTTCTGTGCTTGGGCCTGTTCGCTCCAGTACTCAGGAGGGCCGAATTTCGGGGGTTGGAGGGGGGTGTACGTCCACCGTGATCTTTTTTCTTGTGCTGTTTTTTCTTTTTCAATTTCTCTTGTTTCTCTTTATTGTCTTTCATTTTCTGTATCGCTTTATTCACAGCCTGTACTATATCTTGCTCGGTAAGCCAGTTTTCTTTATTCATTGTGCTAAAGAGCTGCCTGCTCTGTGGCTGATGCTGTTGGTTGATTCGCTGCTATCCGAATCGGTTGTTGCTAGATCACAGATTTCAAAGAGTTTCCCCTCTGTTTAGCTTTTCTTATGGCTAGCAGACCTTTTGAAATGTCTGCCTCCACTGTTTTAGAGTCTTCGGGTAGTTTTGCACTCCCTGCTACGGCCGTTTTTCCTCGTGAGGACGTAGGAGTGTCAGGTAATGGAATTTTTCCTCCCTCGAGGTTTTCCTTCCACACTTGGTATGGTATCAGCGGCTTCAAGATATTGCATTCCCATTTCATATGCTGCTGAGTTGGCTTTCACCCCTCTAAAGATTTCATCGAGCGTAAACGCCTTAGACGTAGCTGCCGATCCGCCGGAGGGACCTACTCGATCCAGCCCGCCCGGCTTCTTGGCGTACCTACCCCCATTGGCCAGCTAGTAGTTAGCCATCAGGCTATTTTTGGAATTTTATGCTTTTTTGGGGTTAATGAGTGCATTTATTTCATGTTAGTACTTATTTCTATAATCCGTGTATAATTCCTAGTCTATAGGCATCCAGCGCTGCGATGCGCTAGGATGCTTTTTAATCGAAGCGCGCCAAGCGGTCTAGCGCGGCTGCCTGGCGGGCGTCCTGCGATGCTGGTCGGCGAGCTCGCCTCAGTCGCTATCGAGGTGAGCATGGCTGCAGTCGCCTGCTCCGTAGAGCCGGCGTGAAAGATCGGCTGGCAAACTAACGCTTAACCTCGTCGCTGGCGAGATCCGCGAATGCCTATCCGACACCAAAGGTAAAAAAAAATATTTGTAGGAACAACGGCAGGTGTAAATATTGCCCGGAACACCCCCAAATATAAAATAAAAAATTATGCACTGCCGCAGAGTCCACCTCTACTCGCACCTTCACCACCACCAATAAACCAAAACACTCAATACCCTCCTTCTTGAAGCTGAATGAATGAAGAATATAAATCCTATATTGCGTTTTTTTTAGATGGATCTTAATGCTTTGAATTCAATCTCTGTTCTAGAAACAGATCAACCAGTGATTGAGCTACAGGATTTAATTTTCATACAAAATATAATCACCAAGACTGATGAATCCGAAATTTGGTCACTATACGACTATAAGCCCAAAATACCACATTTTGTAGCAGAAAAGTACGGATTGATATTCAGGGGGGCCAAAGACGTTGGAAAACCTCATCCCGCAGCATATTTTGAAATCATTGAATTGAAATAGGTGGTTTTGGTGAGTACATTTTTCTCATGAGTGAGTACATTTTCACACATTGAAAAGTGTAATGAAGCATTAGACAAATTGAAATTCTACATCGGACAGGAAAGTAAAATAATTACAAAAATTGTTCAACTGAAACGATTGAGGTATTTACGTGAGTAAAAATGTGGGTTTGAGATGAAAAGAGCGTAAGGTTTATTGGGAAAATGTTAATTCTTGTTTCAAGAACAGAGTAAAGACAGGAGTCATCATCAATGTGAAGTATAAAGAAATAAGAGCATTTTTCTCCGATGGATTCCATTTGTTCAGAAAAATAATAAACAAAATCCTAAAGGAAATGCCTGCTCTAAGAGTGAATACACTCTTTGGGGTGATTTTGTGAAACAATCAAATGATGAGGAAATAATCAGTCAAAAATGTTTTGAGTCACCGAATGCAATTTTGGATCAGGGGACGGATATTGCAGTATGGTATCGAGAGCATGTTGTTGATTACATCTTGAATAAATTGTCAGAGTTTTCGGAAGAATCAAGTGGTTGGGCATTACAAAAAATTCTAATGTTGGAAGTTGCAATGAACAAATATGAAATTGGTAATGGAACATCTTTCATCAGAATACCTCCACAAATTTCAAGGAAGAAAGCATGTATCAACATTCAAAATTATAGTGATGGAGCATGCTTCTTTTGGAGTATAGTTAGTGCCTTATATCCTTCCACAGGAGATTACCGATATACATCATCCTATCCGCATTACAGTCTCGTCTTGAATACTGACGGCTTAGAAATGCTTATGAAACTGAATCATATCAATAAATATGAAAGATTGAATAATATTTCGGCGAACGTTTATGCGTTGGAATTGCATCTCAACAACAAAATAATAAATTAAATTAGAATGTCATGTTGGTCTGCTATTGATTCAAAATCATTACTTTACCAAACTGAATGATTACACTGCACCGTTACCACATAATGATGATGATAAAGATACAGAAATAAAGTTTCACTACTGTTGGATCAAAAATATGTCATGTCTAATATCGATGCAAGTTAGCAAAAGTGAACAAAAAATCCATTCATGTGATCGCTGTCTAAATTATTTCCATAGTGAGGAGAAATTGAAAGTGCATTATGTGTTGTGTGAAAGGAAAAACGATTGTAGAATATCATTTCTAGGATATAACTTTGTAGAATTTGAGAATTATGTTCATAAACAGAAAGTACCTTTTGTAATCTATGTTGATATTGAATCCATTTTAGAACCGTTTAATTCAAAATTATCACAAACAACAACAAAAGCATTATCGGTGGGATATTAACTGAAGTGTTGTTATGGCGATTCCATTTCTCGTTTCAATAGTTATGACGGTGAAAATTGTATGGAATGGTTTGCGAGTGAAATAGAAAATATTGCCCAATTCGTAGGGACCAAAATAACCAATATTGTACCGATGATAGGAAAACCCAGAAGAACGACAAATTTTGGAACTTGTCACATTTGTGAAGAGATATTCAAATCAAATGACGTCGTTGTCATTTCATGTCATGATCATTTCACAGGGCAATTTCGTGGTTTTGCACATCAGAAGTGTAATTTGATTTTTAAAAAATTGTTTGTCCTGTCTGTCATCTGACATAATAGGTCCAATTACGATGCACACTTTATAATAAAAGATCAAGCTGAACAAGGTTCTTTGAGCGTGCTTCCATTGAATGAAGAGAAATACATTTCTTTTAAGTGATAGTGAAGATTCTTTCAGATTTAGATTGATCTTAACGAGAGTTCAAAGATTTGGATGATGGAACATTTGATCTGTTGACTAGAAAAGGGGTATTTCCCTATGATTGTTTGGATAATGTCGGGAAATTAAATGATAATCAACTTCCACCGATTGAGAAATTCTATAACAAATGAATGATGAAGAATTGTCTACCGAAGATTACCTTCATGCACAAAATGTATGGGCAGCCTTCAAAATGGCAACTCTAAGAGAGTATAGTGATTTGTATATCAAAATTGATATTTTGCTACTTGCAGATGTCATGGAAAATTTCAGGGAAACCGCTTCGAACACTTATGGCGATTAGAGGTGGAATTTCGGTTTGTAGCAACCGATATTGAGGGGCTAACAACAAATACATGCCCAACTATGATCCTTCGAAACAAAAACACTCTTGAATCTTGATGTTAACAATTTATATGGTTGGGTTATGTCTCAACCATTACCTTCTGGAGACTTCAAATAGGTCGATACGAATATTGATGTAACAATGATTCCAGATGATTCATCGGTGGGATACATTTTACAAGTTGACTTGAAGTATCCCAAAAGATTAAATGATTTACACAGTCTTTCCATTTTGTGCAGATCATTCCGTTCCTCCAACATCAAAATTGTCGAAATTGATATATGACGTACGTGATGAAAAAGGGTATATTTTACATGATAGAAATTTGAAACAAGCATTGGCGAACGGTTTAGTCCTAAAATACATAAGGTATTGGAATTCAAACAGGTTGAATGGTTGCGGCCATAAATTGAATCTAATACCCGTTTGAGGACTAGGACCACGAGTAACTTGAAGTAAATCAATATAAATTAGCTGAAAATGCAGTTTTTGGAAAAACAATGGAGAATATAAGACTTCACAGAGTCGTTGAATTGGTAAATTTTTAAGAAGGTCGTCATGGAGCCAAAAATTTGTTTGCTAGTCCGAGTTTTCATAGTAGAAGAATTTTTGATGAAGATTTCATAGCAATTGACTTGAAGACAGCTGAATTGATTTTCAATGAACCTCTTCACATTGGTATGGCCATTTTAGATATTTCTAAACTTTGTATGTATGCTTTTCATTATAATTTTATGTTGCCCACAGTCGGATCGGACAGTTGCAAGTTGATGTACCCCGATAGTTTCTTTCACAAATTGACTTATTCAGATGTTTATAAAGATGTAATCAAGAAACATATCAATAAATTTGATACCTCTGATTATAAGCAAAATAATGAGTACAATATTCCATTGGGAATGAAAAAAAACCTGGATTGATGAAAGATGAGACAAATGGAAGAAATGTTTCACATTTTGCTGGTCTTCGTTCAAAGACGTATGCTTTCAAGACACTTGTCACTCAGCAAGAAAGTTGTTGAAACAGGGTGTGAGTAGAAGATATTGCGATGAAAAATTTAGGTATCAAGAAGAGATCTAAGGGGAAGAAAAAGTATGCAATGAAGAATAAAATAACTTTTGATGATTATGTTGCTTGTCTGAAAGAATTTAAAGACATAGCCATATCGCAACAAAGTATCTGTTCCTATGCCCACAATGTTTTCAGTATAGAACAAACGCAAATTGCTCTTAGTCCACATGATGACAAACGAATCATTATTCCTCATTCATTTGATACACTTCCATGGGGTCATTTTAGCGTGTACATTCCATTCATTGTTATGTTTCGGGAATAAATTGATAACGAACCTTTCATGGATTGTCACGAGGATGATTATGATGAAAATAATGAATAATGTATCACAATTGTTTATAAAAAATTTACTCACACCAATAACGTAACTTATTGATTCATAGAAAATAAAAAAACAAAAATATATATTTCTTTTTTATTTATTCACTTCTGAATTACAATTGTTCAAGAGCAAATTTACATAACTGACATCTTGATTGAGATGGCAGTGGACCGTCTACATGCGATTGCCATTCAGGACGATTGTAGTGAATGAAACACGGTAGTTTCACTTGCAAATCGAAATTGAGTCGATAGTCTCGGGGTAACTTATTCCAGGCATTTAAGACGGGCGTTTCACCAAAATGGTTTGGCAGACCCTTTTTTCAGCATGCTTTCCGGCCTTGTCATGGATTCAAACCCAAAAGTAATTGAATTAGTGTAAAGAGGAAGGTTCAAATTAGGGAATGAGTATTTTTTGGAGTCGAAACTCTTCCATTTGAAAAAGTTATGGGTCATTGAAAAATGTAAACATTGTAAAATTTGTGTCTCAGAATCAAATGAAATTACCTCATTCTATGGAACCAAAATTGAGGAATGCTTCACCAAAATATCAGCATCTGAAATGCCTTCCTTCGAACTAAAAGCATGTTTGAATCTGAAATTTGACACAAGGACGCTATTTATGGTTTATTATGTTAGATTCTGAAGGAATTTCGTTCAAAGATGAAGTAGAAAACATTAATTTGCGAGTTCGGACCGGTTCGTACTGGTTCGTACCCTACCTAATAGACGGCGGTACACACGTACACACGTAAACAACCAGCAGATGGCATTCACGTCGACCCGCGTTTTCAATGATACGAAAGGTTACAAGTTACACGAATGTGTTCGATTCTTGAATCATATTTATATATTACTCATTATGTATAATTCTTTTCTAATTTGTTATGGAGCAAGAATTGGTATAAAATATCGTAAGTTTCATCACCTCTATGAAACTCCTCGTGGAAGTAGAAATATCGATGCCGTGTTGCCAAATACTCGGAATTTTCGCAAGTTCGAGGATATCCAATGAAAATTAAATAATATTTGCGTCAAAAAAAATTGCTATATCAATTTTTACACTTCTACTGGACTTCGACAATGTCTGTCTGTCCTGTCGTCCACACAGTTCTTTCCTATCACTTTGCATTTCCTTGTCTTTATGAAAGCTATAAAACTTTGTACCAGACACAAAGCCCTTGCACTTATTGTCAACATTACAACCATACACTGGGCAGCTCATCTTCAATCAAATTTAAACTTCAAAGTTGATTATTTCGAAGAGATATTTTCTTGATTTGCAACAGTAAACACACGCAAAATATAGCCCAATAACACCAATATGGTGAAATTTCTCACAAGCTGACGTCACACTAGCCACGCCCACGTGCGTGGTAACTATGAGTCAGAATATAGTGATGATCCTTGTACATACTATCGGGATAAAATATTTGATGCTGGGGTTCAGCAATAGAGCAACAATTGTCAATAAGATGGAAGTCAATAATTATTTACAACTACTGTTTTGCTGTGAAATATTTTATACCCTTGGCAACACTGGTTGGTAAAGAGTTTGCACATCGTTTTTGCTGGTCTCTGGCTCACATGAGTCGTCACCTACCCCGCTCCTCATACCTCTCGGGTGAATTCGGGTACAGGTCGGTGCCCAGAGTCAACGCTCAAGTGGCGTATTTTTTGCCGTAGGTAAATGACTCAGTCATCGTACGAACTGCTTTGCCTTTTGCCTTCACAATTAGCATGGTCGTGGCATAGCAGTATAAACAAGGTCTAGCATTAGCATTGGGGAAGGCGAGACTTATAATCAGATCAAAAAAATTTATGAGAAATATATTTTTAAAATTTTGGCTACGCAAATGGGAGCCTTGATATTTCGAATGGAACACCTTATATATTATTAGATTTTCGGATTCTGAAGAAGATTCTGAGCATATTTGCTGTAGGATGACCTATAGCTATCTTTCACTGTTTTTGACCTAAGAATCAATACTGTCAGAATGTTGCAATTTTCACTGCTGCTTCCTCGAGTGCTTCTTGAAACATAGTCATCTTATTAGGTTTGGCGCATATTGAATTATTATTATACGGGGTATGAAAAAAGGTGCGTCAAACTCGGGCACGAATAAGATCGAAAAAGTCGATTCTTTTCAAATGTTATATCGATATAAACCAGGATAAAATTGTCATTGTTAGGTTAATCATCATTTGTGTTTGATAAATTTGAGTCATGTGGCCTACTACAATCAAATTTGAACAAATTTTATTTTTCTTCCGAAATATCTCATAAAATATCTTCATCAATTTTCCGCATGCCATTGGTATTATCATGTTAAACTGACCATGAATGGAGAATGGTTTCTAAATCTTTCCTCTCGTATATAAATATGCCATTCCCATTACTTGAACTTCACCATTTAGATCCTATAATTCAAAAACTGTTGAAGATAGGCGAAGGGACATATTATATCATTCGGAAGGTAATGGATGATAGAAATTATTGAAAAAATCGAATTTTTGGAGTTTATTTGTACCCGAGTTTGACGCACCTTTTTTCACACCCTGTATAATATTGATTCAATATGCACGAGAATTCATAAGATACCTGCTCAGATACCTGTGTGTTGGGAAGCCGCTGTGGAAATTTCAGCTTTCTGTCGTAACTGGCAAGAAAAATGTCGCATTTTCGCCGTGGAAAATCAACAATCAATTCAAATGTCTCAGAATTCGAGAATCTAATGATATATAGGGTGTTCCATTTGAAATTCAAAAGTTGCTCTTAGTAACACTAGATCTGGCAACATTGCACATGTGAAAATATTTTCAAGAGCTAGATTTTGACATCCCATTTCCGTACCCAAAATTTCAAAAATATATTCTGCTCCGTTCTCTAGATACTTCTAATACGCCATCGAGAAGATATTCAGTACGAGCCGTGTAGCGACAAGTGCGGAAATGTAACGAGTGCTTGAAATACACTTTCCAACGAGTTCCAACGACCAAGAATATTTCAATTATGAGCATTATGAGTGTTTATGAGACATGTTTCTAGTCAGTTTCGCTCATTGTCGACGGCTATCCAAAATATAGCAGTCTGGAACGAGAATACCCAAGCGGTGACCCGTTAGAGTGACCGATCTGATGAGAATACCCATAGACTTATTATCCTGAGGATAATAAGTCTATGAAAATACCTATGTCAATTTCATGATAATAAATCTGTGCGCAGAAAAATTATTTCAAGTTCATCGTATCGAAATGACTCAACTGTGTTATGTCTAGGGATTGTCAAATTCATCGATAATTCTCGATGATGTCGTTGCTATCGATATTATTGGTATCATCGATATGAAACGATAAAGTCGATAAACTTGATCTTCTTGAATTGTAGTGGATTCATATTTTGAGAGATCGGGATGCGGAATGAACCTAGATATATGATAAGTGGGGGCATAGGCACCATGTATATGTGATCATATCATCAGTTAAATTCTCAATTGAAATATCAGTACATTCATCATCGCATCGATCATTGATGCGAATGTGCGTTTGTGAAAAATTTTCATACTAGTGCGTTTTACTTTACATTTTCTTGTTGCCATAGTTCGAAATGACATAACAAAAACATTTCTTTTTTTGTTCATCGATAGAATGTTCATTTTGCTTACCGCGCATATTATTTTATATTATTTTTTATTCATTTGTTATTTATTTGTTAGTTACATTTGTTATTTGTTACTTGTTAGTTACCCATTGTGTTTTTTCTCATTTAGGTGAATAAATTATCAATAATATCATTATCATTATTATTATCACCTCCCTACCTACAGCGACTTTGTCACAAGAACACGTGTTCGAGATCAAATACCTGTTATAATATTGTACTATTCAAAAATAATATATTTCAAACTCTTCAAATGCCTGACACAAATTTGGTGTTTACTGTGGTAGGTACACAAAGGTGATCGTTGCAACCATGTTTATATACTATCATCCTGGAAGCAGATATCGATATCGATGAAGTAATTCAGAATGGGTTTAGAGCCAATACAAAATATATATGCGAATAAAGATATTCAATTCTTTTGTTCCGTCGAATTCGATCAGAGCCGTCGCGATATATTATATACATATAGTTCGACAGGCCAGTAGAAACGATTGAAAAACATACCTACACTTCAATCTGTTCGGTTCTGCAATGCCTATACAGGGTGTGTCATCAATGCTGCACGAAAATTCAAGATCGATTCGTTTCAGAAATGTTTCAAGTGGATTTTTGTTAGGTATACCTAGTTATCCGATTTTTGTAAGTATACCTAGTTATCCGATTAGTTTGCTGATCGATCGGCTGTAGCTAAATAGCTTCCTCGAGTATCACAGATTTTCTTCCAACAGCTATGCTCAAGTTTGGTTTTCATTCTGACTCTTCTCATATTTTGACCCAACAAATCTGACCTCGAAGTTTCGTGCAACAATAATAAAACACCATGTATAAACAGCGGCCGGTCGGGGTGCCAGTTTCCAGTTCTTCATCTTGTTACAACAAATGAAAGCTTGTTTAATTTTTGTTATTTTGTTCATTCATTTAACTTGCATGATATGATTACAGACAGACAGACACTGGGACAGGTGGAACAAAAAAAAATCTCCGGCCCCAAAAACCTCCATACTAAGCAATTTAGTTTAGAATTAGACCAAAATCAAAAAAATATCTGCCATTTTGGAGCCGCCATGTTGAAGTTTTGAATTTTGACATAAAATCACAATCTCCGACCTCGAAAACCCCACAACGAAAATTCCTAATCTAATCTGACCAAAATCACAAAACTGTTTCGCCCTCGGTTCCGCCATTTTGAAGTCATGTTGAATTTTGATTTTTGACAAATAATCATAATGTCCGACCCTAAAAACCCCCAAATGAAAATTTCGAAAAGAATCTTACGATATAATCACAAAACTGTTCCGATATTTTGGAGCAGTCATGTTGAATTCTTAATTTTGACAAAAAATTATAATCTCCTCCGAATACCCCAGATACCGAATAGACTGGGATCATTATGAAAAAAAATGGTCATTTCGGGGCCGCCATGTTGAATTTCGGGATTTTGACAAATAATCATAATATCGATATGACCCCGAGAATCTCAAAATACAAATCTTTAATAGAATCAGATCAAAATAAGTGTTCCGCCATTTTGGAGCCGCCATGTTGAATTTTCTATTTTTGACAAAAACTTCTAATTACCGACTCCAAAGACCACCAGACATCGATTTTGAGTAAAATCTGACGATAACCACAAAACTGCGGACGATCGTCCGCAATTTTTTTCATTTCATAATGCCTTGTCGTAAAAATTATGTCCACCTGCCAAATTCCTAATCATTCGGACGATTAGAAGTGGGTGAAATTCAACTTGCAAGATTTGATGAAACTAAATGAGAGCTTGTATTTCTATTTCGATATTAGGGATTCCTGATCTTCGTATTTTTCTTCTTATACTTACGAAATTGACGTTTCGTAAGTATGTCAACCAATCACCTGTCTGGATTATATACGAAACGTCAAATTCGTAAACATACGAGGTGGAATACGAGAGATCGGGAATACCCCTCTTATTTTTATAGATGAAAATTCAGTGCGAAATACCCGCGTTCTGCCAAAGCCATCAAGATTTATCTCTGAGAAAGAAATATCGTCAAAGTAGTCGGCTCGGTTCTACCACGCTGCGCGACCCGCGACATAAATAAATACTCACATTGTCTGGATCGAGACTCCAGACCTATAAAAACAACATACATATAATTATCTTGCGCGGACAGTAACAGCAACCAAATAATATAAAACTACTACTTCGATGCGACGCTAGTATACCGACACCTATTGAGAACATGCCAGAACTGACCAAAAAGGAGGAAACTACAATAAGGCACCAGCCTTAGAAAAATAATCATATTTTATTACAATCGGGCATCGCATCGCCATCTAGACAGAGTTTCAGAAGTAGGCAGTGAATCCCCGCTCTTAAGAGTTCGATTGGTTGTGATCTTTCAATCAAATAGTGAAGGGGAAACTTTGCAAGTTCTTCTTCACTAAAGTGGTGTAAACTTCGTTCAAGATGCCAATGATCTCTCAATGGATAGATACAGTAGCATGATTCTTGATTCTTTGGCCGTCTTTCACAAGTAATCACAAGAAAGCAATATATACACTACTACTACTACTACAACTACTACTACTACTACTACTACTACTACTGCTACTGTACTGATTCAATGAAGACGTTTACATGTTTTTATAGGAGAAAAAATTATTTGTGGTGATGAAGTGGAAGGAAGGGAGGCATGGCGAGAGGAAAAGTTGAAACAGGCGAATAAAAAAGTAATTTTTATTACCTAGTATAATTTATTTATTTATCATCATGCATTATGAAATGTTTGTACAAATAGAAAACATTTGTTAAAGCGCATACGCATTCAAATGTATTATTATTGTGATAAAAACACTTTGGCATTTCCTTTTTCAATGGCGGATGTTCGTCTAATTCATGAACTGTACAGCTGCAATATTTCTTGATGAAGTTGAATTTTTCTCTTCCCTTTACATACACCGCATCTACGCCCTGGGTTAGATACCGCATGATATTTTCAAATTGATGTGAAGGAGTGAATCCTGCATTCCAATATATGCAGTAATATGATTGATTGTTGAGTGAAAATGGTGGTTTGAAACAGGCCAACTCTTTCACTAGAAATTTATTATCTTCCAGTTTGAAGCCTTGAAAATCTATAACTAACCTCATATTTTGAGATTTTTCAATTTTCGTATAATCAATTTTCTCCTCTCAAATTATTCAATTTCAGCTTTCAGTTGCTCCAGCTGAGGAAGGAATTGAACTAACGTGCATCTGTATTGCGCTTTCATTATTAACTGACTGACTGAGATTTACTGTCGCACCGTTTTATTCAATGGTTAGTAATAAAATTCTTTTTCGTGAAATATTGAGCAATGTGCAGACATATTGTTTCCTGTTGGTTTCGAAGTTTCAAATTCAATACGTAAAACGACAGATCCACTCTGAATGATTTCTTTTTGGTGGGAACAGTCGATGTGAATATTGGAGCTTTGTCCCCGAATTCTTTAGTGCTGAATATAGGTTGGTTGGTTTCGATGTGAAAATATGAAAATTGGCAAACATTCCATATAGCAAAGCAAAACTATTCGCAACGAAATCCAAATTCAAATCTTGGTACGGAAATCTCTCACTGTACAGAAATATTCGCACATTTGTCAGATTGCAGTGATTGAATTTACTCATATCTTTCAATACTTGACCTTTACAGGCATCTTGAAGAGCGATGATGATATGTCGGGGGCCCTCTATTTATTTATTCATTTATTTGAACACTTGATATTTACATATATTTACTATATACATAACAGTAATTTGGGCATGTATTATTCTGAAAATTGGTATCGAAATATTCGTCCAATGAGTTTAACGAGTGCTGAAGTAGTAATCTTTTGATTTCAATTTTAAATGTTTTTACATCAGGTACATCTCTCAGAACCTTAGGTAAATGATTTTACAGTTTCAAGGGCATCACAGCACAGCTTTCTGCCGTTAAGGTAAGTCTATGATGGGGTAGTCTAATCAGCGACTTGTCTCTCATACTGTAACTGACAATATCTCCAGATACATTGTATTTAGAAACTTTTAACAAAAGTTACATATTCGAAAATGTAAAGTGAAATGACCGTTAGAATGCCAAAATCCTTCAATAGGTTTTTGCAAGAATACCTCCGTTCTTTGTAAGTCATTGTTCTCAATATTTTCTTCTATAAAATTAAGAGATATTCATTTTGTTTTCTGAGTTTCCCCAAATGGTAATTGCATATGACAATGTAGAATTGATATATTAGTAATAATAGATCATCAGAATATTTCTATCTACAAAACTCCTAAGTCTCCATAA
Source organism: Gastrophysa polygoni (assembly GCA_963576655.1). Taxonomy (NCBI): domain Eukaryota; kingdom Metazoa; phylum Arthropoda; class Insecta; order Coleoptera; family Chrysomelidae; genus Gastrophysa; species Gastrophysa polygoni. Next base: position 2,199,265 of record OY755093.1, on the reverse strand, counting down.
AACAAAACAGTGAAATGAATTTTTTTTGGCCACATATTCGATGTGATTATACCAGTTTAACTGTGAGTCCATATTCACCCCAAGAAATTTAACAACATTTGATTGCCGAAGAGAAGAGTTATCAGATCTCACTAGTAGACTGTAGTTGAGAGTAGAAGCAGAAAACTGTAGTAAATCAGTTTTCACGGCATTCATAACAAGGTGATTTTTAATACTATAATATTTAGAAGATCTTACACAAACAGTAGAAGCCAGACAGAGGTTGCTTATAGAAGTACCAGATACAGCTACTGAGAGGTCATCAGCAAATATAGTAGATTTGAAATTATTAAAATTATTTGAACTAATAGGTGAGTCGTTTACGAAGGTATTGAATAGTAAGGGTCCCAGGATGCTTCCCTGTGAGACTCCTGTCTGTATACATTTATTCGATGAGTAGAAGTTTGTAGCATTGATCTCCATTTGCACCTTCTCTTCTTCTCTCTGATTCAGTTGGAGTTTTAACAGACCAAGTGTGACGTGTTGAATCGTTCAAAGTGGGATATTCTATCAATTCCCAACTTCTGAATTTAATGGGTAATTCTGTATTACTGCGAACTATTTTATTCAAACGTAGTTATCAGTTAATACTCGGTGTTGTATGAGGCACGTTCCAGTACAATTCAATGATTTGAATTTTTGGTTTCTCCGAATTATCTGTTGCAACAGCATGGATGTTTTTCGGTAGTCTTGAAATTGAAATTACCCTTCGCATCAATCAAAAGTCATTATCTTTTGGAAACCACCCTGCATTTTCCATCAGCCTGGATTGGATTCATTACAACGCCATTCAATTCATACCTTAGTTCTCTGAATAGATAAGCTATGCCATTATTGATGAATTTGAATTTAGTAGGCACTTTGTTTTGATCCGTTAATATTTTTCCTTCTGTATAAATGAAGCTGTTACATGGAACTGTGTAAGCATCTAAATCTTGTACGGAAATCCGAACTTCATTCATTGTAGTTGAGGGCTCCGGAATTGTGAGGCTGGTAAGTGTGGAACTGATAATCTTCGATTGTTGTATCACTAAAAGGTTCACCTGTCACGTTCAATAAATACATTATACAAGGACGCGAAATCCGAGAGAATTCAAAAATTGACGATTTTCAGGTGTTAACGTTTTCATTGGCATTGAAAAACCATCTGCCTTCTTGGCTCGTCGCTTCAGCTTTTTATAATTTTTGTGTAGAAGTTGAAACCGATGGAATTGTAACACCATAACTATTGAATTTTTATAAGATGCGAACGAACAGTGATTTTTTCGCCACGAAAATTCACCGAATTACTATCTTGATCGAGCCCCCTCACAGTTATATTGTTTATTGTTTTGATAGTCACAGGAAAATAGAGTACAGTGAGAGTTTGCTCTACTATTTTATATCCGTTTGGAACTTGGGGGGACAAATTGATGGATTAAGTGAACAGGTTTTCCATGTAGATATGATTCCACTGCAATGTTAAAATCCACACAAATTAAACTCCATTATTTGAAGTATAATGGTTGTTGGGTTGAAGTTTGGTTTTCGGAAATCCCAACAGATTTACAATGGAACGATCGATACTGAAATTGATTCGACGCTGCTTTTCATCGAAACTGTAAATCGCTTCGTGTCTGTTGTGATATGGATCATAGTCCCGCCCTTCTAGTACATTTCTTCTTTCATAATCTTCACAATCTCTTCAATTTCGTAAGACCCTAGGAATTTCAATTTTGAATATCATTTGGACCCCAATACAATACATACAATACACCAATACATTGTTCGTTTCATCAACATTTGGAATGCTATCAAATGTATCGAAATTCACCAATCCAATTTCATAATTGAATTTTTGTATTGAATCATGATTATATCTGATGATCATATCTCCATTGCTCCTGGAATATTCTAATGATTCAATAGGCGGTGGTGAATTACCTAAACTGTCAAAGTAGGTGACTTTTTTTTTGTTTTTTGAATATGCTGTCCAATGAGTACCAAGATGGAAAGATATAAATGGAATCTGGGTAAAGTTAATCACTCACGTCCGCAGTAGTTGTATTTCGGCAGATGCAATTCAAAAGGTAGTTTACCTATTGAAGTGTTGAAAAAAAATCTTCCTCCTCTATTCCGTTTGCTATGAGCTCTTACTACCTCAGTCTCAGTCATAATAAGGTTACAAAAACAAAACGTCACCTTACCCATCAGCAATTATGATTTGCAATGTGATAAGCAAAACGTTGGCAAACATGGCGTACTATTTGGGGGCGATTCAAAACGAGGGTTGATCGTAGGTAGTAGTGGGTGCGGCAAAACTAACATCATGTTGTCGCTAATCGAGCATCCTAATGAGTTGAAATTTGAGAATATCTATCTATACTCGAAATCTTTGAAACAGTCCAAGTATCAATATCTTCGTACGCTGCTTCAACCCCTCACTGAAATTGGCTATTACGAATCCAGTGAGAGTGAAGACGTTCCTCCTGCAGATAATATTAAAACAAATTCCATAATCATATTCGATGATGTTGCATAGTGTGAAAATATAATCAAAGATGATTTTTTTTCGGACGGCATGAACGAACAGACTGTTTTTATATATGTCAAACATATTTTGCTATCCCCAAGCAACTGGTACGCGACAATGCTAATCTATTAGTCATATTCCTACAAGACACTACCAATTTGAAACATATTTATGATGATCACGCGAATATCAAAAATTCGAAGAAGTAGCATGTTTCTGTTGGAAAAAAAATTTGACTCTTTTGTAATTGATAAAGATTGCGATTTGTCTTCGGGCAGGTATCGAGAGGGGTTTGATACATACATTCATATTCAAAGATGGACTTGGGGAATACAATCAGTTAAAATGAACACTCCATTAGCAAAACAGCTTGTGCGAGCCAGGCACGCACCTGGAAAAAAGTATAAAATTATAAGATCGCAAACTCTCATGGAAAAATCATATCAACCAATTACTCAATCTTTACTACAACTGGATTCAACATTGGGCGATGCGACGGCTGCTGCGGCAGAATCCAAAACCATCAAACCCGAAAAGTTGGAAAAGTTTGAAAAATCTGAGAAAACACCACTACCATCACCAAAATCGTATAATCAATTGGCTTTTTCATTTCCATCACAAATCCAGATGTTTTACAGGAAAACTTTGATCAATTCGAAGAACCATTACCACGAGAATATATTAGAGGAATGATAAAAGATACAAAAAGTGAATATGATCATATTTTAAGCCTTTTCCATAATCCGATGGAAGACAAATCTAATGAAGGAGATTCGCAAGTAGATTTTATGGGACCCAATGTTGAAGTGGAAGGTATCACTCACAATGGAACTGCAGGACTATGAGGTACTTTTTTTGAAGAACCCCATTTCTTACACCAAACAGGACATTAAAAATTATGTAGATATTGTAAAGAGGACTAATGCATAAAGTCGTGAGATTAGGGCCGATTTGCCAATTAGAAAATTTCCGGAAGATACCAATGAAGAGTATATTTACTTTATGAAGCCTTATTTAGAGAAAACTCGTGTCAGGTCCGGTTCAGTACCAGCATTTTTATTGAAAGGCGTGCTCACCAGAAGGATGTCGGAAAGAGGACAATGTGCTAAAATGCCAATGATGATGAAATATGATAATAACTCCATTGATCATTTGATATATTTTGACAAATATAACGAGCTTGTGGATAGATTGCGTTTGCTTGTTGCTTCTCAAGCAGTAGGCAATCAGTTATTAATATCAGTATTCAAAATGCCTCAGAACAAATTCAATCAACATTTTCCCACTATTCCTTCTCCTCCTTCTGCTTCTTCTACTCCAAAAAATATTGTCGCATCAGCAAGACAACTACCAACAAATAATCTTCAATTTTTTATCTGCCAACCTTCCATAGTAAATGTATCTTGACTATTAAATGCACTAAGAACATGTCTTCTAGTATAACGCACTACATCTTGGATGATAATAGTACTACTTATACGATTCCTCTAACAGGAAGAATTGAAAGTTACAAATATTTTCCCAAAACATTGAAAATATCCAATCAGAATCGAAAGAATTTTTTAACCAATCCTTTGAAGGAATACATTCTCAAAAAAGGTGATGTTATTCAATTTCCTCTAGATACCCATGCATCAGATGACTTATACAATTTGTGATTCAATGTCCTTTGGAAAGAGATGAATAATATAATATTATGTTGATGAATGTTAATTGATAATCACTCCTTTTGCAGATTTATAATTTTTCTAAGATCGGGCTCATGGCAATGATGTGGATCGTCATCCCCCTCCCCCCCCCACTACAAAACCAGAATTCCTTCGTTTACCAAATTGTAACTTCTCAGTGTCAAAACCGACAACATATTGGAAAAATTTTGCGAAGAGAAAAATATTTCAATTGTTTTGTCTTCACTTCGTCTTGAACTACTCGATACTAAAACTATTTCATCATTGAGAATCATTCAGGGGAATGTCAGACGAGCCAAACCCTTTTTCCCCTCTCTCAGTGGAGACTGTCATCTGTTAACGCACAAACCGAAGTACTTAATTAACATCATCAGATGATATAATTCATTATTCCCGTATTATATCAAATATAATATCTATTTTATTACGCACGGAAAGAATTGAACAGGGGGACTGTCATCTGCTAATACATAAATCGATTCACCAAATTCATTATTGATGATGATCCACCATCAAATTTTTCGAATGCACGTAATAATAATATAGCCCACTGATGAGCGAAAGAGAGCGGCGAACAGCAATACCTTTGGTTCCGGATAGGCATTCACGGATCTCGCTAGCGACGCGGTAACGCTTGCCAAGCCACATGTCCCAGGTTCAGAACCCACGGAGAAGTTGGCTTTTTTTATTCAGATCCTTTGGCGTTATCTCGTATGTTGGGTTCGATGAGTTTTGGCGGCGAAGGAGCCAATGTTAGGTCTAATGTGTTTATAATAATAACTTAGAAACCCCCTTGATTCTTTGGCGAGATCGCGTATGTTGGGTTTGATGAGTTTTGGCGAAGGATTTGACCTTGATAACCTAGAATCCCTCTTGTTTATCTACTGACGAGGGAACTGATGAAAACAATCAGCTGGTAATGGAATTTTTACCTTCTAAAAATTGATCCAGAGCGTGGTTGGTGAAACAGATAACAAGCATGGGGGTGTTTTTGAACCAAGCTGTGTTATTTCTCAACAGCGTATCTGCAATTTTCAGTCCCAGATATGTCTTTCCGGTTCCTGGAGGACCCTGGATGACTGAAATTTCTTGGGTCAGGGCTGCCCTAGAAACATAAATAATAGGTTCATGATCTTATTGTCTCAAATGATGAACGCAGATAAATAAGATAAATGAATGCAGAAATGGTGTAGGCTGACATCTGTGAAAGTAGCAGAGTTCAAGTGCGATCCAAAGAATTTATGATATTTTTCAGAGAAAATTTTGCCAAGAAACGCCAGCAAACAGAGCAACCACATATCTTCTTTAAGGATCTGAATTCTCGGACGTATTTATAGTGTTGCTATTTGCATCAGAAATAAGATTAAGAATAGAGAGACAACGCTTTCCCGAATCCATCAGTAACTATGAGAGTTTTGTTCATATGTTTCGAGAGATATTTTTTTATCCTTCGAAAACACGAAGAAGAAAACCATTCAATCTCTCTTGATGAAGTTGAATGTATTTCGACATATCTGCGTAAGATCACTGAGAGACTTGTACTTTGCTGATAGATCTAGAGAAGCAGACCAGAATATGCGACAGGAAAAAAATAACTCACAATCAGTATTCAAGAAGTGATTCTCCTGAATCTTTGCCATGCCAACTAATCGAAATTTGAGGACAAGTACACAAAACATTGTCTGGTTTTATGAAATCATCCATCTATATTCTGTGATTTATTCGATTATTTTCTCCATATCAATCGAACATGTGCAGAAACAAAGATTTTATCCGAGTAGAAATAATAAAAATAATAGAAATATTAATAATCAAAATAATAATGATGATAACAATCATAATGTTAATAATGATAGTTGTAATAAAAATAATGACTTTTTGATGGAATGATGGAAGAAGAAAAGACGAAAATGAAATAAAAAATAGTAGTAGTCATGTATCGAGTGAGTCTCTACATAATTGTCTTGGAGATTCTGACATCCAATTTTTCATTCTTTCCTAGAATTTTGTTTTGCTGCCTTCATTTTTTGAATATACGGAATTTTTTGATTCATTTGTTCTGATACGATAGTCGTAACTTCTCTGATCCACTGTTTTTCTGCTTCAATTCTATTTATTTTCTTATCTTTCTTGTATCTAGCATCATAGGTATGATGAATATTGATAAATTGATTTTTTTTCTTATGTTGTAACACAAGCATTTTGTAACAGTAAATTTGTTATATTATACGGCTTTCTTGGAACAATAAGTCATTGGAGTAGGTATGGTTTATGTTAAATATGATTTTCATAATTGTTTTCTGTAGACTTTCTAACTTAGATAGGTGGGTTCTATATGCACCTCCCCAGCCTGCTATCCCATATTGTAGGATGGAGTGTACTAGGGAGAAATACATACTTTGAGTTTTCTGAATTTAAATATTATGGTTCTTAGTTTTTTGATGTGTTCATTCCATTTTAAACTCTTATTAAACACAATTCCAAGGTACTTTATATCATCAACTGACTTCACTTCGATTTAATTTTTATGTTTTCATCAATTCCAAAGAGTCAAGAGGTGGCTTGATTCGTTTGTCACAAGTTAATGCAATATATCGGGTTTTATCAGAACTTATTGTCAGAGACATTTCGTCAAACCAATTCTTGACGTTTGCCAGATCCTTTTCGGTGTTTATCCTTCAGGTCATTCCAAGTTTTTCCTATTGTACTACAGTATCATCAGCAAACGATGAAATCACTCCTTAACTCTTGATTTTCAATAGACCATTGATGTATATCAAGAACATGATTGGGCCAAGGACAGTTCCTTGCGGTACACCATTGGTTACTGTACGGGGTTCACTCAGACTTCCATCTATATTGACATATTGGGTCCTTTCCTCTGAATGAGATTTCAGGAGATTCAATGATATTCCCCTAAATCCAAGGTCCTCAAGAAGGCCCGTCAAAATTTCATGACCAACTGTATTGAAGGCCTTGGATGAATCTAAAAATACGCTTATTATGGGTGTACTTTGGTCTAAACAATCATATATATTATTGCTGAGGGAGACAATTGCATCATAGGTTGACGTCTTCCCTGAAACCGAACTGTTTTTTTGAAAGATCATATTTTTCTAGAAATGATATCATCCTCTTTTTCATTATTTTTTCAATTATTTTCTCTATATTTGATATTAAAGATATCGCCCTGTAGTTTTCCATTAGGGTGTGATCCCCTTTTTTATACAGTGGTTTAATCAGTCCTGTTTTGAGTAACGAGGGAAAGTGTCCCTGTCTGAATATTTCATTGATCATATTTTTTGCGTTTATTTGGTCTAACCATGGAGCTTTATTCATCTTCAGTTCTTTTAGGACATTTTCAATTTCAGTTTGATCGGTAGGGTGAAAAAATCTAGAGTATTCACTTATTTCTTTCTTAGTAACGGAACACTCTGGTTTTACATCTTTATTTGCAACCTCACTAACTGAATTGGAATAGTATTCGTTAAATTTGTTGGCCATTACAATTCTGTCAGTTATAACATGATTCTCTAATTTCATTTTGTGGTTGTTTTTGGGGAGAAAACACATTATTATTATGGTCGTTGTTGTATTTGAGAATTTGATAATTTTGCATTGAAGTCTTGCCGAAATACGATTGGTATTTGAATGAGACGACCCACTACAGATTCAGAAGTAAGATAAAGGATTATCCATTTAGTGAATTATAAGCAAAATCATGTATCATGAAACGAATGGCAATGAGAATGACGCCATGCCGAACAACCCTTATGTTCCTTCTCAAATGTGGACTGTATTATGATGTGTAGAAAGAACGAATCTCTTGACATAATATCATTTTATTCATTGACATTACATGTCAACAACGCCAACTTCATTAATATTCTAAAATTACAAAGGGTTGATCTCTTCTACCACGTAACATGCTGTGTTGGCTAAATTGTAGTATTGACGAACATGCGCAAGTACTCAATCATAATTATATCCGTTCATCTAAAGTATAACTCGTGCAACTCACAAACATAGCAAATTGGCGACGAGGATTTAAATTGGAACGCGGAAGGCAGAGTGTGAATCAAGAAAGTGCACAGGTGCTTAGCGAGAGCTTTGACGAGATACAGCAAAATGGCGATGCCGAACAAATTTTCCGAATTCCCACCCGAATTCGATAGTTGGCAAGTTTACTTCGAGAGGCTGGATCAGCATATGTAAGCAAACAAGATGAGCGAAGAGAAAATGAAAGTGGCTATTCTACTGAGTTCAATAGGAACGAGTACTTATAAATTGGTTGGTTGGATGGTACCCTGATCTACCAAAGACGAAGTCATTTACGGACTTATGTAAATTACTGAACGACCAATATGGAGTTCAATTCAGTGTGGCGAGAACGACGCAAATTCTACGAAACAAAACAGGATGGCGGGGAAACGATGCAAGAATGGTATGCCAAGGTCAGATCTGCTGATGTAAATTGTAAATTTGGCCAACATTTGAATGAGATCCTGAGGGATAGATTCACGAGCGGCATGTTGCAAGGACGGATCCTGGATAGATTGTGCGAAGAACCAGAAACAGCGAAGCTGGAAGATTTAGTGAGTATTTCGCTAAATGCCAAAAATGCAATTCGGATGGATAGCAGAATAAATTTTGTCACAAATTCAAACAACGCGCCGAAATATGGGCGGGGTCAACACCTGTCACGACATGTTTCTACGTCAACCACAGAATTCAGGAATAGAGAAGGGACAATCAGCTGTGAAAAACTTCAAGTATTCTCAAGGTAGTAAACAAAACAATCATTTCAAATTGAAGACAAACGAAAATTTCAATGCATGTAAACATTGTGGGTCAAGCCATAAAGGAATGTTTCTATAAAAGCAACGAATGTGAGGTTTGTACGAAAATAGGACATCTTTCTGGAATTTGTGAGAGAAATAAAAATGTAAACTTCATGATCCAAGAGGAAGATAACATAGATGATTTATTTTAATGCAGTCCAGTAGAAAATATTTTAGAATGTTTTGTTTTGTCCAATAAAGATAACCCCTTTTGCATTGATGTATTCATGAATAATAAAAAAATTTTAATGATGATTGATAGTGGCAGTGCCATTAGTGCAATTAGCCAGGAAACTTTTCATAAATGTTTTTTAATTTTAGGTTGAAGACAGATACCACACTACTGAGAAGCTATAATAGAAGCACTTTCACACCAGAAGGTTATTTTGATATTGAGGTAAAGATACCAGGATGTTGTGAAGCCAGTCAAATTCTTTGTGATAGAAAACGGAGGACCTAATCTATTAGGTCGTGATTGGAAAAACACATTCAAAGTAATAATCAACCTTGTAAATCGAATATCCATGGTAGATAAGGTAAATGAACTTATAAATATATTATAAATATATTATCTACTGAGGAAAGCATAGAACAAAGTGATAGAACATGGTACTTACCCCATTTCGCGGTTTTAAATCCAAATAAACTCGGTAAAATGAGGACAGTTTTTGATGCCGCTGCTAAATCATTTGGAGTTAGTTTGAACGATAACTTATTGACTGGACCGGATTTATATAATTCTATACCGAAAATCTTATGGAAATTTAGAGAAGAGAGAATTGCATTATGTGCAGATATGAAGGAAATGTTTTTAAGAATCAATATCAAAAAGGAAGATTTGCCAGCACAACGGTTTTTATGGAGAGAACAGCCAGAAATGAATGCAGACATTTATGAGATGACGGTGATGCTGTTTGGAGCAGTGTGTTCACCTAGCTCAGCCCAATTTGTACGAATGAAAAACGCCGAAGAATACAGGGAGACTTTCCCAGAGGCAGCAGATGCCATAATAAACTACCATTACATGGACGATTATCTGGACAGCTGCGAGAATGAAGAAAAGGCAATAAAACAAATTCGAGAAGTAATTCGTATACATTCTAAAGGAAATTTCTCCATTTGTAATATGAACTGCAATTCAAAATCAGTTTTAGATCCAATTCCTTCAGACCTTCTCTCTGAAGACAGTAAAAACTTGAATATTGAATCAGATATCGCATTTGAACGGGTACTGGGACTTCACTGGAATCCTAAAAAAGATCAATTACCAATCGCTACCAATCGTTTACCAACAAAAAGAGAACTTTTACAATTCATTATGTCTATATTTGACCCACTCGGATTCGTTGGAAACATTGTCATTTTCGGAAAAATAATGGTGCAAGAATTATGGAAATTAAAGATTCATTGGGACGAAGAATTACCAAGAAAGTTTGAAAATAAATGGGAAAGGTTCAAGAAAATCATTCGTAAAATTGAACATTTACAAATAAATAGATGCTTTATGAGAAATATGTTTGCAAATCCTGAAACACAAATTCATATTTTTGCGATGCAAGCAATAAAGCGTATTGTGCTGTAGCATATTTCAGGATACAAGAGAAAGGATATGTAGAAACATCATTCATCATGGCAAGAACTAGAGTTGCTCCATTGAAGCTTTATTGGCAAGCGAGATGTACAGATTTATAAGTGAAAATATTTCTTTGAAGTATTCGAAAGTATTTATATGGACAGATTCGAAAACAGTTCTTCATTGGCTGAGAAATACGAACTTGAGACTTCAACAGTATGTCGCTAATACGGTAGATAAAATTTGACAACTCACAGACATATGTTGGTGGAGATGGATAGGTACGAAGAACAATGTAGCTGATGGAGGTACCAAGTGGAATTCAGATCCAGACGTTGAAGGAGACAGCAGATGGTTGACAGGCCCGAAATTTTTGAAAGATTCAGAAACAGAATGGATGAAAATTGTTGAAGATGATGAAGAACCTTTAGGAAATCTGGAAATAAAACAATTCACCTTCATAGTAGCAAAAAAGTCATTTTTATGGAGATATAAAACATTTGGAAAAACATGGCGATGTAGAAAAACATAGTAAGCTCTATCAACTAACTCCTTATCAGGATAAAAATGGTGTAGTGAGAATGAAAACGAGAATAAATGCCGCACAAGTTGATGAAAATATGAAAAACCCAGTGATATTACACCCTGATCATCGATTTTGTGAATTATTAGTCAAAAGAAAGCACGAGATTTATGGTCATGCTGGGGAAAACTACGTTCTCAATGAAATCAAACAAAATCATTGGATTATAAATGCCCGAACACTTGTTAAAAAAGTGTTGAGAGCTTGCATTTTCTGCAAGAGGAGAAGCAATAAAAAAATAGAGATTCCATTGATGGGAAGCTTGCCAGAAGCGAGGGTAGCAGCATTCACTCGTCCTTTCACTCATACAGGCATGGATTATTTTGGGCCGTTGGAAGTGACTTTAGGAAGGCGTAGGGAAAAAAGATATGGAGTCATATTTACATGTCTTACAACAAGAGCAGTGCACATTGAAGTTGCACAAACGCTCAATACCAGTTCAGCCATAATGGCAATCCAGAGAATGTCTGCAAGAAGAGGAACTCCAGGACACCTATACTCCGATAACGGAACTGATTTCAGAGGAGCTGAAAAAGAATTGAAAAAGGCTCTAGATGAACTAGATGGAAAACAATTGAACGATTCATTAACCAATAAAAACATCACATGGCATTTCATACTACCAGCGTCGCCGCATATGGGGGGAAGCTGGGAAAGATTGATTCGCTCGATTAAAAATACGCTTTATACAATTTTGAAAGAGAGAGCTCCAAGAGAGGAGGTTTTATTAACATTGCTAATTGAAGCTGGGGATATAATAAACAATAGACCACTGACACACATTTCTATCGACCCTACGGATATGGAACCATTAACGCCAAATCATTTCCTCATTGGATTTAGTAACAAAACTGTCTTGCTAGGAATTTCTGAAGATGATTTCTGTACAAGGAAACAATGGAGGATCGCTCAGACGTTGACAAATATGTTGTGGAAGAGATGGGTCAGAGAATACTTACCAACACTATGCAAGAGAAGGAAGTGGCACAATCAGAAGACGACTGATTTAGTTATTGATGTTATTGTGATCCTGATGGATGACAATACTCCTCGAAACAGCTGGCCTATGGGTGTGATATTGAAAACATACTCTGGACGAGACGGAAGAGTAAGAGTCGCCGATGTGAAAGTTAATTCTCGTGTGTACAGAAGACCTGTTACTAAAATTATACCTTTAGTTACCGCTCAAAATCAATCGCCAGGAGCGAACCAACAAAAGACGAAGATAGAAGAAGAATAATTCGATGAATATATTTGGGGGGGGGAGAGAATGTTACTGATTCTATCATACCCTGTATCAGTTATTGTTTGTTAACACCTTGTATATTTTTGATTATGTTGACATGTGAGATCAAGTTGTTGTAAGTTAAGTGTGACATATTTTTTGAGTAATACACACATATTTCATACATGAGCAATCCCAATTGAGATTCAGTCTATAATTATTACTATAATCCATATTATAAGACAAACAGGTCTGTTAAAACATTGAAGAATAAAATCAAAACGGCTCTAGACGACCCTAGAAATGATGATAAACATTACGAACATTAATATCACGATTCTTAATAACTTACAGAAATACCGAGCATGCTACAACTAGTAAATCACCAGCAGAAATGATGTTTCACCGACCACTGCGAACAAGGTTATCACCACTGAAGGAAAAAAAATGGCCAACACCAGCAGTTCAAGAGGAAACAGCGGAAGATAACGAAAACTCGGGAAACCAGAAAACACATGAAATCAAGCGAGAATTCCACAAGGATGAAGCAGTTATGGTAAGGGATTACAGACCTTTAAATTCTAAAACATCGGCTAAAGCTGTCGTGGAAAAAAAGATAGGTAGAAGCACCTATTTATGTCGATTGGTAACAGGGCAAACATGGAAAAGACATGCTAACCAAATCATTAGCCGAAAAAACTCAATGAATAATGATGTAATACAAAGTAATGAACCTGGTAACTATACTCCCAATCTAGTTTATAATTCACCCATCTTGGTCTAAAATAGGCAAAATCTTCAAAAAATTGAAGAGACTAATATAGATAATGAATCTTTCATTGTTGAAGGAAGAACAATAATTGATGATCAGGTTGATGATTGGCTGACAATAATGGCAAAACGGTTGAAAGTGTTTCTGATCAACCACTCAGTAGTGGGGATATCATAATTCAAAATGAGATTTGCAACAATGATATAACGTTAAATCCAAACTCAACTGCTCAGAGTTCATCTGAAAGTCCAATCCCGAGTACTTCAGAATCAATATCGAACATTATGGATGATAAAAACAAAAGTTGTATTGCTAAAACTCAGCAACAGGGGAGTTTGGTAGAAAAACGTTCAAAAATAAGTACAAAACTTCCCAGTAAATTCGAAGATTTTATCACAGAATTGATTAACTGATTATTCATACAAGAAGTTAATTATTATTAGATTGTAAAATGACATTGTAATGAAGGGTTTTGAAAAATAAGAACGCTCTGTGAATAAATTTTGTATCTTGTATGTATGTTGATATATAAATATATATGTAATAATCTGTATGCATGTAAATTGATGTAAAATGTTTGTAATTTATTCTAATTGTTATACAAGTATAATGAATCACAAAAGTGTCACATATAGTATACACAGATAAATATTTTGGAACTAAACGAATGTGATTAAGAGATTTAGTAAGACTGGAATTATAGGATATGATAAGATTATGTCTCAAAATTTCGAACAAATAATAATTCAATGTATGCCATAAACGAGGCAATCCTATACATGCTTAAATAGTCAGATAAAACAGTTTATATAAGGTCATCATCTCCGAACAACAAACCCACTAGAAGGATCACAAAACAAATATTCTGATGCTAACATGAATTCCCAGAATTATCATAATATTAGTACCCAATCGTCGCCAGTGTTGTCATATCCAATCATCAAAAAGTGATAAATAGTCCATAATATTTGAAGTCCTTTATGAATTCATGTAGTTCAATGCACAAATATAATAATAAATTTGGGTCATGACGATTATGAATCAGTTCTGATTAATAGAAGATTGCTACATTATTCTGAGACTTAGCAATTTTACTTTCTTGGGGGCTCGAGGACCAGCATGGGTATATCGTGAATACTTTTTGCTCAACGTTGCAACACCGCAATTTGATATTGACAGTCGACGGCGATTATTGCTTTGTTTGGTATATGTCATTATTTACGTTTTGATTTATCGATATTATTCAACTTGTGTTCAGTTTTGTGTACTCAGAATTCATCAGAAACTCAGTTTATTTCCTGTTTTGGTGATTTGATATAATGGTTAGACGTTGTGAGGTGTGTTAAAGACAATTTGAACCGGCGATCAAAACACGTCATTTCATAGGTGAGTTACCATTGTCGTATCATTCGAGATTTTGAAGCATTTTCCCAAATGGAATGGATAAAAATGAATTTAAATTGAATTGATTAGATTATATTGATTATACCCATAGGTCAGCTGCGACAGTGTCTTGTGGTAATATATGTAGCACTGATAAATGCTTCCCTATTTGTAGTCAAAATATGCGAAGCTGCTGAGAAATCACTGAGAATAATGATGAACTCGATTAATATTTTTGATAAAAAATATAAGGATATTTCTATACTTCTTCTACACACAACAATGAGAAATTTACCGTTGACTGTTTTTGGAACTAGTTAAACTAATTTGGAGAAATATTTCACTGTAAGACTCCATCATGAGGCAAATAAATTGAAAGATTCAACGGAAGTTAGAAACAAAAACAATCCTATTCAAAAATCGATAAATTATTTGTGTGATTATCCATGGTTGTTTTTCATTTCAGTCCTGTTTTAAATAAGAAACACTGCTATTTGCTACATCTTCACATGATTCATGATTTTATTGTTGATATAACATTTCGTCATAATACTTGTCAACACATATTCATTATCGATTTTCATCTATCTACATGAAATGAAATAATCAGACATCAATTTTTTGCGTCAAAATATATGAATTCTGCTCAAGATGAAACCTCCTTCATTTATTACGATATCGTGAAATGGTATAAACAAGTTTCATCTTCAGATTTGAAAATTACATTCAAATATGCAATCATATCTATTTGCCTTGAAAACGAGTTTTTCACTTTTTTGAAAATTATTTCCACTAGTAGGTACTGAACTTTGAAATCGTAAATATACTTACATGCACTGTCACTGATCGCCAAAGTTATAAATGTTCATTATTGAAATTGAACGTTATTTATGTTAAAGTATAAGTAGACAACTGTATACTGAATAGTAAGTATATTGTTTCATATGGCGTTGAGAATTGAACTTTTCTTGTGACGTGGTCATAATAAGTTTATTGATTACAAGCAAGTTACAAAAATTACCACAGGATTGTGTGTATTCGAATTTTTCGTAACAATGTGAAGGAAGTATAAGGATTTGCCAAGAAACGAGCCCGGTGACAATCAAGAAAGATAGTCTCCCCTGTGGAGTAGAAATGCTGCTCTACTCAGAAAATGTTACAAGCTGTCATCAAATCGAGTTCGAAATACAAGAAATCAAAATTCAAAAACTTGAGAAGAATACATGGATAGCTATCTCTCCCAAGAAAACAGTAGCGCAACAACAATGTGAGAAAACTAAGGATAACGTCCCATTGGAAGGAACCTATCTATTAGAATTGAATCCACAGTGTCAGATCAAAACTGAAAATATCCAGATGAGGAATTATCATATTTCCCAAAGACAAGTAAATGTCATTAGTCTACCCGAAATGAAAGGATAACTCCACGCCAATGAACATTCAAAAATAAGTTTCAAGCCATTGAAGATGGACTCTATCAACTTAGACGAATTGGATCATATTAGAAGTAAATTAGACATTCAAAATGAAAATTTGGATGTTATTGAAGTTCCAGTTATAGCCAAAAAAATTAGTGTATGGACAATAATTATGTATGTTTTGGTCGCCGCCTTAATGAGCTATGCTGCCTTCAAATATTCCAAGAAGAAAAGACAATCAAGAAAACTACCCCAAGAACCTGTGATGGCAGATCCTTCGCCCAATCCCGGATTTTCCATTTAAGCATGGAGGAGTTATGGTGCCACTAAACAATGAACTCTTTGTATGATAAATTGATATCTCTGTTAGTCATAATGCATAGTTGAATATATTATGAATATTGTTTCATTTTGTATTGGATGGAAAATATGGTTAGTTACTGAATGAACCTCAAGCCGAGAACGTCATTCTTGACTCAAGTTCAGTTTTTTTTGGAAAGTCGTTCAAACCAAAACTCTCGACACCAATCACACCTATCTTAGGTAAATCGTCATTCGGTATACCAAGTGGTTCGCGAAAATTTCTTGAGATTGGCTCGGTGTTGAGTGGAAATAATTTTGAGGGAAGACTCATACCAATTATTCTTTCAATTCCACAGATGAAGTTAAAAGGTCAAAATTATCTCGTAAGAGTCAAATTAAAAAACTTGAGGAACTTTATGAGGTAGCCACTAAGTCTATCGCTTCGTCAGAGTATGAGGCAATCACTTTGTTCTAAGTTTGGTATGAAAACATTGAAAGCATCAGAGAGGATATTTTTGAAGGTAATCATGTAGTTGTAGGGGATTTAGTCGATGATAATGAAGCATCGTTTGATGATGAAGATAATATTCGTAAAGGTTTCCAGAGAATGTTCTACACAATAAAATCATTTTATGCTTGGCTTCCACCTTCAAATCCGGAACCTCAAAGTGACAGTACCCCAAATGTTTCACCCCCAAAACTTCAGTTACCCACTTTTGGTGGTGATACGACCTCATTTCCCTCTTTTATCGACATCTTTGATGCACTCATCGACAAAATTGAGTGATGTCGAGAAATTCAACTATTTGCAAACAGCGCTTAAAGGTCCACCCTTGGCTCCAGTCAAAACTTTGCCTCTAACATCAAATAATTACCGCATTGCTAACGAAATGCTCGATAAACGATATAAAAATTCGCGTTTGATTGCAGCTGCGCATTGGGATGCTATCCAGAGCACGCCCAGACAAACAGGTGACAATCGTCAAGAATTACGTAATTCACTAGACACATTTTCAGAAAACATTGCAGCTTTGAAAGTCCTAAAATTTCCCACAGATCAATGGGATTTTATTTTAGTTCAAATGATGCTCAAACGAATCGATGTTTCAATCGCTACCAGGTTTGAACTTCGTCACAACTCATTCGATTCACCATCCTTCCAAAACTCTGATTTTCCTGATTTTCTTACTCAACACTGTGCGGCATTACCGAATATAAATGTCTCTCGTCAAGGCAGATTGAGTCAGAAAATATCTGAGCCTCAGAGAACATCATTCTCTCCTCGGACCTCAACTTCCTTGTTAGTACAAACCAATCATAACTCTACCCGAGATTTAGAGCACAATCTTGTCTGTGTATCCTGTAAGTCGAATCACATGCTTTTCAAGTGTCCTGTTTTTGTTAACAAAACTCCCAATGACCTCTATCAATTCGCAAAAAATTTTCATCTTAGCATTAATTGCTTGAGTAATTCTCACAGTTTCAAAAGTTGTAAGTCGTCTATCACGTGTCGTCGTTGTGGATTACGTCATCATACTTCATTGCATTTTGAAAAAAGAGTTTCCTCTATTGTTGTAACTCCGGATCATGCTCCGACCACTTCTACTATAAGGCCCGTTACGGAATCTTCGAACTCTCAACATTCTTCTCAGAATGCTTCCCCCGCATACTGACTTTGCTTCTTCTGACGCTCGGGTCCTGCTGTCAACGGCCCGTGTTGAAATTCTCGACAGTAGAAGGGTAACTATCAACCCTTCCGGTGCTTGTTAGACAGCGGAAGCATGACGTCATTTCTCACAAGAAAATGCCTAGGTTTGACTTCCACTAGTTTCTCTTTACAACTCATTGGCCTAGGCTCCATGAATACTCTAGCTAACCAAGAAGGAGTAACTATTTCAATTCGTTCCCTCCGAAAACCGCCGACTGTGTTAAACGTTGATGTAGTCGTTCTTCCCAAAATTTGTGGCGAGTTGCCTTCCACCGTTCTCTCAAATACTTTTTCATATCTTGATAATCTCACTTTGGCAGATGGAAACTTCAATAGTTCAGGAAACATTGATCTGTTATTAGGGGCATATGTTTTTTCAAAAGTTCTATTGAATGGTCGTATATCCGGAGCTGATGGAGAGCCTGATGATATGAACACAATTTTTGCTACGTCTTGATGGGGAAAATCGCCTCGCACGGCCTTCTTAGGTTGTTTCACTTTTCTGTACTCTCAGCAGCTTTTCGACCTTAGAAGAATGTGTAAGAAATTTCTGGGAAATCGAATCTGCCCCTGAAATACAATCCATATCCCCTGATGACGAAGCCTGCGAGAGGCATTTCCTGGAAACATTCCAACGAGATGACGTTGGACGATCCACCGTTCACTACCCTTTTCGCAACCCTAATCCATCCTTTCCTGGTATTCGAAATCTTGCCCTTAATCGCTTCCTATCTCTTGAAAATCGTCTGCACAAAATTCCTGAAATCTATGACCAGTATCGAGCCTTTATGAGAGAGTACATCGACCTAAATCATATGGAGCTTGTTTCAGAACCTTTCAACCTCTCATTACACCTTTTACATACCTCATCATTGTGTTCTACGGCCCGAGAGCGCTACCACCAAGTTGAGAGTCGTTTTTAATGGCTGTGCTAAACTTCCCGATCAAACTTCACTCAATGAGAACCTATTCATCGGTCTTAAATTACAACGTGACATTGTAACCATTCTCCTTAATTTTCGTTCTCACTCGTATGTTTTCACTGCTGACATTGAGATGATGTACAGGCAAATCAATATAACTCCTATTCAGAGAGATTATTAAAGGATCCTGTGGACGTTTTCTCCTCAAGAACCCGTTGAAGATTATCAATACACCTCAATACGATAACGTATGGTCGATCTCCTTCTCCTGTTTTTTACGAACTCTGTTGCAGCTGGCCAAGGACGAGAGAAACAAATTTCCGCTCGCAGCTGAGGCCTTGGAAAACGACACTTTTGTTGACGATATTGTCAGCGGAAGCTCTTCTCCTGACTCTGTTATGTCTCTTCAAAATCAATTAATTCAATTAGGTAAAGGAACCGGACTCAAATTGCGAGAATGGGCAAGCAGTGACGTTTCCGTTCTAACCCATTTACAACTCTCTTTTCGAGCGATCGACCCAATTTCTGTCGAATCGTCACACGAAAGTTCCCACAAAGTCTTGTGTCTTCAGTGGAACCCTTCTTCAGGCTGTTTCAGATGCCTTCTTCAGTCTGATGAAAAACCGTGTACACAACGCAATCTTCTTTCAAATGTTGCCCGCATTTTCGACCCTTTAGGGTTTCTGTCACCTCTCACCTTCCTTTTGAAACATTTGATCCAGTGAACTCGAATGGGATCAAGAACCCTCAGGGGATCTCACTCGACTTTGGGATAAATATGTATCCGAGCTTGAATCAATATCTAAAATAAATTTGCCTCGTCAAATCATCCCTCCACATTTTGAATCTTGTGAAATTCACTGCTTTGGTGACGCAAGTGGGAAATGTACTGTGCTGTTCTCTATTTTGTCTTCACCTCATCTTCTGGTAAAATATCTACATACTTTGTATGTGCAAAATCTAAGGTTGCACCGCTTAAAAGGATTTCCCTTCCCAAACTAGAACTTTGTGCTGCTGTTTCAGCTGCTCGGCTGGTTTCATATATTCGGCGAGCCTATAACAATCATACAGACTATGGATCGCGAGGTCTTCTTCTCCTGGAGCTTGTTCATTATTCCTCATGGTGGGCGGGACCTCCCTTTCTTTCTTCGAATGATCGATTTCCAGCTTCAACCGTTGATTTGTTTTCCGTCGAAGCACTTGAGAAGGAGAGACGCTTGACATTCACCTTAACCATCTTCCCACTTGCCTAAGAATATTATTCTACATTCGTCGTTTTATAGTTTACGTTCGTCAAAAAACATGTCCATCAGGTTGGTTAACTCCGCCTGAACTGAATGAAGCCCCAATGGTTTTTGTGGAACACCTCAGTTTTTACACTTTTCTAATGAAATTACAGCGATTCGCTTAGGAAAACCCCTTCCTAGGGCAATGAAAAGGTTATCGCCATTTCTCGATAATGAAGGAATTCTGAGAGTCGGTGGCAGACTCCGACATGCTCCACTTCATTACAATCGAAAATTTCCTGATCTTCTTCCAGAGAATAGTAGGCTCACCATTCCAATCATCGAAAATATCTACGTCGAATATCTCCACGCCGGAATTCAGACTGTTCCAATATCTTATTGCTCAACAGTTCTGGATTCCGTGTTTCAAACGTTCAATACGACACATTCTTACGAAATGTATCCGATGTTTCCGCGCCAAGCCGATCGCACCTCAACAACCTCAACAACCTGCTCCTCGTATTTCACATCTCAAACCCTTTTTGCACACAGGAGTTGATTACGCTGGCCCTTTCACCACTGTCTCACACCGGATGCGTGGTGCGAAAATTTACCTCTGCCTCTTCATTTGCTTTGCCACCAAAGCTGTTCATGTGGAATTGGCCTCAGATTTGACATCTGATGCATTCCTTGCTGCATTACGTCGCTTTCTTGCTAGGCGAAGACATTGTCACGCAATCTACAGCGACGGCGCCACAAATTTTCGTGGAGCTTATCGCCAATTGAATAGTTGTTTATCAGATGCCACTTTTCGAGAGGCTATCACTTTCAACCGAATTCCCAGTGCCGCTCCAAACTTTGGAGGGTTATGGGAAGCAGGCATTGAGTCTTTCAAGTCTCACCTCGTAAGGGTATTTGGCAATCAGGTGCTCACTTATGAACAGTTGGAAACTGTGCTAATTCGAATTGAGGCCCTCCTAAACTCGCTTCCCCGCACTCCTTCCAGCAATGATCCCAACGATTTCACTGCGTTAACGCCCGGCCACTTTCTCACTATGAGTCCGTTGACAGCTCCCCCCGAAACTGATTTCAAACTGATTCCCGTTAACCGCCTTTTGCGCTGGCAACTCCTTACTCGCATGCATCAAGATTTTTGGACTCAGTGGTCAAAAGAGTATCTCAATACTTCACAACAAAAAACGAAATGGTTGAGGATTCCTTCAGCTTCCATAGCGAAAGGATCTTTGGTCATCATCAAAACTGAAAATATTCCTCTCTTGGAGTGGAATTTAGAGAGAATCTTCGAGACACTTCCGGGCCCCGATGACCATGTGCGAGTTGCCACCGTAAAAACGTCAAATGATACAATTTCAAAGAGACCAGTTTCGAAACTGTGTCCCTCACCTCTGGAGTCAGCTCCTGAACAATCTTCATAAAATCCTTCGCATTTTAAATGGGCGGTAATGTTCCAGTCCTATCATGTTATGTCCTTTCGTGTTAATTTAAAATAGTCGTTCATTCAAGAAAAGAAAAATTTGCAATCCGTGTTTGGCTCACGGTGTATGTAAACATTGTTTCCGCGTAAAAAGTCTTTAAGAATTTTACAAATAGCTGTGTGTGTGTGCGAATCAATATTCTCCACGCGAGTGTCGATCGAGTACACAACAAACCACGTTTATTGTTTCTATATCGAACATGACTTTTCAACCAACTTCTCCGTCATCCAGACGTAAATCGGAAAATTTTCGAGATAAAGATTTCATCCCAACTTCGGGATGAAATCTTCACCTATCGCGAGTGAAGCGAGTAGTTCCCGAGGGACGACAACCAGCTCCCGAAAGCGAACGCTAGAACGCCGGCCGGCCCGTCATAAGCATCCCCTAGCATCACCCCAACATTGCCTAAGGTAAGAAAAGACGCCGCTCAGTTTCTGTCGACAATCCATTTTTCTTGAGTCATTTCGAGGTCTCAACCCCCTTGAAAGAACAGACTTCATATTAAATCTGGGACATATTATATCGTGATATATAATGATAGAAGATGAATTGAAAATTGATAAAAAATAATTGAACAAGAAAAAAAAAACAGAAAATTGGAAAATTTGAAACAGAACTAAATTTCTAGATATAATTGATAAGTTGTCTAAGTTGTCTCATATTCTTCAATATCTATTATTTGGGACTCACATTTTTGGTATGATTATTAATGAAAATATAATTTCAGAGATTTTGTGCACACATAAAATGAACTTGTTGAAACAAAATCAGGAAAAAGAATATTCAAGCTTTATAATAGACATGGAACGACCAACTATGATATGGTTTCGCGAAGTGTTGGAATTCTGGGGCTGTTGACCCTTCTGTTAGTAATGAAAAAACCTAACAGTTTCGTTTTCGATGTATCTGGAGAACTGAGGACTTTTTCGTCAAAAGATCCTAACACACGTTGTTCCACCAACATCACCGAAATAGGACTCCTCATAACACTACATCAACATTATTCTAGGAAATCAGTTAGGGCCATGACATTACAGTTCTTTCTTGTATAATCAGTCATGAATTAAAATCCGAATTGTTCACTCCTCTGTAAGACATAGATAAAAATCTTTTCAAAAAGTAACTTTGACGAAAAGGTTATTTAAGTTATATATATATATATATATACATACTACTAAGTATATATTTTTTTGGCTAGAGAATGATGATACGCAAGATTCAATGAAATAATTGATTCGATATTCATCAGGATAATGCTAGCCATTTTTCCTGTGTACATTATGAAGATAAAATCGATCTCCTGTAATATTTGCATATTTTCTTAGTCATGCAGAAGGAAATCATGTTGATACTCGAATATCTTTCGAGTTCTACTACTATGGAAAAATGATACATATACATAGGTACCTCCACAATGGATAGGATAGATTGCTTCCTTCCATACGAATTGTAATCTATCTATATTGCTCCACTGCAATTAATTGCTCAAATAATGAAGTACTAATGAAAGATTTATTCGAGTTGAATTCTTATCCGACTACTTGAAAAATGCCAATAGTAGTAAACACAACCTTGGTCAATCAAGTCAATTCAACTTACGAAACCAATTATAGTGGAAACTGCCAATAAACAAAATTTGCGTTCACAAATGCAATAAATTTCAAGAGCTGAAACTTTAACAAGCTGTCAAAGAATCCAATCAGAATCTGACGCGTCATCTCGAGCTTACTGCCGCTTGTGGACCGAACTCAATCAACAATGACAATTCCTATTGACAGAGATCATACGTAAATGTCATTTTTCAGCCAATCAAATGCAGGAATATCATTTCATTGAATCGTGATTGCGTGATTGCACCGTTTGAGCTACCAATAACAGGTCGATTTTTCCACGTTCATTCATGAATACACTGAGTGAGTAATCTTTATAGTATATGAATACACTTTGCCATTGGTCCTGGCTGCTCTACCGACCACCTTTCGCTTCACCCCTACCCGGCGGCCAGCTGTAACGCGACATGCGATAGATGGACGAACAAATTTGAGGCGATGTAATGTAAGTTGCACTTGAAAAAATATTCAGCTGACATTACTGAAATCAGTACCAATGGCCAGTATCATCACATGAAGTATTCTTGTGATAAGGATAAGAAATAATGATGACAAATGGCACAGTGAATGTAAATCTCAAGGTAGGTGATCTAGAATAAGACTTCACTGACGTGACGACCGGAATGAAGATTGAATATCGAAACTTGTGTTCTTATTCACCAGGCAATAGAGAAATTTCTGTTTAGAATCTTTCAAAGAGTGACAACATAGATACAATTTTTCGATTTTTTTCAAATTCAGTGCCAAGTTTGCTGAAGGGTTGGGTAGATATTAAATCATTGTAGATCGATCAATGAACGGCTGTATGATAACAATCATATAGTATCTTAAACTCACTTTTTTGTAATTTCATTTCTCCAATTCCAATCACCGAGAGAGTGGTGGTGATAATAAAATCAAGGTCAGATTCTTGAGTGGTTGGATGAATTTTCTATAATTATGAAGAATCAGGCAACTTTCAGAAATTTGTTATTTCCTAAAAAACTGTCTTAGAAAAGGGTTCACTGAATGACGATATATTTTTCCAAGACCTTCCTGAAACTTTCGCAGGGGTTTTTATGAGCGAAAATCTAAAATATTCACCTGAAAGCTATCCGTTGAGATTCATTTAGGCCTTCAATAATCCCCAAGTGTATTTCTTCTACTGGATATACAATTCTGCCGTAAATGTTGAGAGTAGTGTTGTGGTCGATGTAACTGGGGCAGTTAACTGTCGATTTGCTGAATACAATGTAGTCTTCCATTGGGAATTGATCTGTTGACATTTTCTGCATGGCTGTGAGAACATGGTAGTATGGCTCGAAATATACTTTGCTTTCAACCATGATATAGTCGACGTTGAAAACAATCTGAAAATGAGAAGAAACAATCTGAAAATGAGAATGAATCAGAAGTAATTGAGAATGAGTCCTTGTCAAAACAATATGATACATGATTTGGCGATTAGAACTAGGAAGGTAGGCATATGAATGGCAATATGGATCAGGAGACATATGATACCATAGTTTTTTTTCAATAGTGGAATCGAATATTTATTTGCATTCTAGAAGAAGACATAGCGAGATAGGAGGACGAAGAGAGGGATAAATCGAGGAAAGATATGATATAATATATTTTCTACTAGATGCACTCTTGCCTCATCGACGAAGTACGAGTACAAGAAAGATACAATTTTGCCTACTGTCAGCTGATCACTGCGGGTTGCCTCTCTTTCGTTTGCTGTTTTCATTGGTTGGGTTTCTCCGCCATTCTCTAGACGCGACTAGGGTCTATTTGAATTTTGTCCAACACTATTCAATAACTTAGGTACCTATGAAATGATATATTTCGATCTTTTTCGAATCTATCATTACATCTGAACAGGACAGTGTTCTTGACTCGATGGGAAGAACCAGCTGAACAAACTAGGATTATTTACCAAGTTTTAATAATCAAACAACAAGTAGAAGTGAGTTTCTTTGTTATAACACACCTATGGATCAATAAACTTGCATGTCAAAACACAATACTGCATATCCTGATCATTTATAAGGTTCTAAGCCATGCAATTCACATTGCAGACGTTGGAGAAATTCAATCTCAATGTTCCTAGATTATCTTCTCGAAATTGTGATACATTCTATTAGATTTTCCACGAACCAACATATATGAGAACTCACTTTTTTTACGAAATGTATAGTATATTCAACTCAGTCACTGAGAATCGGAATATGTTCAACTATGGAATATATCTCCAGATCTTTTTCTTTTATATTCTGTGAATAACTAAATAGCCAGGATGTATTGATTTTTTCTATTCTTATTTTTGTCATATTGTTTCTTCTACTATCAAGCTCATGTAATGTGCACTGCATATATTTTCATTGTCCCTTTTTTTCCTGTTCTGTGTGATGAATAAATAGGTGAAAGATTTTCTCACACATTTTTTTCTGATTTCGTGGGGAATGTAGATAGTATAATTATGGAACGATGATTGAATTCCATAGGTTTACCAATCGCTTGAGTGTAGAAATTTCAGAACCTCAGAAGTAGCACTATGAATCCATGAGATATTTCCTACTTCATTACATGAACGTTTTGGCAGCATTGTTGATTTTGATTCATATGTCTGTATCAATGTCAAGTATATGTAGATTTATTATTATTATTATTACTAATATTTTCATGTTTTCTTTGATATACGTATTACAACAGCGCTATAACAACGGCGCTGTTTGTTTCCGTTGTTTTCACAC
This sequence comes from Gastrophysa polygoni, assembly GCA_963576655.1. Classification (NCBI taxonomy): domain Eukaryota; kingdom Metazoa; phylum Arthropoda; class Insecta; order Coleoptera; family Chrysomelidae; genus Gastrophysa; species Gastrophysa polygoni. The sequence goes on along the minus strand of OY755093.1, from coordinate 2,173,230 downwards.
AAAAAAAAATTCAAATACAATCTGTTATGCTTCACATGTCTTATGTCACAGGACGTCAAACGTCACATGTCAAATATCTTCTATCAAATGTAAAAAGTAATGACGGCCACTTTGGGGTAGAATCAGTTTTCTCCTCTAATGATGCTTTCCAAGAAATTTCTACAGCCTTCACAATTTTCATACAGATATAAGAGAGACTATACAGGGTAACTCACGGTCGATGGTACGTTAGACGTTTATGTAGAACGCAACGCAGGATTTTTCTGAAAATTTCGCATCTTACATTCTATCACCTGTTCTATCGATCTAAAATATTTTCGAAATTGCGACGTTGCCGTTTCAATCAAACAGTCCTAGCAACTTCATTTTTTCGAATGGAACATCCCTTATATCAACAAATTTTTAGAATTTCCTTCTCATTACAATACTCTTTTGTTAATAAATCCCTATACCTATCTCTATCGGTTTTCAAGATGAAAAATAATTTGTTTCAAATATGATCCAAAACATATCCCTAATTGAACTTATGTAAATCAGGGCTCTCGAATCATGAAGAGTTGATATTTAGGTGGTGGTTTGGACAGACTTGATGTATTCAATTCACACCGAGAAGTCGCCTCCATATCATACAGGGCGGGCTGAGATTATTATTATATCCGTTGTTCATAGACGTGGTCAAAAGTTCATTTTTTCAAATGGTACCCACTGTTTTTTACTCAATAAATTGAAAGACGAATAAAAATGCTACAAGATGACATAGCATGTCCCTATACCTAAATCATCAAGTTTTCTTAATAAAGCCGCTTTTTGTGAAAAATATAATTTTATGATAAAGTTAATTTTAGATAGCCATGGAAATATCAAACTCATGACAGTTTGGTGACATGGATGAGTAATTCATCAATTGTTATTGACAGTGTTTCAAAAAATCTCCCAGAATGAACGCGAATATCGATTATTCAAACGAAGTTCTTATGAAGTTATTTATTATACACGGACAATGTGATCAAATCATTGCCAGAACTTTCAGTAAAGTTCAAGCTCTCAATGCAGACGATTTCGAGCGGAGAGTGCATTTTTGCGAAGCTCTTTTAATGTAAGATCCGGAATTTTTGTCGAAAATAATTTGGAGCGACGAATCAAAATTCACGAGGGATGGGATTTGATTTGGCCGTTTAGGTCTGTGGGACTGACCACCGAAATCACCTGATCTCACGCCGCTTGACTTTTTTTTATGGAGTGTTTTAAAAGGAAGGATGTACAGTACTCCAGTGCCTACCAAAGAATAACTGCGACGGCGAATAGTGCGGTGTATTGAAGATTTGGATCCTCATGAAATTCAAAAGGCAACCACGAGTCGCGTACAAGAGCATAATTTAAAATGTTTAGAATGTAATGGACAACATTTCGAGCATTTACTGTAAAAATGTGATATTTTGTTTATACTCTTGTTACTTTCGTTTCTCCTAATTCTGTTATTTTCTGTACTTTCACAGTGAATTTAGCTTTTTACCTAGATTTGCTAGATAAGCTGATTTTTGATAGAGTTGTTGGAAACTTGGAGCCATAGTTGATGAAATTATTTTGTAACCTTACAAACTACCTCTTGTTCATTGGTGTCAATTCACGATACATTTGGTTGAATTTTCTGCAAGTTCTGGCAATGAATTGATGACATTGTCCGTGTATAATAAATAACTTCATTAGAACTTCGTTTGAATAATCGATATTCGCGTTCATTCTGGGAGATTTTTTGAAACACTGTCAATAACAATTACTGAATTACTCATTAATGTCACCGAACTGTCATGAGTTTGATATTTCCATGGCTATCTAAAATTAATTCTTTCATAAAATCATATTTTTCACAAAAAGCGGCTTTATTAAGGAATCTTGATGATTTAGGTATTGGGACATGCTATGTCATCTTGTAGCATTTTTATTTTTCTTTCAATTTATTGAGTGAAAAATAGTGGGTACCGTTTGAAAAAATGAACTTTTGACCACTTTTATGAACAACGGATATAATAATAATCTCAGCACGCCCTGTATGATATAGAGGCGACTTCTCAGTGTAAATTGAATGCATCAAGCCTGTCCAAACCACCACCGAAATATCAACTCTTTATGATTCTAGAGCCCTGATTTACATAAGTTCAATTAGGGATATGTTTTGGATCATATTTAACACAAATTATTTTTCATCTTGAAAACCAATAGAGATAGGTATAGGGATTTATTAACAAAAGAGTATTGTAATAAAAAGGCAATTCTAAAAATTTGATAATATAAGGGATGTTCCATTCGAAAAAATGAAGTTGCTAGGACTTTTTGATAGAAACGGCAACGTCGTAATTTCGAAAATATTTTAGATCGATAGAACAGGTGATAAAATGTTAGATGCGAAATTTTCAGAAAAATCCTGCGTTGCGTTCTCCATAAACGTCTAACGTACCATCGACCGTGAGTTACCCTGTATAGTACAATCTATTATTAGATAACAGGGAAACTGACGTTCATATCTCTGTTGTCTTCGAAACCGATGATGAGCTCCCCATTCTTGACCATGTCTGCGTCCCTCTTGACGATTTTGGCGAACAACAAATTCGCGAATCTATCTCTGCTGAGGCAGACCAGCGAACCAAACATGAACTGCTTAGAGTTCTCAAACTTTAAAGTCTTCTTCTTTGTGCTGAAATCGAATTTGATGCGGTAGCATTTCAACTCGTTGAGGTTCTCTTCATTGAGGAAGTGTACCGGCTGGTGAATCTTGATGCTGTCGAAGCGCTTAAGTTTGGGGTTGTCGAAAAATTGGCAGATGCCCTGTCTGAGAGGATTCACGAAGTCTTCGCGTAGAAGCCTGAACTGGACGTCCAAATAATGATCGATTGTCCTGGAAATAAGGTTATCATTTATTAATCCCAAGAAACATACATGTTTATGGAGAGATACAATAGAAGAACTGAATGAATAAGTTGCTATGATGAAATCAATTCGAATTCAAATGGAAAATAAACAGTCAATAGTATATGTATTGAAACATAAGTTACAAAAGTTAACATATTCTAGCACGAGTTTCGAATTTTCGAAAGGAATCTCGGAGTGATTGAATTGCCTTCTATAACGAATGTTTTATACTTCATTCTCTGTTTCGGTTGTATTATACGATTTGTTTAATATTGAATACATATTTTTACGACATAAGTAATTTAAAAGTTATTTTTGGAATATCCGTCGACTGGCAGAAATGATTCGTTTCTGACAGTCACGTTATAGCGGAAAAGTTTATTAAATTTGAAATATGTTTGAATTTTTTGTAGAATAAACTTTCAATAAATTTCACGGGGCAGCATCTAAATTATCTACATCATATTTCTGGAATTTCGATTATTGCAGGAGATACTTCCACCATTTCTGTCTGTAATCTGAATTCTTTGATTATTAATGTTCATATGTACGAATCGATTTGTCTCAAAATACAAGCAACTCGAGATGAATCAAAGAAAATAATAGTCTTTGTTATGGTCGAGTGATATCCATTAAGATTATTTAATAAACAGCATAAAATGATTCCAATATACTATACGTTTCAATGTTTATTTCGTTTAAACTTGAATTTTTACAACCTCGAATTGATTAAGAATAACAAGAACATAAATGGATGAGAATAACTGATTACTTGAGATTGAAAATTAAATTATCTATGGTGCGAAAGCACGACGCCTTGTGTATCTCTTTTTGTATCACCTGTGTTGCTGAAGTTGAAGCCTGTGTTTCTTCTAACTGTCACATTATATTTATTGATTTATTGTTGTGGTGTTGCTCATCGAACTAATTTTTGTACCATGAGGATCCCTGTTTTTTTCCAGTGCGGATTTGGGGAGAAAACGGTTGCTGGTTATGTGACTCGCTTGCTGAGAATTTTCAAGAAAATACGTACAGGACAAAGATTTATATTATGACTGTCAGCCATGAGCCATTTACGGTCTGCGCATTTCCGATTTCATCCTCGGCATGTTTGCAAACACAGGATTATATTCGATTTTGCCAGAGAAAGTTCCATCGTTTTACATTTCCCTTCTAAAATAATCGATTTTACAAGAGATACCTTCGCCTCCTCGCCAGGCCAACTTCCGAAGGCCGTCTGTGGTATTCTCATCATAGCTATCTACAATAGCATTCAGTTCATATAAAGTAAGTGCTTCCGAACTTTCCTGCCTGTTTTGAGGACAATATTACAAATTTTGCCTTCCTGCATTACGCGCATCCCTGGCACTTTGGAATTTGATATCTACGAATGGATTCATCTTACGTTGATGTTCATTGATGTATAATTCCTGGATATTCCTCGTCATAGAGTTCTCGCAGTAGAATTGACTGTGTACTCTTTATATTCTCCGCCACTTTCTTTGGGCATATTCCATGCCCAATCTTTGAGGATTTCAGCAATAAAGATTTTTGGGTAGGCCCACATAATTCATATTCCTTCTGCTGACGAAAATACATGAATTGTCTCCATACATACTCTTTACTCCTCTGTGTATTTTCTGATATGGATTTGCTCACATAATCGTAGTGGAACCAAAACGAGACATTTTCAAATTTCGCTGTTTGATTTCTGTCAAACTTTGACATTTGTATAATCAAAAACAAGTTTGTGATATTCAGCAGCGATCTGACATCACTTTATCTTTCTCCAACTCATCCAGTTCATCACTCTGTTTCTTTTTGAAATCAGATACAAGCAGCTTAATCGGGCATAAACGAACAGGCCTCAAATAGTCGGGGGGTAATACCACAACAGGTCAGATTTTGCCGGATATTTTTTGCGTTTGTTTTCGAATACTTACTTTCATTGGCAATTCAACAAGAGCTGTTCTAATGAAATCACGAGAGCGTTGAATTACTTATATGAAAGTATGAGAAAAAATGTTTTGCGAGATCTGAGTTGGCGTGGCATTTGGTAAGACAATTCCATAAATAGAAAACTCAATTCAATTAAACTTCATTCAACAAACTGAAAGAACAATAAGAAGAAGAATAATTCTCAGGAAGAACAATTGTCAAAAATACAATTATTTCAAACAATTGGTCCAATAGACATTTGCTCCTCTACTGGTGCAGATTTTGTTAATGACATTGACACTGTGGGTAATTCATTATCCGAAGCTCGGAGATTTGTTTCAAGATGCGAATGATGCTCATTATCAAGTTGTAAATAAGGCGTTATAGACTTGGAAGAGGAATGTTATTTCAATTGATTTTCATTAATACCTGCTTTAGCTTGTAGCTGTGTAGCTGCAATGCGATTCGATATTCGAACTCATATGCCGCGATATGAAAAAATCTTTTTGAAAGACCTATGGGACTATTTTCATCCCATATTGATTCCATTTCAATAATTCCACTTTTAGTTGATGCTGTTGAACTATTTTATTGTTTTTCTAAACCACCTTGTAAGTTCTTCCGCTTAGAATTACGTGCATCACGGAATTTATTAAATGCCAAATTAGTGGAATGGTTGGAAGAAACATTGAATTTTTCGAAATGCATGCTTTGCAACATTTTCGCTGTTGTGTTCAACATTTTTTCACAACGTATTGTAAATTTTTTTATTAGTTGACCACACGAAGGTGAAACCTATAATGTTCGAGGAACATCGTGTTAGCCAGCGGTGGAATTTTGGGAGAGGAGTTGTGTGAGCATCAGGAAATACTTCACTTGTCGAAGAATTCTTGAACCTGACAGTGTAGGGGTGACCAGCCTGAGCTCGTCTGGTCTGTCCACTAGGAATCGCACGTGGTTGCATAATAGATGATATTTCCATTGAGCACCGACCGTGGAAGTATCTATAAAATAGACAGAGATCGCCGACCTTTCTACGATGTTCTAGTTTCTTCATATTGAAGCCCAAGTCCATCAATATTCCTGCCATTTTCCTCTGACTTCGGTTTTCAAATTAAAGTTTCGTTTTACAGTTTACATAATTCCCTGAATTGATTTCAGATGGACGACTTTTTTTTTATTTTCTGTGGAGTTGATTTTTCAATCTCCCTTGTTATTTCTGCCTCGCAAATCTCGACAAACTGAAATATTATTTGGTGTTTAATTATGTTTTTGACGTTCGAAGTTTTTGAGTTTGAGTTGAATTGTCAAACGCTTCATAAACAAACGATAAATGCTACAGTTGCTTTGGTAACGTGATTCATCTGATATTTTCATCTACTTGCATTTCTGTTCCTTTTGTTACAAATGGGAATTATTATACATGAGTGGAATTGTCGCCCATCTTCCCCTGTTTACCTAAATAGCCGCTTATCATCATATCATGTGACTTCATTCATGCAATTTCATATGTTCAGTCATGTGTAAATGAAATAATGTGAACAATTTTCAAATGATCAAATCATCTGATATTCATGGGCTTCAGAATCGATGTTGAAGGCAAATGTCGCGTGCTTTTTTTTTAATTTTTAATGGAAATAGATGAAAATAGATGATTTCATTTTGATGAGAGAGTCAATATCTAGCAGATCCCTCAGTTCTCAAACAACACTGCATATTCTATGGACATCCAAATTATGTCCAATTCATAGGTGGAAGATGATGGTTCCCATCATCGCCCGGTGCGACACCACCACATCGACAGAGGTGCTGTGAAATGGGTAACTCCCATGTTTCAGTATTTGGTCGATGCTTCCGGTCATATCCCCATACACTATATCCTTCTTCCCAACACAAACCACCCATTTCAGCTGAAAAAAATCTAGATGATGAATTCTCCTAGAGTAAAACACTCCGGAAGTAAAATACCTCTCCATTCGGATTTCTGGGCGAGAGGTGCTCGAGGGGGTTCACCATCGAAACATCTGAATTTAAAAATAGACCTTTGTAACATCCGAGGTCTGAACAAAAATATAAACGATGTTCATTACCATCTACAGGCTGAGAAACCAGATATACTGGCTTTAACTGAGACGCAGGTCAACTCATCAACTAATACGACCAATATGCTCTGCCCTGGATATGAGCTCCATACCCGTTTCAGATTCAGAGGAGGTTTATGTCTCTTTTCCAGAAATGATCTCTCATGCCATCGTGAGGAGGAACTGGAACCGAAAGAATTCGATGGAATGTGGCTCAAGATCGATAACCACAAACAGACAAAGTTCATCTGCTGCCTTTATCTATCACCAAACGAACCAACCTCTCCGAATTCCTTTCTCTGAAACTCGATTTCATCCAACAGAATCACCCAGCAGCTGAAATCATCATCATGGGGGATTTCAATGTCCACAACTCCACCTGGCTCAAATTCTCGAATAGAACAGATGACGCAGGACGTCTGGCCGAGGCTTTCGCTATCACCTATGGTCTTGAGCAACTGATTAATGAACCTACTCGGATCCCTGATATCAGCAATCATTATGCCAATACGCTCGACCTGTTCCTCACTAACAATCCGGAACCGTATGAAGTGAAAGTCCGTGCACCACTAGGAAACTCAGACCACACACTCATCTCCACGTTATGTCCTTACATCACTCCGTGAACCAGTCCAACACCCCCACGCACTGTTTGGCATTACAATTCAGCCAACTGGGATGGCCTTCGCATGTTTTTTTCTGAGTTTCCTTGGAGGAGAATGTGTTATGAATCGGGAGATCCCACGCAATGTGCTGATAAGATCTCGGAAATCATCATGCTGTGAATGGAAACTTACATACCACATAGCGCCAAATCACGAACCACTGGTGAACCATGGTTCAATAGAACCTGTTCTAGGGTCGTCGCTCTGAAGCAAGCAGCATACCGTCGTTGGCGCAGAAACCCAAGCCCGCAAACTAGAGCTGAATATGTTGAAGCTAGAAATACATGTAATCGAACAATAGATGAGTCTAAAGAGGCATACAACGCGAAAATAAGATCAAAGCTCATAGAGTGTCCAAATGGTTCCCGTTCATTTTGGACCTTTGCCAAGGCAATCGGGAGAAATTTCACTTCTAGCTCATTTCCTCCCCTCACAAAGGAGGATAATACATTGGCTATAACACCTCATGAAAAAGCCAACACCTTCGCCACAATGTTTGCAGACAATTCTACCTTGGATCCACGAGGCCAGGAACTACCCAAAATCGCTACCATCGATAACCGTATGCCAGAAATTGTCTTCCGGCAACGCACAATCAGACACATTCTGCTTAGCCTCAACGTCAAGAAGGCTATGGGGCCTGACGGAATACCGCCTATTGTTCTCAAAAAATGTGCCCCAGAACTAACACCAGTTCTTTGCAGGTTGTTCACCCTTTCGTACAGACTCGGCGTATTTCCTTCTAACTGTAAGAAAGCTAGGGTCCAACCGATTCCAAAGAAGGGCAAGAAAACCTTCCCTAACAACTATAGACCGATTGCACTACTATCTGTGATCTCTAAAGTAATGGAAAAAGTAATCAACATCGAGCTCATCCGATATCTAGAGAGCTCAAGAATCGTGAACGACCGGCAATATGGCTTTCGTTACCAGAGGTCAACTGGAGATCTGCTTGCCTATGTGACACAAAGTGGCAGATGTCAATAGAGAAACATGGGGAGTCTCTGGCTGTAGCCTTGGATATCTCCAAAGCATTTGACCGAGTTTGGCACCAAGGCCTCCTGGCGAAACTTCCGTCATATGGTTTGCCGCCCCAACTGTGTCTTTTACTATCGAGTTTTCTTGCAGATAGATCACTCTACGTGGTGGTAGACGGGGTATCGTCTGATACAATGACTATCAATGCTGGTGTTCCACAAGGCTCTGTCTTGGCACCCACTTTGTTCTTGCTCCACATCAATGATTTGTTGAATGTGACCTCCAGCCCAGATCATAGCTTTGCGGATGATAGTACACTTCATTCCGCCTTTTCCTCTAGAGCCCCTATATCATCCAACGAGGCCAGAGGTGCAAGGCGAAGACAGGTTGATGCTTTAAATGAGGATCTGACAAGAATTCTGAAATGGGGATCTGAGAATCTAGTACAGTTCAATGCAACTAAAACTCAAGCTTGTATGTTCACCAAGAAGGCTGATCACACAATCACAATGCCCAATTTGATGATGTTGGGTACCACTGTTCCTATGAAGTCGTCAATATCCATGCTGGGTGTCACCACCAACAGTGCTCTCTCATGGGACGATCATGTGGGGTCCAATGCGGAAACTGCTTCACAAAAACTTGGTTTTCTATTCCGTGCGAAGAGATACTTCACATCCCAGCAGCTGCTTATGATCTACAAAGCACAAATTCGACCTGTCCTGGAGTACTGTTCACATGTTTGGAGCTCAGCCCCCAAACATACGCTAAAGCTCTTAGATTCAATTCAGAAGAGAGCTATTCGCCTAGTCGATGATACAACACTCACCAAATCATTGGCCTCTCTAGATCATCGTAGAAAGGTCGGCGATCTATGCCTTTTTTATAGGTACTTTCATGGTCTGTGCTCAACGGAGATATCATCTATTATGCCACCACGCGCGATCCCTAATAGACAAACCAGACGAGCTCAAGCAGGTCACCCCTACACTGTCAGGCTCGAGACCTGTCGAACATCGCTATACCAAGTATCATTCCTCAATAGAACGGCAAAGTTATGGAATTCTTTACCTAGTGAAGTCTTTCCTGATGCTTACAACCTCCAAACTTTCAAGAAAAATTCCAACACCTTCATACTCTCCCAAAATTCCACCGCTGGCTAACACGATGTTCCTCGAACATCATAGGTTTCCCTTTCGTGTTGTACACAGATAAAAAAAATGTCGGAATATCATATTTCGTATTTCCTGGCCAAACAACTGCAGAGAGTCAAATCAACAAATGAAAGTTGGGGATGATAGTGCCCTTAGTCTCTCGTGTTTTTCACGCCCATGAACAAAATTTCAATATATTCTTCACATTTTTGAAATGGGCATAAAAAGTAGCCAAATAATATTCGAGGGAAACCTTCAAATGGCTATAACCTCCGATTGGACCATTTGTGTTTATATTTATATACTGTTACAAATTACCGACGTCACTGAGAGGTGGGACGACGCTGGAGTTGCCAGCATGCCAGCCGTTCGGGAGTTCTGAGAATTGCCGACAGCGACAAAGGCCGTTCTAGAATAAAGATTGATGTAAACATACCTTCAAGGGAGCCGCGAGTTACATCTTGAAGACGGCCCGATTCCATCGAGTCATCGATATAGGACGCCACCGTGAGAATGCCGATTCAACAGAGTTTACCTCATTCCACTTGACCGTGAAGGCGACAGTCTGACTTCATAATTTGATGTAAGAACTAGCTACTCGTCTATTCGAAATAAAATAATCTTTTTGAAAAGGTATTTTTCGGAAATAAAAACTCAACTCGCGCTAAATCTGGAAAGTCCAATTCTCTCGAATGGAATTTTTCAAAATTGAAGACTACTATAGCGCATAATTTCCGGACACCCTGTATAAGCATCGTGGCAACCCATGAGAGACAGAGATTATTATTAGAGTATCAGAGAGTATTAGAGAGTTATATCGATAGCAATAGTGTGCAGTTACAAAGTTATTCATTGTCAGTGAGAAATTGTGTTGTGTAATAAACAGACATTGAAATTGTTCGAGTATTGTTTTGTTTGAATGAAGTGAAGATATTAGTGACTAATTCGAACAATTGATGGTAAATTCGAGGAGTACATCGTAGGACGCAATGGAGGATATTTTGAAATTCATTGAGAATACATTTGAGGAATTGGAACAAAGCCGCCAAGAAGAGAAATCACAAGTAGAAAAGCGTCGACAGAAAGATGAGGAACGACGACAAAAGGAAAAGAAGAGGAGAAAGAACAACGAGAACAACAAAAGATGTTTCTCAAACAGATGTTCCAGAGAACCGAAGGACAAATTGTATACCTTAGAGAAGAAATCAGCGGTGCGGAAAGAAGCAAAGAAAGAAGTGTTGGCGGTGCGAGAAGAACTAGCTACTGCACTCATAGTGGCTTTGAGAGGACCTGCCCTGGCAATGTTACAGTCTCTTCCAGAAGACCAAAAACGCAAGTATGGGGATCTCATTGCTGCTTTAGAGCTGAGGTATGGCAATCAAAATCGGGAACAAATCTATAGGGCACTGATGAAAACACGATATTCGAACATCGAAATTCAGAGGCCCTAAGACACACTTCAAGAGATGCAGTGAAGCTCTAGTTCGGTCATTGGAAGTGGAAGCAGCTTTCAGTTCCTCTACAAGGCCGAAAGTGAGAGCGGTGTCAATCGAAGAGCCACCTCAGGAAAATAATCTGAGCGAGAGTATATCACAGATGCTCAGAATACTAGAGGAAATTGCTTCAGATGTGGTAGGAGCCGACAATCCAGAGGGATTGCAAGAAGCCGCCATGAGATTCATTGTAGAGGAATGTGACGTGTTTGAGTCCGCAGGGTCACCAACAGGACGAACTAACTTGGTCCAGTACAGGATAGATACTGGTCAAGCCCATCCAATTCCACAGCCACCAAGAAGATTGCCATTTGCTGAATAACTAGCGTTATTGAAGAATCATCGAATCCATGGTCCGCCCCAGTGGTGTTGGTTTCCGAAAAGAATGGTTCTACAAGATTCTGTACCCATTACCCAGAATTGCAAGTGGGCATATATGAGAACGACAAGGAAAATACCGCATTTACAACTGGTAGCGGACTATATCAGTCCACCGTTTGGGCTCTGTAATGCGCCGGCGACTTTCGATTGATGGAGCTGATATTGCGCGGACTCACTTGGAAAACTTGCCTGGTCTATTTGGATGACGTCATGATCATGGGGAGGGATTTCGAAGAACACTTGGCCAACCTACGTGAGGTTCTTCGATGGTTGAGGAGTGCCAACCTCAAGCTGGATCTCTAGAAGTGTTCTCTATTCCAGAATCAAGTAGAATTCTTGGGCCATCAGTCTCCGCAGAAGGAATTCAAACGAACCAATCTAAAATACACGCTTTTCGAGACTGGCCGAGACCAAAAGATAAACATGAAGTGAGGAGCTTCCTAGGCCTGTGTACCTATTACCACCGTTTTGTTGGAGGATTTGTAAACATCGCAGCTCGCCTTCATAAGTTGACAAAAGATCGAGTCAACTTCCATTGGTTCACTGAATGTGAATGAGCTTTCCGCAAGTTGAGGGCAGCTCTTTGTTCGAGTTCAATCTTGGCATACCCGCAGCAAAAAGGACTGTTCATACTGGACACAGATGCGAGCAATACCGGGCTTGGAGATGTATTGTCACAGATACAAGATGGCCAAGAAAAAGTCATTGAATACCATAGCAGGGTGATGTCTAAGCCCGAAAGAAATTACTCTGTTACCAGGAAGGAAATTCTAGCGATAGTCAAGTCAGTAGACCACAAATATCTATATTGAAGGGAGTTCCTCATCAGAACAAGTGAGACAGGACCAAGAAACCGATCCAAGCATTGAGGACTTTTTACATTGGTAGGAGAACGGAACTGCCAGACCCTCCTGGAGAGATATTTCAAATTTCTTCAAGGCAATGTGGGAACAGTAGGATTATGGAATGTATGGAAATGGAAATTATGGAAAATGGATTACTTAAACGGGTATGGGAGTCAGCCGATGGGAGGTCGTCAATTTCCCAACTGGTCTTGCCCAGGAAGAGGATAGGTGAAGTCTTGAAGGATACTCATGAAGGAAAACCAGGAGGACATCTGGGAGTTAACAAGACCTTGGACAAAAAAGACAGAGATTTTACTAGGTCCAATGCAGAGACGATGTCGACAGCTGGTGTAGAAGGTGTCAAGAGTGCGGTGCCACTAAAGGTCCTGAGACTAGGTCCAAAGGTGAAATGAAGAAGTACAACGTAGACGCACCATTCGAACGGATAGCCATTGATGTAGCTGGACCCTTTCCTGTGACGGACGATGGTAACAAATACATCCTCGTTGCTATGGAATGTGGAAGCCTATGCCATTCCAGATCAGGAAGCATCCACAGTAGCCAGAGCATTGGTGAACAACATGTTCTCAAGGTTTGGAGTATCGATGGAGTTACATTCTGAGCAAGGGAGGAATTTCGAGTCTAAATTGTTCAAGAAAGTTTGTGAATTGTTGGGCATCAACGAGACTAGAACCCTCAATCGGATGGTATGGTTGAAAGGTTCAACCGACCCATGGAAGAACATATTTCCAAGGTTGTGGAAGAACACCAGAAAGACTGGGACAGACACCTTCCATTGTTTTTTATGGCAGTCCACGATTCAACCAAACTCACCCCAGCTAGGATTATCTTCGGAAAGGTACTTCGATTACCCTGCGAATTGTTGTTCGGATCACTAAGCACCGAAGAAGTAGAAGTGCGGGACTATGCTGATAACCGGAGGGACAGCGGAGAGGCTGATACAGGCAAGCGACAAGGTCGATATGATTTGAAAGCTAATTCAGGAGAATTCAAAGAAGGCGATCAGGTATGGCTGATCGTGGGAAGGGAGGTATATCCGAAGCTGACACTGTTTTGAGAAGGACCGTACAAGGTGAAGAATCAACGACGTGGTTTACAGAATCCAACGTAGCCCCGGGGCTAAGATGAAGGTTGTTCATCTGGAATGTCTGAAGCCCTATCATGGTGAATCGATGGTTTTTGATCGGGACGATCAAAATTAGAGGGGAGGCAGTGTTACAAATTACAGACGACACTGGGAGGTGTAACGCCGCTGGAGTTGTCAGCATGCCCGAGTCCTGAGGATTGCCGAAGCGACAAAAGCCGTTCTAGAATAAACATCGATGTAAACATACCGACAAAAGGGCAGCGCTGAATCTGGAATGTCGAATTCTCTCGAATGGAATTTTTCAGTATTGAAGACTACTATACAGGGTGTCCGGAAATTATGCGCAAAAAAATCAAGGGGGTCATTCTGGATGATGAAATGAGAAATTCATTTCACATGTACTACGGTCCGAAAATGCATAGTTTTGAACAAACAGTGTGTTGAACTCTTAAAAAATCGTTTTTTATGATCATCTCAAATATCCATTCACCGATTTTCTTGAAATCTGGCATTGTTATTTTTTGTTATGAGGGGCTGATTTAGTGATAGCTGAATTGGAATTATGAAATCCAGTGGTGTCCCGGGGGCAACCTACTGAATATTATTGTCAATAAAATGTGTGCCACTGATTTTTTTGAATTTTTTTATCTTCATATCCTGTTGACCAACTTGAAATACAACATTTTGGTCTCCTGAATTGTTTCGATATTTTGCTTCGTTTTCGTGGAAAAAATAAATACAAATTTATTGTACAAATTTGTGCCTTCAAAAACTGGGGTGTGATCAATGTCTATAGACATAGAATAAGAATGAAGATTCATTTTCTTTAGATATTTTATGATACATGTTTGCTACACTTTGTATTATCGAAAACTACGCCTTCATGAAAACAGATACAAATCAAAAAATCATGTTATTTCATGTTATTTCTTGTGCTCAATTTCCGGTTATCCTGTATGTAAAATTGCGGTAAATAAACTGTTTGTCACAAACTATGTATTAGTCACCAATGAAACTGAGACCTTATTTTGATCGCGACTTCGAGTGTTTTGCCACCATATGATGTATGTATGTACTATGGATGTCCGGAAACTGTGCGAAAAAAATCGAAGGGATGATTTTGTTTGCAAGTTATTTCAAGAAGGTCCTTTTGTTCCATCACAATAAGAAGACAGTTTCGGAGAAAAAACCTGTTTTAAAATTTTGCTACCACTAAATTTGACCACTATGAATTCCGATCACCTATCCCCAACAATAGCAGAGCATGCTTTGGAAACAACTTCGTGGATCGTCTAGCAGACACGACGATTGATTGAATTCAAACTAGACAGATAATAATCATTTGATTCGAGCAGGAATCTTGTTAAATTTGTGAGACAATATGAATAATCATTCTACTTATACTAACGTTGAACTACGTGACATGCATTATTATTATGGTGTAGCTGGCGGCAATGCACTTGCAGCAAAACGTTTGTATAGTGAAGCTTTTTCTAATAGTAGAACACCACAATCACGGATGTTCAGCAATATCCATCAAAGACTGAGAGAATGTGGTTCATTCAAATCTGAACATCTTGATGCGGCCGTCCGCGAAGAACTAGAACTGGAGAAGCAGAAGAACGGGTATTGAATTCAATCGATAATAATCCCAACGTAAGCGTGAGATCAATTGCTATTCAGGAAGATATTCCGAAGAGCATGGTACATGAAATTTCGAAAGAGCAACTCCTTTATCCGTTCCATCATCATAAAGTTCAAGCCCTGTCTCCTGAAGATCCTGTTGCTCGTCTGAATTTCTGCAATACCATGAGAAGTCTCCTCAACGAAGTTCAAAATATGATATCTTCTATTATTTTTACGGACGAAGCTGGCTTTGGACATGATGGCTTATTCAATGTCCATAATGACATAATGTTGAAGAGCTTAGTCAAAGAATTATTGATATGTGTGAGGTAATCAAACAAAAAGAGGGAATATTCGCCAGAGTTCGTGAAAATTTCCGAAGAATGATAAATTTATGCCGTGAAATGGAAAGACATGACTTTGAAACTTTGTTGTGAAGATTATGTACTGATTTATTGTTGAGGAAGTTATTAGTGATAATCTCGCACTAAATGAACTCGTTAATTTTCTCAATGTTCTTCTCGGAAAGAGGTCTTTTATCAAGATAGAACAGGAGGACCTTCTTCAGAAATTTCCATACGTTCTTCAATTTTATACCTTCAAAGTTGGAAATAAAATTATTATTATCAAGTTATGATCCTATTTTGAAGGCCAAGGGCAGGTTTATGGCTTCAAGGGATCCAAGTATAATTCAGACTTCAGACCAAGGACGCTAAGGAACACTTGTACTCCAAGTGCCATATTTGAAATGAATCAGTTCCATAGGTAGAAAGTAATGGAAGGATATTCATTTTCAAAATATCAAATTTGAAGGCATCTTTATTAGTGAGTTTTCGAAAAAATGTTACACGAACTTTTTGTAATATTCAAAAAAGAATCATCCCCTAGAATTTTTGCACACAAATTCCGGATAAAATGAGGTTTCATTAGTGATACATAGATTGTGACTTACAGTTTATTTACCGCAACTTTACATACAGGGTTACTGGAAATTGAGCGCAAAAAAAATTGTGGGTGATTTAACATGAAATAACATGATTTTTTCTTCATTTGCATCTGTGTCCAGGAAGGCGTAGTTTTCAATAATACAAAGTGTGTTAAACATGTATTATGAAATATTCGAAGAAAATGAATCTCCATTCTTATTCTATGTCTATGGACATAGAATATTTGAAGGAATTTTTTGCACAAATTCATTCAATAAATTTGTATTCATTTTTTCTCCACGGAAACGAAGCAAAATATCAAAACAATTCAGGACACCAAAAATTTGTATTTTCATTTGATCAATAGGATTTGAAGGTGAAAAAATTCAAAAATCAGTGGCGCACATTTTATTGACAATAATATTTGATAGGGTGCCCCCGGGACGCCACTGGATTTCATAATTCCAATTCAGTTATAGCTGAATCAGCCCCTCATAACAAAAACTATCAATGCCAAATATCAAGAAAATCGGTGGAAGGATATTTGATATAATCATAAAAAAACGATATTTTCAAAAAGTTCAACACACTGTATGTTGAAAACTATTTGTTTCCGGACCGTAGAACATATGAAATAATTTTCTTATTTTATGATGCAGAATCACCCACTTGATTTTTTGCGCATAATTTCCGGACATCATGTATAAGCATCGCAGCAACCCATGGGAGACAGAGATTATTAGAGAGAGTATCAGAGAGTATTAGAGCGTTATAACAATAGCAATAGTGTGCAGTTACAAAGTTATTCATTGTCAGTGAGAAATAGTGAAAAAGAAACTGGAAGATGATGAAAAACTCATTGAAAGAACTAAGCTGAGTGTAGAAGGCGTTTTAGAATTTTTGGAACTATGTCTCGAAACAACTTACTTTCAATTAGATAATGATTTTTATCAACATAATTTTGGTATGGCCATGGGTTCACCATTATCTCCTATTCTGAGTAATATATTCATGGAAGATTTTGAAGAAAATATTGTGAAAACATTCAGTAAACAACCGAAGACTTGGTGGAGATATGTGGATGATATTTTCATTATTTGGCCACATACCCGTATGGAACTAGATAATTTTCTAAATTATAAACAATATCGAACCCACAATCAAATTCACTTTAGAAATCGAATCTAATAATCACCATTTCTAGATGTCCTCATTAAAAAATCAGATAACATTTTGATAACAAGTGTATATCGTAAAAATACACACACCGACAGATACCTCAATTTTCAATCAAATCATCATACAAGTATAAAGAGAGGAATAATCAAATCACTTCATGATAGAGCCAAATCCATATCATCTAACCACCTAATTTTCAATGCCGAAATGAACCATATAAAAGATGTTCTACAACTCAACACTTACTCGAAACATTTCATTGATAAAACAATACACCAAATTGAGAACAGAGAGAATATACAACAAACACAAAGACAACCAACACTGATAACAAATGTAATCCCATACATTCCCGGAATATCTGAAAAAATTAAACGTGTTGGTGACAAGTTTCGAATGAAAACAGTGTTCGAAACAGAAAATACAATGAGATCGATTTTGACTCATACAAAACCGAAAAATGAAAAACAATCATCAAAAAATTGTATTTACAGTATACCATGTGTTTGTGGGAAATATTATACCGGTGAAACCAGCAGGCCTCTATCAGTAAGGATGAAAGAGCATAAGAACAATATAAAGAAAAGATATACTGACAAATCAAAATTAGCTGAACATATCCTTACTGAAAATGGACAACATATGGCCGATTGGGTTCATATTGAGATCATAGCAAAAGAAGACAACAACCAAAAACGGAAAATCAAAGAGTCTGCTTGCATTCTCCTGAACGGAGACAATAATATTGCTTCTTGTTCAGTTGATGTAGATAGAACTTGGCATCCACTTCTGAAACTTGAATATGAAAATGGAAAATTCGATATCAATTATTGAAAACACCTTGTAACCAGGATTTCTCCGTCTACCAAATTGTCACTTTTCAGTGTCAAAACCGAAAACATTAAAAAATTTTGCGAAGAGAAAAATACTTTAATTGTGTTGAGAACGGGAGCAGATTCGTTCCCGAAACGTCCACCAAGATAAGTAGAGGTTTTATTATTATTAAATATATTTGTATTTCCAAATTTTCTCAAAAACAAGGTGTCACTGACCAATAGAGAATTTATCTTTTAGGTATCTAAAGGTTTAATTTCAAGCGCAGTGACATTTTGGGGCAGATCCCAAATCTGTCCTTACTACAAATATATTGAAATAATTTTTTATAACTTCTACTCTATTTTTTAGAAACGAGGAGAGAAAATCCCATGAAAAGCTGAAAACTGAATGTACCACCTCCTCGAAGAACTTTCAGACAGTATTTAAAACCCAAAAAAATTACCTCACCTATGAAAAATTGAATAAAAATAAATTCCTCCAATTGATACAAAGTGAACAGTGGCATAATGTTTACACCTCAGAAAATGCCGAAAAAGCGACTGATGAATTTGTCAAAAAACTCTATCACTGTATGGAAACCGCAATAATAACCATTAAGAAAACCATGAAACAAAAAAAAGAATGGATAACAAATGGAATCATAGCTTCGAAAAAAAAAGAGACCAATTGCGTCGAAAGTTTCTTAAATTTCCCAAAAACCAGATTCTCGAAACCGAATATAATAACTACCGTAACAAACTAAACTCCCTCATAAAGAAAACGAAATTAAACTTTTACAAAAACAAGATAATCCAAAATTCCCAAAACAATAAGAGAGTACGCAGGAAACAATCCCAAAAGGCAGAATATTGACATAATCGAACAAGAAAACGGCAACATTGTCTATGATAAGAAAGATATTGCAGAATGCTTCAATATTTATTTTACGAATGTAGGCAAGTCCCTACCCACTTTGACAACGCAATTATCATACCAATCTTCAAAAATGGTGACAAGATAAAAGTCAACAATTACAGACCTATATCATTTACTTCCACAATCTCTAAAATCTTTGAGAAAATCCTAAAATTGCGAATGATAGGCTACCTCAATTTGGTTTCCGTGATAACCTCTCCACTCAGGACGCCATCACTCCTATCTCCTACGAAATTAATCAAGCAATGGATAAGAGAAAAGCTTGTCTAGGAATTTTCATCGACTTAGCGAAAGCTTTTGATGCTGTTTGCCACATGCTGCTATTGGAAAAAATGAAATGTTCAGGTTTTCGTGGGTCTGCTTATAAATTACTTGAAATTTTTTCAACAAACCGCAAACAAAGTGTTCAGATAGGAAACGAAGTAATCAATGAAATGGATATGGTGTTCCTCAAGGGACCGTACTAGGCCCAGTCCTGTTCACAATTTATATGAAAGAAATACTTACTAAAAAACATTCTGGGACTATGATTTCTTTCGCTGACGATACGGCGATAATATATAATGGAGAATCATGGCAACAAGTACGGAAAACAGCGGAAAACGACCTAAAAAATATTTTCAAATGGTTCCTATATAATGTCCTCACAGTAAACGTAGAGAAAACTGAAGATATTCCATTTACATCATATGAAAATAATCTACCACATTACGACACCCTCGCGTAGAACAATGTAGATGTCCCATTAGAAAGATCGGTGAAATACCTAGGAATCCATATCGATTCGTTCCTCAGATGGGACATACGCACTTCTAATGTAGTGAAGGAAATCCGTGGACTGATATACAGATTCTGGCAGTTCAAGAAAATTTTAGGGTTTACACATCTCAAAATTCTGTATCATGCTCTAGTAGAATCGATCATTCAGTACGGCATTATTGGCTGGGGAGGCATCCTAAGTTCTCATCTCAAACCTTTAGAGGTACTCCAAAAATGGTTCATCAAAATAATCCTTGGAAAACCGAAAACTTATCCAACTGACCAATTCATTTCTGAATCCGGACTACTCGATTTGAGACAATTGTTCTGTAAAACGAGTATTCAATTCGTTTCCGGAAATAAAGCATACATCCATTTAGGGAAACATAAATATCCCACCAGAATCAACAAAGGGATCATGCCCAAAGCAAATAAGTCAGTTGGCCAGAGATGTTACACCTATCTTGCTCCTCGTTTACTCTTACTCGTTTACCTGATGAACTTCAAAGAATCAATTCAAAATCATTATTGAAGAAAAGACTGAAACGTTGGCTTCTGCATATTGTTGATGTATCTACTTTATAACCCCGAAACTGTAAAACTGAACAATATCCTGTATTTTTTGTAGGTAGCGTTCTTCATCATAATCATATTTGTTATTATTTTTTTTATTATTTTTAATTACTATTGTTTACCATGACAAATATCGAACAAAACATGAATGAATAAGAGAAAATTAAATATGGAGGTATGCTCACGGATAAGTTCTTCAATGGACTTAAGTGAGTTAATATCTTCATACCGTATCTTATTGTATATTTCTGTGTTTATAGTCGTATCTCGTGTGTATATACCCCATTTATGTTATAAAACTTTCTTCCATTTTTATATTCCACATTTCCACTTGTTAGGTACAATTTATATTTATATAGGTACAATTTTCACATTCATACCTTTTTTTTAATATGCATTCTTTGTATTTGTCTATATGTTTGCCAAACAAGTGCTATGCACTTATCGCTTAACCACTTTATTCACCTACTGTATTTTTAATTCGTTTTATATGTCTGTGAATAAAGTTACTATCATTATTGAAAAAAAAAAATGCCTTGTGTCAGTGACTTATGATTAGAAGAAATGTTCAAATAGAGATGACATGAAAAAAGAATTTGCATCGCAGTCAGTCTTACTTATAGGCTCCTCTGATCTTGTTAACACGCAAAAACGGCCTATCCCTACAGGTTACTTCCTGGACATTGGGAAAAACGCTAATGGTCCGAAAGTCTTCAGGCGGCACCCAATCGTCTTCATTATCCCTATGTTCGTTGTATCTAGTCGGTTGGTCCCTGTGGTACATTTCCACCATGGTTTTCTTCATTTTCTCCACTTTGTCCTTCAAATCTGAGAACTCCCCTTTGATACCTTCGGAAATCAATGGAACTGTATTGATATGGTATTCGTTAACAGTTAGCAATTTGCTGATGTAAATGTTATGATTTTGTTGAGACTGAATAACGAACAGTCCATTCATGATATATTTCGACTATTCTGGTTTATATGGCTATGTAACAAAACAGCGCCAGACAAAACGGCGCCTACAGAGATATCGTGCAACGAAATAGCGCTGACATACCTGAGCGCCATCCAACAAAAATTCAATATTCATGAAAGCACCAGGCTATTATTTCCGATGAAATATTATATTGAAGATAATTCTATCGACTTAACGCCCTCAAGGAGGAGTGCTAAAAGGCCAAGAGGAGGCTTCTATTTTGCTTAGGATATGCCAACAACCTTGCAATCATCGCAAAGAGTAAGTTTGCAATACGTCTCAGAACTTACACAAAAGCCTCTGAAATTTACAAGTGGTGCAAAGAAGACTAACCGACAGTAAACTCGAAAAAAACCATAATAGTCAATCTCACAAGACGAAAAGTACTGGAAAGACTGAGGTCACCTAAACTTGATAGGGTAGCGTGCAATTCCCCTTGCTGCGGATGCAAAATATTTGGGAGTCATCTTTGACCATCACCTGACATGTACTCAGCACCCACAGAAAGTGATATGCAAAAAAGTACGGTAGCCTTCCGTGCAGGAGAATTGGATTGGAGTTAGTGACCAGGATTCGATGGAAGTTTGATGTTTGCTAGACTTTTAAATATGAACATCATTAGTCGATGAGTCAATGTAATAAAATAACCTTGAACTGTAAAACACCTCGCCTAATATGCAAAGTAATACTGAAATTAGACTAATTGGTTCACGCATTGCAATGTTATAGGGAAACTGTCAATTTTAGGTTTCCAAATGAAATGATCAATCTTATCATCGCCACATGAAAGGAATGAAAGATCGATAGTTCCTTCAAAAGTAGCCAAATTTGAAAATATGTGTTCCTATCTCAGTTTTCTCAATATTGCGAGATCAGGGTAGGTTTTGGTTACTTTCGATCGAACAGATGGTTGAAAAAATGGATAGTTTCGAAGACAGCATTATCATTAATTTTATGTACCTATATGTGCTTGATACAATTGATAAAAAACAACTAGTAACCAGAATTCCTCCGTCTGTCACATTGTCACTTTTCAGTGTCGAAACAGCTCAACATTGCCAAAAAAAATGCGAAGAAAAGTGTTCTAATTGTGTTAAAAACGGAAGCAGATTCGTTCCCGAAACGTCCACTAAGATAAGTAGAAGTTTTTAATTCTCATTATATATATATATTTATATTTCCAATTTTTTCAAAAAACAAGGTGTCACTGATAAATAGAGAATTTCTCTTTTAGGTATCTAAGGGTTTAATTTCAAGCGCAGTGACATTTTGGGGCAGATCACAAATTTCTCCTTACTACAAATATATTAAAACAATTTTCAATAATTTTCTACTTCATTTTTCAGAAACGAGGAGAGAACATCCCACAAAAAGCTGAAAAAAAATGAGGGTGTAGTGTATCAAATAGACAATTTCTCCTGCAGTCTGGCATTCATAAAAATAGTAATTTTCATCATGAATATTTTCGTTGTTGTAGTAGTTTCACATATATATTAGGTATTTCAGTTGAGAATCGTTTTGTTATATTTTTTGATACAACTGCCTCAGAAAATGACTCATCTGTCGTTTACTGTATGATTTCTGTTTGTTCTCTCCTAACAACGTCAAAATTTTGTATTACTTGGAGTTAGCTCAGTTCCATAGCAACCGACATTGTTTCATTGATGAGATACTGAAAAATTGTTGTTTCCAAAGTTTGTTGAAGAAAATGACGGATTCTGCGGTGATTTTGTGAAGAGCAAGCCTCATGAGCTCCAAACTGCTGCCAACTACATCAAGAAGCAGGTATTAGGCTGAGTTGAAACGATTAATGGAATGGAGACTGGGTCCATAATATTGAAACATTCTTGGGAAATGCTGTGATACAGTGAACTTTCCAAAAAATATAAATCCCCGGCATAGTGGACGACTGTTTGTGAAACCGCGTTCGAAAAACTCTTTGCACACTCGCTCTTATGAACCAGCTCCGGCTCAGTTTACCAATTTGTCTCGCTCATGTGTAAATCTTGTTGTGCGGAAATTGTTATTTTGTCAAAGAAATGAGGGAATTTCAAAAAGATATTGTGATCACTCACTCAAATTATAATATTGATGTCATTCTCTAGCTGTTAATGATCAAATAGCATTTTTTTTCAATTCGAATCTTGCGTTGATTTTGGGACGTTTCTGGTGAACCAGTCAGCGGATCACGTTGAAAATTTGATGACTCGGACATTCTCTACCAAACAAAAATATTTTCGACAATGCGGTATAGAAGAATAGAAATAGAAATATTTAATTTTATCCTTTGTGACATTACAAAAAACGTATAGGACAAGTCGATCACTTATATGTAAGAAGTGTGTTCGGAATTATCTCAAGATTATGACATAAAGATAAATAAAACACATACGTCGATACAGTCAATACAGACGGTACAAATAAAAACAGTGGAGTTCCTACACGCTATCGTGGAGGTATTCTTTTACAATATAGTAGCATTTATTTGTCAACAAAATGTTTATTGTCTTTTCGAAATTACTGAAGGAATCTATGCTTTTTATGGTTAGTGGTTGTTGTGAATTTTTATTCCCATATATTTAAAACTATTCTCGAGCTTTGTAGTTTTGTGTCGGGGAATATATAGAAGTGCTGAATTTCTGGTATCATAATTATGATTAGAACAATCCAGTTGAAATTTATAAATATTTTTCTTCGTATACAGAATATAGTGGTAGATGTATATGCTGTAGAAAGTCATAATTTTATATTCAATAAATGTGGGATTACAAGATTGTTTGAAGTCTAGACTGAACATTTTTGGTATGATTTTTTTCTGCGTTACAAATAGTTTACTGGCACCTATCGAATTTCCCATAATGGGGCCTGACTGAATGTGCCCCAGAACTAACACCAGTTCTCTGCAGGTTGTTCACCCTTTCGTACAAACTCGGCGTATCGGCGTCCAACCGATTCCAAAGAAGGGCAAGAAAACCCTACCTAACAACTATAGACCGATTGCACTTCTATCTGTGATCTCTGAAGTAATGAAAAAAGCAATCAACATCCAGCTCATCCGATATCTAGAGAGCTCAAGAATCGTGAACGACCGGCAATATGGCTTTCGTCACCAGAGGTCAACAGGAGACCTAATTGCCTATGTGAAACATAAGTGGCAGGTGTCAATGGAGAAACATGGGGAGTCTCTGGCTGTAGCCTTGGACATCTCCAAAGCATTTGACCGAGTTTGGCACCAAGGCCTCCTAGCGAAACTTCCGTAACATGGTTTGCCGCCCCAACTGTGTCTTTTACTATCGAGTGTCCTTGCAGATAGATCACTCTACATTGTCTCGTCTTATACAATGACGATCAATGCTGGTGGAGGATGATAAGGTCCATTGTGAAAGCTTCACAAAAACTTCACATCTACTTCACATCTTCTTCACATCCCAGCAACTGCTTATGATCTACAAAGCTCAAATTCGACCTGTCCTGGAGTACTGTTCACACGTTAGGAGCTCAGCCACTAAACATACGGTAAAGCTCTTAGATTCAATTCAGAAGAGAGCTATTCGCCTAGTCGATGAAACAACAGTCGATGATGAAAGGTCGGCGATCTCTGCCTCTTTTATAGATACTTCCACGGTCGTTGCTCAATGGAAATATCATCTATTATGCCACCACGTGCGATTCCCCATTCCCATTAGACAAACCAGACGAGCTCAGGCTGGTCACCCCTACACTGTCAGGCTCGAGACCTGTTGAACATCGCTATACCAAGCATCATTCATCGATAGAACAGCAAAGTGGAATTCTTTGTCTAAACTGTCGAAGGCTCGTGATGGGTCGGAAAACAGGCCTGCCACATGCTTTCCGCTATCCAGTTCCGCGTAAACATATTCGAAAAGATTGCATGCAGCAGTTTGTGTTGATCTGTCGGCACGAAATCCATGTTGGTGTGTGACTATAAGCTTGTTGCTATTTAGAAAGTATCATCCTGCTGCAAACAATCTTTTCAACAAAATTTGAAATACCACTCAGCACCGATACCGGAATAATTGGATAGATTTCCTAGATATTTTTTTGCGAATTGGAATAACTTCAGCATATTCAAGTGATGTTGGAAACTTGCCCTCGCTAATCGATACATTTATAAGATGACTCGAAGAGAATCGATAGAGGTTTAACACTGCCTAAAAGATTTCTACTGAGATGTTATCAATGCCTGTGCTAGGTTTGTTTTTCAATTTTTTTATTACATTCTCAACTTCCTCTGGTGTTACAGGATTGAAGAAGAATGTTTTGTTGAACATTTCAGATGTAGTACACGATGTTGGTCTCGAGTTTCCAAAATAATTATCAATATCGCTTTCAGTTAAGTTGGCGAGATATTCAGCGAATGTATTCGCTATATCTGGAGGCTGTGTTAAGATTTCACCATGAGAGTCGATTGTTAAATCTTGGTGTTTTTTTGTTCTTCCGATGTCTTTGTTGACTAAATTCCAGATTGTTTTTGACTTATTATTAGACTTGTATACAAATTGCTCATCAAATTGCCTTTTGGCATTCTTGAGCAGCATGTTATGTTTAATTTTTTCATTCTTGTATACTATTTGGACGTCTCTTTTTTCAAAATTTTTACTTAACCAATAGAGATTGTTTAAATTCTCACTACTTTTTTTTTACTTCCGTTGGTACCCAACCTGATCTTTCACTACTTTGATGCATATATGTAATAATAACTATATGGGTAACAAGAGTCTCCACGGTGAATCCAAGAAAAGAAAACAAATGACCGTCTACCGGTCTATATGCATTACAGCGCATGCGCCATCTAAAATAAGAATACACATCAGTTCGCATCAGTCCTGTCTGCATCTAATAGCTTTGTGATGAACGTAGGACTATTATTGAAAATCCCAGGAAATGTACGACATAACCTAACATTTAGTGTTTATGTTTATATTTGTGCTGAAACAGCTTTTTTTTTTTTATCTGTGGACAACACGAAAGGGAAACCTATGATGTTCGAGGAACATCGTGTTAGCCAGCGGTGGAATTTCGGGAAAGAAGGAAGGTGTTGGAATTTTTCTTGAATGTTTGGAGGTTGTAAGCATCAGGAAAGACTTCACTAGGCAAAGAATTCCACAACTTTGCCGTTCTATTGATGAATGATGCTTGGTATAGCGATGTTCGACAGGTCTCGAGCCTGACAGTGTAGGGGTGACCAGCTTGAGCTCGTCTGGTTTGTCTACTAGGAATCGCGCGTGGTGGCATAATAGATGATATTTCCGTTGAGCACCGACCGTGAAAGTACCTATAAAAAAGGCAGAGATCGCCGACCTTTCTACGATGATCTAGAGAGGTCAATGATTTGGTGAGTGTTGTGTCATCGACTAGGCGAATAGCTCTCTTCTGAATTGAATCTAAGAGCTTAAGCGTATGTTTGGGGGCTGAGCTCCAAACATGTGAGCAGTACTCCAGGACAGGTCGAATTTGTGCTCTGTAGATCATGAGCAGTTGCTGGGATGTGAAGTATCTCTTCGCACGGAAAAGAAAACCGAGTTTTTGTGAAGCAGTCTTCGCAATGGACCTCACATGATCGTCCCATAAGAGAGAACTGTTGGTGGTGACACCTAGCAAGGATATTGACGACCTCATAGGAACAGTGGTACCCGACATCATCAAATTGGGCATTGTGTGATCAGCCTTCTTGGTGAACATACAAGCTTGAGTTTTAGTTGCATTGAACTGTAGTAGATTCTCAGATCCCCATTTCAGAATTCTTGTCAGATCCTCATTTAAAGCATCAACCTGTCTTCGCCTTGCACCTCTGGCCTCATTGGATGATATAGGGGCTCTAGAGGAAAAGGCGGAATGAAGTGTACTATCATCCGCAAAGCTATGAACTGGGCTGGAGGTCACATTCAACAAATCATTGATGTGGAGCAAAAACAAAGTTGGTGCCAAGACAGAGCCTTGTGGAACACCAGCATTGATCGTCATTGTATCAGACGAGACCCCGTCTACCACCACGTAGAGTGATCTATCTGCAAGAAAACTCGATAGTAAAAGACACAGTTTGGGCGGCAAACCATATGACGGAAGTTTCGCTAGGAGGCCTTGGTGCCAAACTCGGTCAAATGCTTTGGAGATATCCAAGGCTACAGCCAGAGACTCCCCATGTTTCTCTATTGACACCTGCCACTTATGTGTCACATAGGCAAGCAGATCTCCAGTTGACCTCTGGTGACGAAAGCCATATTGCCGGTCGTTCACGATTCTTGAGCTCTCTAGATATCGGATGAGCTCGATGTTGATTGCTTTTTCCATGCTGAAACCAATTCAGAAAATCTCTCGCCAGTCCGGGAGTGGATACTTGCTTGTATTTTAGCTTATTTCGATGAAGGAAACAGACTGAGTATCAATCTCACAACAAATAAAAAGGATGAGTATATTTTCCGAAATTCATCAAACGATAATATCTTATTTCAGATGAAGATCATAGCTTGTGCTGTCACATAAGGAAAATCGCAAAAGAATGCAGATTCGCTCATTTTGATGAAGGAATCAGACAAAACCAATTTAAAACAAAAAAGGAGGATGAGTATATTTCCATATTTTATCAATCCATAACTTATTTTATATGAAGGTCATAGCTAAGATGCCTATATATATTGTAAAAATCTCAATCATACCTATCAAGGCATGTTATTATTTCTGATGTTCAATTTTTTCTGTAAACTCAAGAAATTATTTTTCAAATATGTTGCCTTTTCAGAAAAAATGTTTTCTTTGTGGTGAAAAATCCTCAGTTTTTCACAAGTAAGTGTCAGATTTCCAAATACCCTGGGAGTAAGTATCAAAAAATTCACATTATATTCTACAGATTCCCTAAAGACCCCAGTGTGAAGCAGAAATGGATGAAAGTTTGTGAGCTAAACAGCAGATGTGACAATGTTTCAAATCTTGTCCTGTGTACGAATCATTTTGCAAAAACTGATTATGTTCCAGGAATAAATATGCCACAAAAAGGATATATGATCAGATTGAATCAAGGTGCAGTGCCATCCTTGAATATCTCATCATCTGGCCTCTTACCAAGATATACTGGACTCTCAATTCCTTCCACTCATCCTCAAGGTAAGTACCTACCCAATATATCTATTATTATTGTTTGAACAAGTTGTTGAGGAAATTGTGTACCTACATCAGAAATTGATTCAGAAAATCACAGTTTTCAAGGGAGTTCTGGGTTGCGACTGAAGAATTCCTCAAAATATTCCCCAAGCATTTCAAGGAAAACAATATTTCCCAAATTAATTAATAATACATGGTACTCACTCTTTGTACACTATCATTATTATGAGAAAATCCTGTATTTATATATTTGTATTTGACGTGATGTTCTATGATATTGAAAGAATAGGAACATTAGTCAGTTTTTTAATAAACAGAAGGAAAAATTGTAAAAACTGATGAGTGGAATCATAAAGGTATTCAAGACAAACACATCCTTAATTCTAGACTAGACAGTATCAAAGAATTCTGTGGATATCACAGTTCTGAAAGGAGTTCTATGTAGGCCCCAAAGAGTTCCAAGATATTCTCCAAGCAATACAAGAAAGAAACAATATTACTCAAAATATTGAATTATTTAGGGTGCTCACTATTTTAATATATTATTAGAAATTCTGAGAATCTCACAGTAGTTCTGAAAAAAGTTCTGATGTTTTTTTTATTTGTTTGGCAGAGTTCTAGAATTCTTGATCAATTTCAAAATCAAAGAACTAAGTTTCATTAGAAATAATTGAAAAATCAAAGTTTTGAATGAAGTTTTTGGTACCGCCTGAAGAGTACTTCAAATTAGTCCCCAAGTCTTTCAAGAAATGAACAATATTTCTCAAATTATCCAATAATATAGGATGTTGCATTTTTATATACTATCATTTTCAAATTAGAAATTCTGAGAATCACACTTCTGTAAATATATTCACCTGGCAGAAAGCAGGTTTATGAGCCTGATGAATTGAAATCTTGATATTTTTGAGTGATAAATATTTGTATACAATATTTTTCTGTGATTTCATGATATCCACTCTTTTTCTTGTTTTATCAATGGGTCATTTGCCAACTGTATTTCTTTTCTCATTTTCGAAGTTTGCTTTTTGACGGTCACACAGATTTTTTATATTTGATTATGTATCATTACCTCTATTTTTTTCAAAAGAAATATTGGAACCAATAATTGACACACCAGGAAGCCGCAAAAGAACATACAAGGAAACATTTGGCCACTCTTCAAAATCTGATGGTGAGCAATTTTAACAACAAAATGATATGTCTCAAGAATAAAACAATGCAATTATTCTATTTTGACTAGACATGTTTGATTACATTTTTGGAATCTGCGGAAGGAAGCTTATCTAATGTATTCAATTATCAAATGGGACAAAATAGTCCTCCAGCATTTTATAGTCATTTTACTTAGAGTTCTACTTGCGTCTTCGAATTTCCATTCCATATGTATTGAAGTCCAACAAGGTACCTCATGAATTATATATAGTTTTTTTTTCAAATTTGAAATATTTTCAATATGCTGAGACAGAGCTGGATATTATGTTATGTTGAGAAGCTGTCCTCAATATATGATTTTAAGTACTGAACTTGATATGAAGATGAATGGGAAACTATGGGATATTTGAATTTTCACAATCATAAGTCATAATCTACAAAATTCAAATCACCTAGAATTTCACATTTGACTTCATATCAACTTCAGTTACATAATATATGTACTTATTTGATTTCGGCAAGAAATTTCACCAATTGAAATCAGAGATCAAATCATTGAACAATTTGGGTTTTTCCTAATTTTTCTGAACTTGTCTCTATTTTTCAGGGACAACAGAAGGTACTAAAATTGAAAAAAAATCAAACGAACCCAGTGGACCTTTAACCCTGCTCAGTGGTAAGATTTTTCAATATATCTATGTACCATATCCTGAAATTTTCATGCTACTTTTTTGATGGTGCAATTTTATAAACATACAACTAAGTTATCATTGGTTTACAGAACACACCAGTACAACTACTGAAAGAAAAGTTGATGGCTCAGAGAGAAAATTAAAGAAACAACATCAAAAAATAGAAAAGCAAAAGAAGAAGATCAGAATACTGCAACAGAAAAATCGACGATTGATTAAGAAGGTTTCTTCACTCCAGCAACTGTTGGGACATTTGAAATCACAACATTTGATTTCTGAAGAGGCTCACAATAACTTACTGGTATTTAATTTATTTATTTATTCATTCACTTGAAATTTCAATATTTCAAAGATCAATATTTTTCTAATTGAGAGATTTTGTATTAGTGGACTGTATTTTCTTAGGAATTTGAAGTTTGCAGCAATCACAGAGCGTTCTAAATAAAATGCCACTTACCAATGATATATTCTTAATCTCGCTGATTTCAGAAATTTGAATATACCTCTACATTACAATCATCTTCATATGTGTTATTGTATATCAAATGAATTAGGATTCATTCATTTAGAAAAAAACAAAAAAGAGTTTGGATATCGATGCAATTCCACTTCAATAATGCTAACAATCAGATTACCTCATATTTAATCATTTTGATTGGAAATTACTTGGGATATCACCTAACTTCATTTGATCACCATATGTACGGGACACGACAGATATAACACATTAATTTTTAAACAGTTTGAATCAATGAAAAGTTGTAACATCAAAAATGGGTCCTCCATTATGAAAAAATACCTAATGAAATTAATTATTCATAGGTCAATGTTCCTGAAAACCTGAAATCCCTTATACAGACCAAATTGGGGAAGAAGAAGTTGAAACAATATCCCCCAGAACTGAGGAAATTCGCAGTGACATTACAGTTTTACTCAACAAGAGCATATAAGTATGTGAGAAATAAATGGGGAAATGTGCTGCCTCATACCAGTACTATAAAGAAGTGATATAGTACTGTAAACGGAAATCCTGGTTTTTCAAGTGAGGCTTTATCAGCTATAAAAATGAAGAACCAAAATAGACCAATTTTACTTAATATTATAATAGATGAAATGTCAATAAGGAGCCAGTCTCTATATAATAATGATAGACTTGTTGGGGGTGTAGATTTGGGGACAGATTTTCATAAAGATTCTGACAACAACATCGAAGCAACTCATGCTCTAGTTTTTATGGCAGTTGCGTTGAATTCATCCTGGAAAGTTCCACTTGGGTACTTTTTTATCCACAGCCTCAACGCGTCTGAGAGAGCAAATATTTTAAGGCAATGTCTTGAATTACTACATGAAACAGGCAGTAGAGTACTATCAGTAACATTTGATGGAGCATCAGTGAACATAGGAATGTGCACTAAACTTGGTGCAGATTTTGATATTAATGGGTGTTTCAAATTATATTTAATCAATCCATTTTCTCAACAGAAAATATTTATTTTTTGGGATGCCTGTCACATGCTCAAGCTAGTCAGAAATACTTTCGGAGACAAGCAGGTTTTGCTGAATGAACGGAATCAAAAAATAAAGTGGTTTCATATTGAAAAGTTACATGAGCTACAGATCAAAGAGGGATTACATCTTGCAAACAAACTGACAAGGAAACACGTGAATTTTGAGAACAATAGAATGAATGTTTGTTTAGCAGTGCAAACTCTCAGTGAGAGTGTGTACAATTCACTGAGATACCTTATTGATACCAAAAGTGAAGGTTTTGAAGATGCACTGGCAACAGCAGATTTTTGTTTAATGTTCAATAACATCTTTGACTTACTCAACTGCCGCAATAAATTTTCAAAGAGAAATAAATTCCACATTCCAATAGATGCAAAATTCGGAGGAATTTTTGGCTAATAAAGCTCTAACATTTATAAATTATATCAAGGGTTTGAAGGATCAATTTGGCACGCCAATCCTGGAAACTAGAATAAAGACTGGCTTTCTTGGATTGATCATTTGTTTGACAAACGTTTTCAAAGTTTATAAAGAATCTGAAGATCTCTCAAAGCGTATATATTTCTAATAATAATCTAAAAAATACAAACTTGAGTAATGGAGAACTTTTCTACACCAGTGATTACTTACACCTTCGTGAAATCTCGGAAAATGACATCAGTTCGGCTTCCAATAAATTGAAAAATGAATTGACAGTTGGGCCAGATGGCATTCCAGTCAAACTTGTTAAGAATCAAATTGCTCTTTTTGCGAAGCCTCTCTGTGTCATTTACAACCTCATGCTGAAAAATTGTTACTTTCCGAATATATGGAAACTGTCGAGGGTATGCCCTATTTTTAAATCCGGCAAGAATTCGGAAATTGTAAATTATAGACCGATTGCCATAATATCAGTGTTCTCGAAATTGGTTGATATAATTTTATCGGACCTATATGTTATAACGCAATATGTTTCTGACAAACTGGACCACGTAAGCAAGTTGATGTGGTGTATACAGACTTCAGCAAGGCATTTGATCGGGTTTCACATCACCAATTGCTCATGAAATTATCAAGCTTTGGCATTTCAAGGAGCCTCCAATATCTCCTGAAATCATATCTTAGTGAGAGAAAGTTATTTGTGGAATACGAAGGTATTAAATCGTTTATATTTAATGCAACTTCCGGGGTTCCTCAAGGTTCAAACTTGGGTCCACTATTATTCCTTCTGTTCGTTAATGACATTTCTGATTGTATCAACTCTAAAAAACTTCTTTTTGCTGGTGATATGAAGATTTTCAGGGAGATCGAGGACTACTCTGATTGTATCTCATTACAAAACGATATCACTGAGTTACATGATTGGTGTCAGAAAAATGAACTATCATTAAACATAGGAAAATGTAGAACTATGACTTTTGCAAGGAAACCCTCAGTACAAATATATAATTACAAATTGGATGATATATCATTGGCAAGAATTACCGAATCGAGAGATCTGGATATTATCTTTGATGAAAAACTAACGTTCTCGTGTCATATTGAACAAATAACATCCCGTGCAATGAAAACGCTAGGATTTGTGATGCGTAATAGCAAAGAGTTTTCATTATTAGAGGCAATTAGCTCTATATATTATTCATTGATCAGAAGCAAACTGGAATACTGTAGCTCCATATAGAATCCTTGTCAAGGAAAATATATATATATATATTGTATTGAAGCTGTACAGAAAAAGTTTTTAAAATTTCTTTACTTAAAAAAGCATGGTTCTTACCCCATAAGAGGGCATAGCTATGAATTACTCTTGGAAGAGTTCAACTATCCATCACTTAAAAAACGTCGCCAAATCAATGACTTGATTTTTATGTACAAAATCATACATAATCAAATCGACTCTTCTACTTTACTTTCATCATTGAATTTCAATGTTCCTCGTATAACTTCCAGGTCACACATAACATTTCATATCGATGTACCTAACTCTCAACACCACTTTCACTGTCCTTTGACTTCTATGTGTAGAAACTACAATAGTCTACAAAATATCGATATATTCTTTTTACCCTTATCTCAGTTTAGGAAAGCAATATATAATGCACTACATAACTGATTGAAAATATGCTCATATGTTATAATGTTACATGGTATGTAATGCTAATTTATATTTCATTTTATGTTTTAATTTTTGTTTTTCAGGACTAATATAAGCTTTTCATTTTGTATTATGTACTCCTGTAATTGGGTCTTACGACCTGTTGGATGTATTTTCTCAATAAATAAATAAATAAATAAATAAATGAAAAGCTTTCTTAAGGATTTTTTCAATAGCCGGTGAAGTATTTATTGGTCGCATATCTTCAGCATTACTGCTGTCTGCATTTTTTTTATAGATTGGTCTAAACGTACATGGTTTGCAGCTCATGTGAAGTAGAAACATATTTTGTTGTTGTAATATCCTTTTACTTACTTTCTGCGATGTGGATATTTTGCTCCTCCTCTATAGACGGGATGACATTCACAATAGCCTTGAGAAGACTAGGCAATGTCTCGCTGGCCAAAGTGGGTATCGTAGTGACATCTTTGAAGACCTCGATGAGGTCCATCCAGAAAACGTCACTATCTTTCCAGAAGAACCCGTTTTTTTTTTTCTCTCTCTCCTCCTGATACGGCAGATTAAGGACGAAAGCTCTCAGCTGCTTGGTGTACGTGCTGTCCGTGAAGATGCTCTTGTAGATATTCAGCTTGGAGTGGGCGAAGCTGCTCCGCGAAACCTTGCCCAGGATGTGGACGATCAGGCACAGCCAATCGCCGCTGAGGTTCTTCTCTTCGAGCACCATCTTGAAGCCGGATCGGTCGTTGAAGACCTTTTGCACGACGTCTTCGACGTCATCGTTCTCGGCGAGAGTCTCTGCTTGCTTGAAACCCATTTTCCTCATTTCGAATTCACGCCTGTTGTCGTTTCTTCTACCTGAATATCCATATCCATAATATTTGTTGGAAAAACTTGGTTACTGTGGTAGGGGATTCCAGAAAGTTTGTATGATATCAGGAACTTCAAGGAAGATCGTGGTAGTGTGAGAATTCAGGGTATTCAGAAGTTAGGGGAAGTTTGAGAAAATTCCAAAAAGTGCGAGAAAATTCGAGAAATCCAAGATGTTCAAGGTAGTTAGACGAACTTCCAAGAATTTCCAAGGTGAGCTTTTAGAAAATTCCGAAAATTTGGAGAAATTGAAGGAATTTAAAGGAAATTTGAAAGAGTCCAGGAAAGTTGAAGGATGTTTTGGGAAGTTCTAGGAAATTGAATGTGTGTGTTTTATTGGCCCGCTTTGGTTCGCTATCAGTGGAACAAACATTGTTATTTGAATAAATTTTGAAGTGTTCAATGTTAGCTGGAATGAATCCAATGAGAAGAAGAACTTGTGGATACGATTTTTGTTTCGGAAGTGTGAGGAAGCAATTGTTTGCTCGCCACTAGAATTTATCAGCAGCGATATCATGAAATGAGGTGCCCGGAAATTAGCAGCTTCCAAAACTTGTTTTGCAAGATTCGTAGAAACTGACAATGTGCAATGAAGATAACGCTAGGTAGTACTGGCAGCTGTTGAGAATCCCTATGTCAGTCAGCGGGGAGTGAGTGTATTCAGTCGATCGAATCTTGAATAAAAATAAGTTACATGCACATCACATTCAAATGCCATAAAATTATCAATTGATGGCAAGAGATTCGAACTTTTGCAGATGATGGGCGATTCGCTCGTCCCATATCTCATTGGGTTTCCACTCGTGATTAATGCAATTTTTTCCCTACATGAAAATTTTGTAAGTTAATTTACTCAAGAATGGTTAGGAGTAGCTATAGAGATATCTATGCAGAAAATGTTAGCATTCCAATTCTACGTCACATGGAAGAAAAAAATACAAGCTATTCCATGCAAAAAACTCGCAAAATAAACAATTTGAAATATTCCGAATTTTTAAACCATTTTAAACTACTATGTTACTAACAACTCTTTAACTAACAAATATGTAGCATCGAAATGAATCAGATCATAGAGTTATTCTTAGGATAATAGGTCTATGGATCAGGACTATCTCACTCATCCATCCATCGAAATATATCTGAAATTCAAGGAAGATCGTGGTACTTTGAGAATTCAAGGTATTCAGAAGTTAGGGGAAATGTTCAAGGGAATTTAATGAATTTCCAAGAATTTCAGGGTAAGTTAGGAGAAAATTACGAGAATTTGGAGAAATCGATGGAATTTCGAGGAAATTACAAAAAGTCCAGGAGAGTAAGAGGATGTTTTGTAGAGTTCTAGGAACTTCGGAAGAGTATGAGGAATTCAAGGTTTTCCAGTGCCGATCCTCGAAAGGGAGACTGGACAGAACGAGAAGTTCCAAGAAGTTTGAGATTCGAGGGTGTTCGGAGAGGTCCAGATGTGCGAATATTCGAGAAAGTTCGGAGGAGTTTGCGAAAATTTGAGCGAGTTTGAGTTAGTTCGGGCACGTTCGGGGAAATTTGGGTAGTTATACAGATTGATTCAAAAATCAATTCCTGAAGAACTTCAGGAGGTGATTCCTCACGATATTCTCTTATAAATTGTTCAAATGAATATATGTCCCGAAACGCTTCATTTCCGAGATGAACTGTGTCCACTTTTATTATTATTTTTGTTTTTTTCAAACAACTTTGGAAATACTGGCCTCAATTGAACGGAAATTTATATTTAGAGGGTTTTTCGAGGTGTCAAATCCGAACCTGATGTTATTATCGCTCTTACTCGTAGGAACACCACCTACACGTCTCTTTCTTTTTTCATTCATTACTCTTTTGAGCATACTAGTACCACATTTACCAGTAAAAAAAAATGATTTCTCCACCATATCTACGTAGAACTGCTATTCTTGCCGATTATTAGATAATCGATGCATGTTGAATTCATCAACATTTGTTTGCATTTTTCACAAAATTGCTTAGTAACTGAATTCGAAAGGATCTTTGAGTAAGTAGTTTTGATAATCACACATCTTCTATTTCGACAGGCATAAAAAAACAGAGAAAATAGAAATAAAACCTCAACACACTGTATCTTGGTAACAAAGCGTTTCTGGACATATATCCATTTGGAAAAGTCGTTCAATGATATTGTGAGGAATCACCTTCTGAAGTTTGCGAAAGTAATTTTGATTCACCCTGTAATTTTTTCAATATTCATATTCAATTTATAATTATTTTCGATGAGTTTCAGCAAATCCCCGGAAGTTCGAGGGAAATCGACAAGTTCGAGGAAATGTGAGTCTGAGGAAGTCCTGGAATGTTCAAGAAAACGGAATCTGAGGAAACTATCAGGAATTTGTAGAATTTTGGAAATTCTAGGGTAGTTCGGATAAATTCGGAACCGATCAAAAAATTATTCAATTACCTCCGTCTTGTGATGTATCATGGCCTCTGCTGTCATTTTCATGTCTTCTGTCTCTGCCTCCAGAATCGATTCCTGAATTTCGGACTCCTCTTCCTCTTTGCCCTCCCCTCCCTCCTTGTCGTTCCCTCCCTCTTTGTCCTCCCCTCTCTCCCTCTTGACCTCCTGTTCCTCCTTGGTCTCCTCTTCTTCCTTGACTTCCTCTTTGTCCTTGGCCCCCCCTTCCTCTTCTCCCCCTTGGATCATCAAGCCCAGGACCTATTCACAGTAGAATTTGTTTCATTCAAATTTGAACCAATGAAATGCCCTGAAATGCGTCGTAGTTACGTGTTTAGCACAGCTATGATAAAGAACAAAAGAAATGATCACCCAATATTGGTTCGTTTCTAACAATAAAGGATATGATGTTGTATATATATATATATATATATATATATATATATATATATATATATATGATGTATATATATACCGGATGTCCCAGAGCTTTTATGTCAGCAGATATTTCAGTTATTTCCAGAAAAAGGAAATTGGAGAATTGGACAAAATACGTGTTGACAATTTGAAACTGTCTTCTAGAAGTTGCGCGATGTGTGTTAACCGTTGCGTTGAATCTGCTACAAAAAATTGGCCCAAATGCGCGATTATCATTTGTATTCCAATATCTATTCAGAGGAGTGAAAGTTATCTCAAGAGGTGTTGCGTGCTCGAAAAAATATTTTTGATGGTGTGTACCAATTCCGACCTACACAGAACTGTGAGGTATATATTTTTTCCTACGACTACCTATGAAAACAGCACTCTCGGCATCATTTTGTCATTTAGAAAGTAGCCCATTTCACTGTGTCAACAGGAAAGTCGAAAGTAAAACACGCTAGTGTGGAAATATTTTGAATACCCACGCTCGCAGTGAATGATGGGTGATATGATATTTCACCTGGGGGTTTCACTGCTGGTATCATATATTAAGATTGATTTCGCATCGTAATCTTTCAAAAAAATGAACCCACTACATCGTGTACAACAACTTCTGAAAAAATAATTCCGATAGATATTTAGGAGTGGGCCAAAACAGTCTGAAAATATCGATCATCGACAATAAAAATTCATCAACAATAATGAAATATCAATAATATCCGTGATATGGATGATATCAATGATATGGATAATATCGATGATATCGATAATATTAATATTATAGAATTTGTCGAGTCGAGTGGAGTCCAGGTGAAGTTGTAGTTGTAGGTTGTACGGCAGAGAGCTCTTGCGAATATTTTATTCAAGATGCAGTACATTCATTATTTGTGATAAAAGTGTTGATAATAATGATAGAAATATCACGAAAATACACAAATACAAGCAGGCCTGCTCTCGTTTTATCCGCAAAAGGAAATGATAAAAGTGGATCACGCATTCGCTTGCGAAGGAAGTAGATTTTTCCATAAAAAATAAACTCAAACATAATGAACGTTCGAAAAGTATTCATAATATTCGAACATCAAATCGAAATTCATGAGAAAATTATTACATTAGTATGTATCCAATGATATTTCTCTGTCACATCCATTGTTTCTGACAGAGACAACAATACCTAATTTTGCACGAGTGCGAGCAACCTTAGAATCTCAAGTCTCGACTCTCGGCAATGTCACTGTTAAGATAAGACAAACTGACAATGTTTTCATTCATCTTCAAGAATACGATCAAGAAATAAATATTCCAATATATTCGTGAACATTGAACGAAGATTTTTTAATCTGTTTCGAGAAACTATTGAACGGCAGTGAAGATTGAATGGTTGAATGAATCGGTATTCATTGTTATGGGTACTATTCTGATGAAGGTGCTGATTCATGTGGACTATTTTAATTTTCTCGCCAATTTATTTATATCCTCAGAGTTTGTAGATGTTGTATAAAAGCATTGGCAGTGCTGAAAGCTAATACAGGGTGTCGAAAGAAAACTACCAGTACCAGACGACCAGTCGCAGGAAACTTCGTTGCTATCTGATCCCATCCCTATTGAATATAGTGCTTTTTTGTCTATTGATGACACGATGCACACCAGAGAGGCGACAGCTCACCTTTTTTCGTGTACCTATACCGTTTTTGTAGGCGCGTGTGCTGGATATGTGGTATGGATGTCAATATCATTTGATGCTAGTTTTGATGATATTCCCTAAGAACTGAAAAAAGTTTGCATAAGTTGTGCATAACGCAGTTCTCCATCCTGAACAGATAGTGACAGAATTGCTGAGTTTTTATTTTCAGTTTTCCGAAGGAACACGGAAGCTCATTACTATTATTATATGATACAGAATTTTATTGTTGTTCACATTGTGAAAAGTCCGCAATAAAATGCAAAGTGATTTCATTCTGAAAAAAAACTTCCGAGAGGTCGAGGTAGAGATGTCATCCATGCATAAATTTTCCAAGAAGAATCCTAAGTGAATAAGTTTTTTGTAAGAATTATTATTTTTTATTGCATCAAATATACAAATGTAAATATAAGAACCTCAGTTTACAACAAAATTGTAAAAAAAAAGAGAATTGAAAATTTCGTCACATATGTACGAAGTTTCAATTGCAATTCGCTGAATTGAATTGAGTTTAGAATAGAATATTAAGATATGGAAATTTGAAATAATCATCGTAGCATCAAATTTTTGAACGGACGATTGCTTGAATGGCCTTCTGTAACGTAAGTTTAATACTATTTTCTCTGTTTTGGCTTCTATTAATGCAAAATAAATATTTTTTCCACCAAAACAGTTACGGGATATTGACACTAAGTACAATGTGGTGCATAGTTTGGTTATGTGTTTCGAGTGAATTCCTTGAAAATTTGATAGCTTGGTGGAATATAATATATTTATATATATATATATATATAATGATAAAAATCATGACTTGCATGTTTATCTCTATGATTGACATTGTGAGTGCATTATTATCATTACTCCCAAATGGAGCCGAGAAAAGATAAAAAAAGGTGTATTGACGAGTAAAGCTCATTATTGAACGAATTAATGAGGCTTTCAAAGTGTTGAAAGTTAAAAATGAATGAATCTCTTTTTATTGCTAAGCAACGTCACGATATTATTATCATCCTCATATTAGCATTCTCGAGTTTTGTTTTTATAATAAAAGAATATTTCATCACATGAAACATCCTTCAATCCGTCAAACGAATATCATTCATTTTGCAATACGTATGCCCACATACCATAAGGCCGCTGGAGAAAATTGTAGTTGAGTGTACATCAGTTACCATTTCTCTCAAAGTGTTTAGGAGACTTTATGTGGTATATTTGTCAAATCCAGCGTGTTGGCGGTGAATCATCAACACTCAAAAGAATCGTTATACCTGTCGCCTCTCGTTGTTACACTTCTGGACTTATTATAGTATGACAAACAAAATTATCATTTCCTGGTCGATTCCGAATGATATTTCATTATTTTGATCTTGTACGATCAATAAAGATATGGAAAAAAAACCTCCAGATATGCGTTTTCAAGCCATTTTTGAAGGACCCAGACTGTTATGTTTTACCTGTAATATGGACTTATGTTCTTTTGGAAAAAGTCCAACTTCTGTCCAATTTACTTATTGTCATATCATTTTTTTTTATCAACCTTCGATTAACATATCAAGTCCCAACAAGTACACAGGGTATATCACAAAAACACCAATAATCAAAATAAACTATAACATTTCAATACAAACCATTGCACTCACCTATATAGACTCTCTGTGAACCTCCATACATGTTGAAGGAAATGACCAATAGGACCCTAGAATCATTTTTAACGATTAGTAAAAATTATTAACGATATTATCTTTTTCACATATTGTATGACGCTATGACGTATGACACTATGGATCCTATCATGTAAATAGTATTTTTAGATAGGTAGCATAAATATATAAACTATGAAGTTTCTATGGTGAACTCCCATATCGATGAAATATAAATTTCCGTTTCCGATAAAAAATATCAGAAATTCCTATCGATGGAAGCGACAAATATTTTTGGCGAAATATGAACGAATAATGTGGAAAGTAAAGAAAGAAAAATGAATCAATCTAAAACATGCAAATCCATCACAAAACAATAAATAAATTTTTGAATTGAAATTATTACTGTGTGAAAAAAATGGATAATGATCGTTGCAAGTCATTAGGCAAGTGATAAATACTTAGTGAGCTGAAGACGAGGCTGAAGGTAAGGATGCAGAGAGGCATGAGAAGCTCGGAAACGGTGGCAGATACAAATTCGGTTAAGTGTGAAAAATGTTGCATCTGGAGGGTCGTGCATGAAATGATTTGGATTGTTGCGTTGATCAATTCATTCAATTCAATTCAATAAAACAAAGAACAAAGAATTGCATGAACTGGATGTTTGGTAGAGTTGTTGTAGTGACGTGACACATATTGCATCAATACATAATTTTCAATTTATGAAGTATAACATCGATTACAAAAATGAATGACACGTTATGGAAATGTGAAGTGTAAAGGTTGTGAAACTTAGTTATAATAATATATATGTGAATTATATCAATAATAATAGGAACAATCAAACAACAGATTCGCAAAGCATTAAGCTTGTCTGCAAATCGAGTTGCTGGTTGACTGTTTCTTTCGATTGCAATGTATTGTGTCTGAAGTATCAGTAAACGATTACAATGTTCTGTGATTCTGTTAAAAAACCAGGAGAGAAAACAATAATAGTAAATAGGTTGATAGTAAGTTTTTGTCAAACCACTTTACCATCACTTGCAGCTCATTGGATATGTTTTGTTCGACTTCATCCCGAGTTTTTTCCTCAACATGAAGGACAGTATCGTCTGCAAATAATATTTCCGTACTGTTTGCACTTTTTTGGGACAATAATTGATATAAATATATTAGAAATGAGATGGGCCCCAGCACGGTTCCTTGTGGGATACCGTATGTTAGTATTTTTTTAAGTACTTTGCGCACCACCAATTCTTACCATTTGGGTTCGTTCGTTGAGGTAGCTTTGTAAAAGGAGTAGTGCTGGTCCGCGAAGAATAATTTGTTCCTTCATTATTCAGTACCTATTGCCTCACTAGTCAATCAATATTTGACGATACATGGGTGTATTCGGGCATATCATAATGAAAAAAGCAAGGAAAAAAGCTCTCAGAATCTGTGAAAACATAATCAGGACCTAATTTGAAAAAATAACGTTTATGGTTTCATAAATACGAAACGTCAGAGAAATAATTCAATATCACCACATTGAATCATATTAAAAGTTGCTGTGAAATATTCTTAGTTTTCATGGAAATTTCTGCTTGTGAAATATGTCCATGGTAGGAATCAAAAAATCAAATAATACACCTAGGAGTTCCAGTTTCAATGAGGAAGTCAATGGCGACGAGGCTCATAACGACGGAGTGATATGACCTCGAAGATATTTTTAAATGAATGAGAATGTTGAATAACCCTGAAGTCAAAAAATTCAGAATTGAAAGTTTGTTCTAGCCAATGAAACTTTTCCAAACGGTTACCGTGAGAAACCCTGTATTTTCTTTCGATCAAGTTGCACAGAAAGTTCTTATAATTGATCGGATCAGTCATTGAAAAACAATGTCTTTGGCGGTCTTTGGATATATTCCATGCACTTGCAATAAC
Source organism: Gastrophysa polygoni (assembly GCA_963576655.1). Taxonomy (NCBI): domain Eukaryota; kingdom Metazoa; phylum Arthropoda; class Insecta; order Coleoptera; family Chrysomelidae; genus Gastrophysa; species Gastrophysa polygoni. The sequence goes on along the minus strand of OY755093.1, from coordinate 2,130,345 downwards.
TGTATATTTGGGTAGGTAACTCCTACTGTTCATATTAATTTCGTGATGAAATATCATCTATTCTTAGACTCATTATTCTTAGGTGAATAATTTGCAAGCTGTCTAAAGGGTAATTTCAAGCAACTTTCAAGAAAAAATCCCAACACCTTCCTTCTCTCCCAAAATTCCACCGCTGGCTAACATGAGGTTCCCCTTTCTGTTGCCAACAGTTAAAAAAAAAGTTTGGCCAAATTTAGATTTGAAGTTCTATTTATATTAATGTGGCCTGTGGCAAGAGGTGAATCGAGACATGAATAATTTGCGAGCCGTCTAAAGGGTAATTTTTATGTCATCCTGAACTGACAAGTCGGAAAGAGTTAGTCTCGATTGCTCTGGAATGAAATAGAAAGAAACAGAACTTTCTAGAAGAAAGAAGATGAATTCTGAAAAATCTAGAATGATGAAGAAACAAGAAACTATACAGGAGAGGATATGCACAGTTTTTCAGTTCATAGCAAAAAAATTGAATTTTCGAAAAATCTATTTCATTTTTTCTTACCGTCATTGTCTGAGATAAAAAAACTGACAATAATTGTACATAGCCATTTTTTTATATGATTCAATGTGGTGATATCGATTTTTTTCCGACGTTTTCATTACACCATCACTTGCACCATCATCAACTCCATATTTTTTAATATGCTCCTGATTAGGTTTCCACAGATTTTGAAAGCTCTCTTCATTCTGGAATTACTCATGTATTATACATAGTGGTTTGAAACAGTTTCGACCTTTCGATCATGACATCATCATTTTTTTTTTCAAAACTCTAAATAAGAAATGACATCAATTCCACTTATTTTTAAGGAAAATGAGTCAGCACTACAATTTGTGATCTTTCGGTGCCAAAATGACCAGATAGGTGATACCGAAAGAGTAGAGGAACAAATTAATCTACTTATTATTTGAGGATAACTGAACTTTGACAAAACAGGACGAAAGTTGATTGGAAGGGACAATTATATTGAATCGATAATAAATGTAGAATTGAAAACCATTATTTTCTAATGCCTAACCATTCCATTTTATGGTAATAATGGTCATGTTATAATTTATTTCAATCGATGACTTATCAATAATTTACACTCAGTATGTGTTCAGCTGAATTGTTGGAAATTATGAAATGTCCGCAATTTGAAAAATATCAAAATAGTCAATATGCTTCAGCTCAAAGCTGCACCACACCATTTATATTTTTAAAAGTACCGAAACTATGGATATATTTCACAAGCAAGAATTTCTTACACATTAATTACAACTATGTGACTTTCTCAATGACGAAAATCGATTTTCGGCAGTGTGGAGCAGTGTAATGAATTCCAAATCGCACAGGAGTATCGAAATCGATTGTTTCTATGATATTTATCTATATATCATTCAAGAAAGCTGGTGTAAGAAATTCATATTTGCATAAAACCTACAGAAATGTGGAAATACAGTATTAGAATTTCCCTCGGAATTCCATTTTCTTCAGATAATTATCATTTGGTTGACTTCCACCTCAAATAGTTGTAATCAATCTGTAAGAAATTCTTGCTTGTGAATATTGTCGAAAGTTTGGGTATTTTTACAAATATAGATGGTGCTAAAGCTGAGGAATTGTAAGAGTGATTTTTTGGAAGTGGGTGATAAAGGCTGGTGCAGCATAAATGATACTACTCATTACTCAATCTCATCTTGATTCATTCGAAGTTCGTTTGACGTATGACGTAATCACAACGATTCATATTCATTCCTATTTCCATTTAATCACCTAATTTGATTTTTGATGGGAGAACCTCATGGAACATGAGTCGACAAAATTCTCTCCTCACAGGAATTCCTCAAAATATCCCATAGAATTTCCTCAGATTCCTGATGATTTCCTCGATGATTTCATTTTAAGGTTAGGTATTTCTACAATAGTCATGATAATATTATCACTGACGTTTCCAGAAAAATATCAAAAGCTACATGTCTCAAATTCTCAGCATTACAACATGGACCTATTGTACACAACTTACGACGTACATATTTCCACCAACTTTTCGATGAATTACCTTGTAAAACAAGTGATGATCTTCGCACTCACAATCAAAAATAGACGTTGTTATGCGAAATGAAATATACTTTCGCTTTTATCACAGCATACGAATACACACAACAAAAAACACAGGTACACGTCAGCAAACACTAATATACTACCCATTCGAATATTGTTTCATTCTATTAGTATCTCATTCGAAAGAGAATTTCAGCATTCAGGGGAATCACCGACAAGCGAAGGATCATGGATCATGATAATGGTGGTTACATCATGGTGGTGGTTACATGGTCCTTACATCATGATCATGATACTATATAGTATCATGAGCGATGAAGACCGTTGGTGTTGGTAGTGCGCTGTGATGAATACCATTAGTTGCTGTTCTGTGGTTTTGACGTAATGAGCAATCGTAGAATCGTAGTCGTAGTAGCACAGATTAGCCCAGTTGGGTCGCAAATATGAAGGTCAGTGATCATTTGAATCACTTTCAGATTTTTCAATTCTCTACGGTCGATGGAAGATACTTCCAAAAACATGTCGTTAGTTAACCAATAACCACTGATGAAGTGACTAGTTCATCCTTCGACCATAAAACATGTTTGTTTGTTGTTTTATGGTCGAAGAGTTCATCCACCAGATTTTAATGGTGGAAAAAGAGTGGAAAAATAAATGATGACAATTCAAAATGGCAGTGATTGCAGGAAATTTGTTGCATTTTTTAATATTGGATGTTGCTCAGGAAATAAGTCAACGGTAAGATATAATTGATATATTATTTATGTATCTGTACCTACCTACAGAAAGACCTACAGCAGACAGATAGCATCCAATGATAGAGCCTTACGAGACTCTACAAACCTGTTCAGCATTAGTGATCTGAAAGATCTATCACATGCCAAAAATTGTTGGAGGTTTTGATGCCTTTGATAGAACCTTACATTGTTCAACATGGTAGAAGGGCTACTTTCATAACACTAAATCTCAAGGTAAAACAGAGAGTTCAGTATATTGAGTACCTATGTATTAGATACAAATTTTGAATTTGGTTTGGTGTGCTATGCTACTCAAATACATTTATTCTATCACCACAAGTTTTCTCTGGTAATTGTATACGTATATGTACCTAGTTCACCGCAGTTGAGGTGATTTTAGTTATACTTCCATGACCAATAACTTTGTTTCATTGATTAATCAACCAGTATATTTGGTGAAGGAATATTTTAAAAATTTCACTTTCAGGTTCTTGCTGCTTTATACTTATTAGCACAAGGGTCTTATCAAGGTTCATTGGGCAGTGATAGTAATGATTGATGTGAAGTTATCCACGCTTTTCTAGCCACGCTTTCGCGCAAGGCACAGAATTCGCGCGCAACGTTGCCAAAATCCCCAGCCACGGTTTTATATACGGATTCTCTTTACCGATGGCTTATATCGTGAATAAAACAAAGAATCATTTTCTGGGATGAATAATAAGAGTGTTACGAATTTCTTTAAAGCAACATGATATTGAAAAATGATGGGAATTGTTTTTTTTTCAAATTAAAAATGAATTTTTCGTTACATCTGCGTTATTGAATGATGTGTGTCGATGAATTTTTCGCCAATATGTCGAGAACGACCCCACCGTCATGAGGAAAAAATGAAATAAATTCGCAGTGCCGTACGTAGGTTGAAAAAATGATAACTGATGTGATACACGGTTTTTTTAATATCTCCGTTATTAATTGATGTGCGTTGATGAATTTTTTGCCAGAATGTTGAGAAGGACTGAATATTTAAGGAAAAAACATTGAATGATTTCGCAGTGCCGTACGTATGTTAGAAAAAAAATAATATCTGTCATATTTGACACTTTTTTCGTCATAGCCCCGTTATTAACTGATGTGCGTTGTTGAATTTTTTGCCAAAATGTCGAGGAGCACACATTCTTCATGAGGAGAGGAAGAAATGAATTCGCAGTGCCGTACGTAGGTTGGGAAAAAATAATATTTGATATGAAAAGACTGGTTTTTTGGAAATATATCCGTTATTAATCGATGTGCGTTGATGAATTTTTCGCCAGAATGACGGGAAGGACTCGATCTTTATGAGAAAAAAATAAAATGAATTCGCAGTGCCGTACGTAAGTTGGGAAAAAATAATATTTGATATGAAAAGACTGGTTTTTTGGAAATATCTCCGTTATTAATCGATGTGCGTTGATGAATTTTCCGCCAGAATGACGGAAAGATCTCGATCTTCATGAGAAAAAAATAAAATGAATTCGCAGTGCCGTACGTAAGTTGGGAAAAAATAATATTTGATATGAAAAGACTGTTTTCTTGGAAATATCTCCGTTATTAATCGATGTGCGTTGATGAATTTTCCGCCAGAATGACGGGAAGGACTCGATCTTTGTGCGAAAAAAATAAAATGAATTCGCAGTGCCGTACGTAAGTTGGAAAAAAATAATATTTGATATGAGAAGACTGGTTTTTTGGAAATATCTCCGTTATTAATCGATGTGCGTTGATGCATTTTTCGCCAGAATGACGGGAAGGACTCGATCTTTATGAGAAAAAAATAAATGAATTCGCAGTGTCGTACGTAAGTTGGAAAAAAATAATATTTGATATGAGAAGACTGGTTTTTTGGAAATATCTCCGTTATTAATCGATGTGCGTTGATGAATTTTCCGCCAGAATGACGGGAAGGACTCGATCTTTGTGCGAAAAAAATAAAATGAATTCGCAGTGCCGTACGTAAGTTGGAAAAAAATAATATTTGATATGAGAAGACTGGTTTTTTGGAAATATCTCCGTTATTAATCGATGTGCGTTGATGCATTTTTCGCCAGAATGACGGGAAGGACTCGATCTTTATGAGAAAAAAATAAATGAATTCGCAGTGTCGTACGTAAGTTGGGAAAAAAGAATATTTGATATGAAAAGACTGGTTTTTTGGAAATATCTCCGTTATTAATCGATGTGCGTTGATGAATTTTCCGCCAGAATGACGGGAAGGACTCGATATTTATGAGAAAAAAATAAAATGAATTCGCAGTGGCGTACGTAAGTTGGGAAAAAATAATATTTGATATGAGAAGACTGGTTTTTTGGAAATATCTCCGTTATTAATCGATGTGCGTTGATGAATTTTCCGCCAGAATGACGGGAAGGACTCGATCTTTGTGCGAAAAAAATAAAATGAATTCGCAGTGCCGTACGTAAGTTGGAAAAAAATAATATTTGATATGAGAAGACTGGTTTTTTGGAAATATCTCCGTTATTAATCGATGTGCGTTGATGAATTTTCTGCCAGAATGACGGAAAGGACTCGATCTTTATGAGAAAAAAATAAAATGAATTCGCAGTGCCGTACGTAAGTTGGGAAAAAATAATATTTGATATGAAAAGACTGGTTTTTTGGAAATATCTCCGTTATCAATCGATGTGCGTTGATGAATTTTTCGCCAGAATGACGGGAAGGACTCGATCTTTATGAGAAGAAAATAAAATGAATTCGCAGTGCCGTCCGTAAGTTGGGAAAAAATAATATTTGATATGAAAAGACTGGTTTTTTGGAAATATCTCCGTTATTAATCGATGTGCGTTGATGAATTTTCCGCCAGAATGACGGGAAGGACTCGATCTTTATGAGAAAAAAATAAAATGAATTCGCAGTGCCGTACGTAAGTTGGGAAAAAATAATATTTGATATGAAAAGACTGGTTTTTTGTAAATATCTCCGTCATCAATCGATGTGCGTTGATGAATTTTTCGCCAGAATGACGGGAAGGACTCGATCTTTATGAGAAAAAAATATGCTATCCTTTTTCCTGGATTATCTCGAAAAATATAGGTTTGCGCACGTTTTCATTGTGAAATTCGGGTTACTGAGGTCGGAATACGTAAGTTCAAAAATTTTTTTTCGAAATAATTAATAATAATTGCAAAATCACCAAAAAAATATAGGAACCTGTTATATTATTTTTTCAAGTTTGATCTGAATCCGAGAGATTTCCCACATTTTCCCTGTATATTCCCTACTGTAATAACACCTGTGATAACACAGTATATGCCCTTTCCAGAGGGTATATACTGTGGTAATAACTTGGAAGTCGAGCGGGTGTTCTGTGGTCGAGCATCGCTTCTGTCTAGATCGTTCGGGTATACTCGTTCATCCTCTCGTATTACGGCGAGATTCTTGTAATAATTAGAAGCATGTCTGTGTGTATGTCTATGTCTAGAAGCGTTGAAAAGAAGAAGGATTTGTGTGAGGTTATGTGTTTGGTTGGTAGATAACCGTTTAGCCGGTGATTTGAAATGTAAGTAATTTCACATTTTATTCTGATCAGCTTTAACTTTGTTTGATGTCATTATGCCAAAAAATTTTTGAACTTACGTATTCCGACCTCAGTAACCCGAATTTCACAATGAAAACGTGCGCAAACCTATATTTTTCGAGATAATCCAGGAAAAAGGATAGCATATTTTTTTCTCATGAAGATCGAGTCCTTCCCGTCATTCTGGCGAAAAATTCATCAACGCACATCGATTGATGACGGAGATATTTACAAAAAACCAGTCTTTTCATATCAAATATTATTTTTTCCCAACTTACGTACGGCACTGCGAATTCATTTTATTTTTTTCTCATAAAGATCGAGTCCTTCCCGTCATTCTGGCGGTAAATTCATCAACGCACATCGATTAATAACGGAGATATTTCCAAAAAACCAGTCTTTTCATATCAAATATTATTTTTTCCCAACTTACGGACGGCACTGCGAATTCATTTTATTTTCTTCTCATGAAGATCGAGTCCTTCCCGTCATTCTGGCGAAAAATTCATCAACGCACATCGATTAATAACGGAGATATTTCCAAAAAACCAGTCTTCTCATATCAAATATTATTTTTTCCCAACTTACGTACGGCACTGCGAATTCATTTTATTTTTTTCTCATAAAGATCGAGTCCTTCCCGTCATTCTGGCGGAAAATTCATCAACGCACATCGATTAATAACGGAGATATTTCCAAAAAACCAGTCTTTTCATATCAAATATTCTTTTTTCCCAACTTACGTACGGCACTGCGAATTCATTTTATTTTTTTCTCATAAAGATCGAGTCCTTTCCGTCATTCTGGCGGAAAATTCATCAACGCACATCGATTAATAACGGAGATATTTCCAAGAAAACAGTCTTTTCATATCAAATATTATTTTTTCCCAACTTACGTACGGCACTGCGAATTCATTTTATTTTTTTCTCATGAAGATCGAGTCCTTTCCGTCATTCTGGCGGAAAATTCATCAACGCACATCGATTAATAACGGAGATATTTCCAAAAAACCAGTCTTTTCATATCAAATATTATTTTTTCCCAACTTACGTACGGCACTGCGAATTCATTTTATTTTTTTCTCATAAAGATCGAGTCCTTTCCGTCATTCTGGCGGAAAATTCATCAACGCACATCGATTAATAACGGAGATATTTCCAAGAAAACAGTCTTTTCATATCAAATATTATTTTTTCCCAACTTACGTACGGCACTGCGAATTCATTTTATTTTTTTCTCATGAAGATCGAGTCCTTTCCGTCATTCTGGCGGAAAATTCATCAACGCACATCGATTAATAACGGAGATATTTCCAAAAAAACAGTCTTTTCATATCAAATATTATTTTTTCCCAACTTACGTACGGCACTGCGAATTCATTTTATTTTTTTCGCATAAAGATCGAGTCCTTCCCGTCATTCTGGCGGAAAATTCATCAACGCACATCGATTAATAACGGAGATATTTCCAAAAAACCAGTCTTCTCATATCAAATATTATTTTTTCCCAACTTACGTACGGCACTGCGAATTCATTTTATTTTTTTCTCATAAAGATCGAGTCCTTCCCGTCATTCTGGCGGAAAATTCATCAACGCACATCGTTTAATAACGGAGATATTTCCAAAAAACCAGTCTTCTCATATCAAATATTCTTTTTTCCCAACTTACGTACGGCACTGCGAATTCATTTTATTTTTTTCTCATAAAGATCGAGTCCTTTCCGTCATTCTGGCGGAAAATTCATCAACGCACATCGATTAATAACGGAGATATTTCCAAGAAAACAGTCTTTTCATATCAAATATTATTTTTTCCCAACTTACGTACGGCACTGCGAATTCATTTTATTTTTTTCTCATGAAGATCGAGTCCTTTCCGTCATTCTGGCGGAAAATTCATCAACGCACATCGATTAATAACGGAGATATTTCCAAAAAACCAGTCTTTTCATATCAAATATTATTCTTTCCCAACTTACGTACGGCACTGCGAATTCATTTTATTTTTTTCTCATAAAGATCGAGTCCTTTCCGTCATTCTGGCGGAAAATTCATCAACGCACATCGATTAATAACGGAGATATTTCCAAAAAACCAGTCTTTTCATATCAAATATTATTTTTTCCCAACTTACGTACGGCACTGCGAATTCATTTCATTTTTTTCTCATAAAGATCGAGTCCTTCCCGTCATTCTGGCGAAAAATTCATCAACGCACATCGATTAATAACGGAGATATTTCCAAAAAACCAGTCTTTTCATATCAAATATTATTTTTTCCCAACCTACGTACGGCACTGCGAATTCATTTCTTCCTCTCCTCATGAAGAATGTGTGCTCCTCGACATTTTGGCAAAAAATTCAACAACGCACATCAGTTAATAACGGGGCTATGACGAAAAAAGTGTCAAATATGACAGATATTATTTTTTTTTCTAACATACGTACGGCACTGCGAAATCATTCAATGTTTTTTCCTTAAATATTCAGTCCTTCTCAACATTCTGGCAAAAAATTCATCAACGCACATCAATTAATAACGGAGATATTAAAAAAACCGTGTATCACATCAGTTATCATTTTTTCAACCTACGTACGGCACTGCGAATTTATTTCATTTTTTCTTCATGACGGTGGGGTCGTTCTCGACATCATTCAATAACGCAGATGTAACGAAAAATTCATTTTTAATTTGAAAAAAACAATTCCCATCATTTTTCAATATCATGTTGCTTTAAAGAAAATCGTAACACTCTTATTATTCATCCCAGAAAATGATTCTTTGTTTTATTCACGATATAAGCCATCGGTAAAGAGAATCCGTATATAAAACCGTGGCTGGGAATGTTGGCAACGTTGCGCGCGAATTCTGTGCCTTGCGCGAAAGCGTGGCTAGAAAAGCGTGGATAACTTCACATCAATATAGTAATGTGGCTATGTCACAGCCAAGTGCTAGTAGGGCAATCAAGGAAATAATTGAAATTATTGGTTTACATGTCTTTCCAAATATAGTGGAATTTCCAACTCAACCAGAGGAGAAACTTGACATCAGAAGAAAGTTAGCATACCTGCCTACATCTTTATAAGTGCAATTTTATGACCTGGCTGAAAATTTTAGATTTATGGAAAAGCACCAATTGATTGTATTGATTGTACCCATGTTGCTATCATTTGTCCACCAATCAATGATGATGACAACCCTGGAATTGCCTATCTGAATCGAAAAGGCTTCCACAGTATCAATGTACAAGCAGTATAAGTATTTGGTTTATTAAGATCCATAACTTTACTTAGAAGTTTCCAATAAACTACTATAAATCATACTCAGTTGATGGTGATATTAATTTTTTGACTGGTTTCAGGTATGTGATTCTAGAATAAAATTGTGAGCCTCAGATCATACAGGAATAGATACGGTTTGTACTAATACACTGTTTTGTAATGAGAGGGGTGATGTTTTCAGGGGGGTGAGGAAATCTTTGGTACAAGTGTCCAGTGCCGTGTTGTTATTGAAGGGTCCAATTTAGGAAACATTAAAAATAAAGTATAAGGAACTTTAAAGTTCGTTCCCTACCTTCATAGCACCAAATGATGCATTTCAGAATCACTTATAAAATGAAAACGAATAATTCAAATCGTTTGTTTTCATAAAAATGGTCATCCGTTGATTGATATAAATGCTATTCCTTGATTGAATTTTTGATGTGATAACAATTTTGTTTGTTTCATCAAATAACATATTCTAGTCTATAAGCTAATTCAGGAGATAATATCAAAGTATATGAATGTTTTGTGATAAGAAAGAAAATGAATAAAAACATATTTTTCAGATAATTACTTTTTATAATTTTAGTATATATAATTATGGTAATTTATTGAAATAGGTAGGTACATGTCCTAATAACCATAGCAGATAAAAAAAAACAATACAAAAGCTATCATCTCTTTTACACATTTGAACAATAAAAAAATATATACATATATCTAGTAGGAGATATAGATATCTAATAGAATATGAAAGATTTAATAGTTGCATTATCAGCAAATGATTATAAATACATAAATTACATTATTTTACAATATATACAGCATATCATTCTTCCCAAAGCCATTTTTTCACAAACTTCTTATACTTCATTTATACAAAATAGATGGATAATCATAAATATACAGACTTAATTCATTGATTTCTGAATAAAATTGTCTTAGTTAAGACACTTCTCACTCTATTATTCACCCTATCTTTTAATTTAAATGTCTCATGGTGTATCCTTATTCTAAAATAATTTTTTAATATCAGTTTTATCAATATCAATGGATGTTCATTTAATGGATCCTCATTAGAAGCATGTTTCGAAGAATATGCAAATATATTTTGTTTTAAATTTCTGATGGTACCATCTATTAATCTTTTGACAATAGTAACATCTCTAGAAAACAAGTTATTCTGGTACATGTATAATCTCAGATATGCTTCTGCAGTTTTACAAACACCTATAACGAATTTTGAGGCATTAATCAATTCCCCATATTTTTTTCTCTTTTGCAAAAGAGAATATGTTTCTTCATCTTCTAACAGGTGAAGACAATCTTTACATACAACACACTTTTTCAAACATTTTACTACAAAACCTGACATATATTCAACCACATCTTCCACAAACACTTAAATGCCAAGATGCTGAATTTGTATAATCATGATCCTCACAAGAATTTACCATTTCGATATAGTCTTCACATTCTTCAAAGTTTTCTCCTAGCGACGATTTTGTAACAGAACTAACACTGAGTATAGTTGTATTGTCCATTGCTGTTGCATTGGCAAAGTTACTACCCTTTATTTCAGTATGAACCAATAAACGTTTATAAATTGCTTCAAACTGTTGAGCGGTTGGATTGTTGTTGAATCCAAAATAACTTCTCACAGAGCTAAAATATACTTCTATATGATCTTGAGATAGCTTATAACTTAAAATGTAATCGAATAATGGAGTATCAGATGAAACATAATCATCATACATACATTGCAAACTCTCTATACAGATAAGATAACCTAAGAAACCAGTTTTTCTCTTGGTCAGTAAAATAGAATTCCCTTGTAAATTCAAAGACAGTATATACTTTTTACAGTAATCTTTTTCAGTCAAACGCTTGTTCGCCCTTTTCAGCTCAGCTTTGATTAACCTCTGCTGCTGGATCAGCTTGGTTGAAAAATCAGAACTCACTTTTCTGGGATTTCGCATGTCTTCAGTTGAACATTTACGGAATTTATGTGATAGAGATCTCCTGGAAAATAAAATTCAATTATATTTCATATCTGTAAATCAACATACAAGATGATCTCAAATTTTAATAAACAGAAATTCAAAATGAAAGGTGTTCGAAAATCTATCATGAGTATTTTTTTTCATATGTACTTCCAAATCAAATATTACTTATTATGGCTATAGCTGAAACATTTACCTTTTCAATGAAAATATTGCTTTTTCCCCTTCAGTTTCTGATGCAGTTATCGTCCCTGAAGTATCACTCGCCTTAGAAGTACCAGGAATTTTCAACTTAGTAAAACTTTCTGAGGTTGGCTTGAATCTCTTTGGAATTCTGTCACTATCTGATGATGAAGAACTGTGATCCAAAATATTCGCCTTTTGCCTGATTATTTTCCTGAGAATAGTGAAAAATATTCAAAAATAATAATGTGAATATTGTTCAGTATAGATGAGAAATGTGCTTGGTGGTAAGAACTTGCAAATAAACTTCAAATATCTTACCCCATTGATGAAGAACTACTACTAGTAATGGCACATGTACCCTGAGGGATTTCAAAAACTTCTTCTGAAGAGGTATCTGCAGCAGCCTCCAGTGGCGGATTTGCAGTCCTAGCCGCTCTAGGCCCCAGGCCATGTGCCGCCCTTTTCTCAGCACCGATCATTAGAGACTAGATACATAATTCATGAATTTACTTTATTGCCACTTTTATTTGATTCAGAAAATTGTTAACTAAAAGCTAGCTTATAAAGCTAGTTTATAATATTTTCCGAGGCCAGGGATGATTGGAAATTTGAATAAAACATTTAAAATGGTTTTAGGTTTCCTTTTTAATAAAATAAAGGTTTTACAATGTGTTACAAAACTCGTCGTCTGCACTTAAGCGCAGCAAAATTATTAATTAAATCTTCGCAATCCAATTTCCTTAAAAAATCAGCTTCTATGTTAAGCAAAGCAAGATCGTTTAGCCTCTGCTCCGTCATTGTAGTGCGTAAATAGTTTTTAACTCTGCGCAAACAAGAAAACGATCTTTCTCCTGTACAGTTACTGGCGGGTGTACACACACACATACGAAGACCAATATCCACGTTTGGATAAATGGTTTGAAGACCTTCGGTTCGTAACCATTTCAACAAACTGACTGCACTCTTTTGCTCCTCATTTTTTATGCTGCAGTGGGAACGAAAATGAAGACATTCTTCTGTAAAATTGTCTTCTAAGTCAGTAGAATAAATCATTTGCAATGCTTTGGCCTTATCTTCGACTTCTGAGATGCTTAGATTCTTCAGGTTGGTAATAAAGTGGAATTTATTGTAGAGTAATTTATAAGCATCCCGGCGTCTTTTCAGTTCTTCTGACAATGTATCAATTACTACCAAAAAAGTATGTATTCTAAAATTTTCACGGCCACTTTGTTGCATCTCTTCACCTGTATTAGTCTCGCCAGGAAGCAGCTTACGCTTTCGATTGCGTCGAAAATCTTTTTCATATTCCTGTACGAAGGACAGTTTATTCGCTTTTTTTTTCGAATTCATCGAAATTCTCTCTTGTTTCGCCAACAAAATGTATTAAAGCCTCGTACAGTTCTATAACAATAGTAATGTCAATTTCCACACTCTGAAGTTTTTTACTTGTGGCGTTAATGCGATCTAGTAAACATCCCCAAAAAACAGCCATGAGAGCCGTTTCAAAACGTTCCAGTTTCAAACGAATACCTCTTGCTTCGCATATAACGGTTCTCTTCTGTTGTGTGTCATTTTCGATGGTGACTAGCGCTTTATGGATTTCATTCCAGGATTCGCGTAAACTTTTGCATGCGTCTGCACGAGCTGACCAACGAGTCGTTGATAGACTTTTGACGGTGAAATGGGTTTGAAGGAGTTCCCAACGCTGAGTTGACGCTGCAAAGAAATTGTATAACTCTTGGAGTAGAAAAAAGAACGAACAAGCCTCTTGGCTGCTTTCAGCAGCACATTCACCTACTAAATTAAGCGAGTGTGCTGAACAGGGAACATAGTCGGCAAGGGGTGAAATTTCCTTTATTTTAGCTTGCAGGCCGTTGTATATGCCTGACATGTTAGCTGCATTGTCATATGATTGCCCGCGGCAGTTTGAAATGTCAATTCCCAATTCAGTTAAAGTTGAGGTAACAGCATCTGCCATTTGTTGTGATTTGTGGCCTGTGTTTGGAATAAACTTGAGGAACCGTTCTACAGGTGACCCATTAGGCAGGACATATCTGATAACATAAGTGAGCTGGTCTACGTGAGATATATCCGGTGTCGAGTCAATAATCAGAGAAAAATATTTTGCGGTTAATATTTCCATAACAATTGTTTCCAAAACTTTGTTTCCCATAAGTCGAATGAATTCTTCGCATGTTGTTGAAGAAAGATAACTCGTAAATCCTGAGCCTGGATTTCCATAACGTGTAATGTGTTTGGCAAAGAACGGATCGAACTCAGCGATAAGCTCTAAGGACATCAAATAATTTCCATTGTGGATTGATCCAAATTTTTCTTCGTGTCCTCTGAAAGGCAAACCACGTGACGCAAGCGCTTTTACGCATGCAACTACTCTTTTCAGAATGTTTCTCCAGTAATTTATTTCTTCATCTAATTGCATTGTTAATGCGCGGTCAATGCGACCTAGCACGTTGCTTCGTTCTTTCATATGCAGAACAGATAATTTGTGAGTAGGCGAATTCTCATGAGTTGACACTCGATGATATGAATTTTTCCAGTCATTGAAACCTTCTTTTTTGTCGAACTGACTCTCCCCGCTATTAAAAAGCAGACAAGGACCACAAAAAACACATCCAGTACTTTTGGAATAAATTAGCCACTTTCGCGGAACTTTTTCACCGTTCAGAAGCTGACGTTCGAATAAATGTCTCGACAACTGTCGCGCTTTATCTTTGTAAATGCGCTCACTTTTAGGAAAATCATTTTGGATGTTTTGATTGGCTCCGTTCTTACAAATGTGATCACGCGTGAACTCGTCGATTGTCCATTTAGCTGGATCGTCGCTGATTTCGTAGAGCTCCTGGTCCGTAGGATTGGGCTGCACTCCTACTCCTGCCACTCCTGGTACTAGAGGGACATCTTCGGCTTGTTCTTTCGATATGCTTGCCACATCGATCAAAGTATATTCACTTGAAGACACTGCAGAATCATCAGTTGACGGAGCGCCACTACTACTTGGAACATCAAGTTTTCCAAAGAAATCGTCTAATTTCCGTGTTTTTTTAATCGTATCTTTTTGTTTATCATCTTTTTCTTTAGCTCTCTTGCGATACTCTGCCCCACTTAACCTTACCCTTTTCTTTCCGTCCATATTCAACTTAAGCAGTATCGCACTCAATCGCTCACTAAACTGAACTGTCCCACCGTCCAAACCCGTAGCTTATATATACCGGTGCAACGTTATACTAGAATAGTCGGGCAGTTTCCAGAACGCGCGCGTGTATGCATGCCGCGCGCTGTCTTGCTCACTCTCACGTCGCGCGTATTTCCGTCGCGCTTGCACCGTTTCTAGATCCTTCCTGCGGGGCGGCGCGCGCACGCATTCGAGCGTCGTGTAGAGCTTTCTAGAATGTTCGCGCGACACCGCTGAGTTGTTTTTGTAATAACAATAGGATAGGTATTCTTCCTAGATCACTAATATTAAACTAAACGTACGAACTATTTTTTAAGCACGATGTACGAAAGTATTTATACTTTAATACTCAAAAATAGTGATTTAGGAAGATTATAATCATACGTACGGTACGCGAGCCTCTAAAATATTTTGAGATACTTTGCATTTGAGTTATTTCTTGTTATCATCACTGAGTTTTTTTGGCACGATTGCCGCCCTCCGTATCTGGCCGCCCTAGGCCCGGGCCTACTGGGCCTTATGGCAAATCCGCCACTGGCAGCCTCTGTCAATTTCCTGTAAATTTCAGTGTAACATGTTTCATGCAGTTTCAGTTTATAAATATTGATACACACCTAGCAATTGCTACTATTGGCAGAGCTCCTTTGGCGAGATATTTCAATCCAGAAGGGAAAGAATGTATATCATCAGGAGAAAAATGATCTGAACATAGAAAAGTATGTTTGGGTAAAACATCCATTTCAAATCCAATAATATGGCACCACTGCGGCCTTACTTCCGGATTTTTCGGAAACCTAAAACATTTTAAATCATATTCTTGATTAAACAAATTGCAATATTCATTTTTGAATATAAAAGTATTTATTGTCGTAATTAAAGGATCCCTAACTGCCTATCAGCATCTACGCCCAAGGAATACTCACATATGAAATGATTTTGGAGTAGATTTATCATATCTGCTATCGCAAATAGCACAGGATCTTCCCATAGTCTCTATTTCCAAAATACAGTCCACTCAAAATATGTTCTCAACACACAAACACCGACAAATTGAAAAAATCTAATGAATTCACGAAGGAAAGAAGGACGTAAACACCAAAAATTGATACCGTGAAAACGTCACAAATGTCAACTTCAAAATCGTCCAATAGGAAGACTTGTACTCTTTTTCCCCCCCCGCAGATACAAAACAAATCTGCCTTGATACCGTATCTATTCCTGTATGATCTAAGTTGTGAGCAGTGAATGCTAGATATCCAGGTTCTGTGCATGATGCTGCAATATGGAATACCTTAAACATAAATGCATATTTGAGAAGGTGGTTACTAGGTGATTCTGGATATCCATTGTCACCCTGGCTCATGACACCTATACCAGATGCTGCAGAAAATACTCCAGAATGGAGATGTACCAAAATACATTGTAGCACCCGAATTGTGATTGAAAGATGTTTTGGATCCCTCAAACAAAAATTCAGAAGTCTCTTGCGTCTCTGAGTTCTACATTATGGAGACAGAATGTCTGGACTTATCATATATTCAGATACAGTTTTACATAATATTTGTGTAGATATAGAAGAATTCGGAAATTATGACTTAGATGAATACAATGATAGAAGTATGGAAATTAATGTTGGAAATTTTGGTAAATAGAAATGAAGGTTGTTCTAGATTTTGTATTTCATATTCTGCTGATATTCCATATATAAATATCATTCAATTTTTCTCCGATTATGTGATCATAATATTCCAATAATTTCTGAGTCATCTCAAAATGTTTTCATTCAAACCACATTTTCTTTTCCAGAATTTCGCGAGGACATGTTAATGACATGCAGGCACATCAGAAATTATTAATCAGAAGACTGGATGAATAGAAAAATACATTTCTGTACATTCTCATATAGCTAAATAAAATGGAAAAACCACTGACTCATTTTTATTTCATCCAAAAATGATATGAATTCATACTTATTTAATTTCATTGGTTGAAAAATGTTGCATTAGTCTGTCTTACTTGTCTTGACAGTTTCAAAAATAAAAACAATCAATCAATAAATATGAGTTTATATAAATATAATAAACAAAAATTCTTCAAAACATAAAAAAAATCACAATTGAGATCACCTATCAGTTTCAACTTGAAAGCTAATCATCACATATAGGTTTATGTAAAACAAATGAACAAAAATTCTTCAAAACAATAAAATCACAAGTGAATCAGTTTCAACTCATGAAGAAGGTGCTCATAAATTTTTCACTTTTGATTAATTTTTATATAGAGCCTAATGCTTTCAGCCAAGGCGTTTATGCTTCCTGCAAATATTTTTATGCTCTCAGAAGAATCTTTCAAGGAAGCACTCAATTCTCTTTTAGAGTTCTCAGAGAATGCATTTGATGATTGCAGAAGGATATGTTGCTGGTTGAATTATTTAGTTTTTTTGGTGTTTTTTCCTGGACACAGGTGTTCTTGCAGGTATTGCTGCAGAAAATGTATCTTCTGATATTGTGGGAACATCCTCCTCATCAAGTTGTATCATTGTGCTACATTTAGTACCTATTATAACATATACATATAATATCATTGGTCAGCAATAGGCAGTATGTGAAATACACCTACATATCGATTAGAATCATACTTGTATACATATGACGAATAAATAGCTAGTCACCATATACAGTGTGTAAGTTCAATCCACTCCAATTCGATGACATTACATCATGACAGATCCTTCCATTGCAACATTTCCTGAAAAAGATGAAAATTCAAATATGATTACATGAAAAAGGAGTAAAAGGTCCCGTGGTAATGATATTCTTCACCTTCGACCATAAAACAAAGGTCGAAGTTCTTCACTACCAAGGTGTATATTGAATTCTTTACATCACTAGCAATATATTCAGATCGATTTTGATTCTACAAAACTCAAATATGAACCTACTGTCACTGGAATGAAAACGTTTCTTTTTGAATGGAAATCTAGAAGCCATGTGACAGCCATTCTTGAAAAACAATTCACAACAACTGTCATTCTGTTTTATATTTGTTCACAAGTTTCTACAGATATACAGGGTGAGTCAAAAATGTGTACCGAGCTTTCTGGGGGTGATAGACCATTGAAAAATAAGTGTAGTTTGATGATTAAACTCATGGCCCAAAATGCATATTAAGGGAGATATATCCTTTCAAAGTTGATGAAATTAAAATAATTTCTCCGCATAACTTCTGAACGATACATTTTTTCGTCACACTTCCACATTTCTGATATTGTTATAGAGGGTGTTTTCAGAGGGTGAGTCATGATTTTTTGTAGAAAACTTTTTTCCCTGTATTATTCTCGGTGGAAAAACAGGAGCATTCGATGGAGCGAAGAAAATTACATGAAAAAGGTACTCTTATTCAAATACAAAAAATTGAGCCGTTCGTGAGATATTTGAGCTTTTGTAGTTACATGATATCAGCAGATTGATTTTATTCATCGCGAGATTCATCGGTAACAATATTTTAGCAGGCCATGATGAATAATTTTGTTCTCAATTTTGACGTTCATGTCATCAACATTCGAGTCAACATTGTTGTAGTTGATTTGTTCGTGTGGTTTTTCTGTGTCATTTATCACTGCGATTATCAACTGAGATTTTAAGAAATATGGCAGGTTATTCGTTCTCTGAACAAACTGATATGCTTCTAATGCTTGGCGAGTGCTTCGGAAATGCAAATGCTGCTGAAATATCGTTATACCGATGAATCTCGCGATGAATAAAATCAATCTGGTGATATCATGTAACTACAAAAACTCAAATATCTCACGAACGGCTCAATTTTTTGTTTTTGAATAAGAGTAACTTTTCCATGTAATTTTCTTCGCTCCATCGAATGCTCCTGTTTTTTCACCGAAAATAATACAGGGAAAAAAGTTTTCTACAAAAAATCATGACTCACCCTCTGAAAACACCCTTTATAACAATATCAGAAATGTGGAAGTGTGACGAAAAAATGTATTTTGACAACATACATTCATGCACAAAATTTCAATCGGGTGGCTTTCATCGTTCAGAAGTTATGCGGAGAAATTATTTTAATTTCATCAACTTTGGAAGGATATATCTCCCATAATATGCATTTTGGGCCATGAGTTTAATCATCAAACTACACTTATTTTTCAATGTTCTATCACCCCCAGAAAGCTCGGTACACATTTTTGACTCACCCTGTATATGAAAATGTCTGATTCAAGAGAGAGCTGTACTCCTCCAGAAATAAGAACAGCTGCAGATGAATTGAGCAGCAACCTTTCACCTTTAATCTAAAGATTGGTGCAATAACAACAGTGTTACTAAAACCACCGGAATTGTAATCAAGTTCATGTTCATAATAAAGTCCTGAACCCTATGGTCCTTGTACTCGATGTTGAAATTTACAATAATAGCCCTAGAAGAAAATGTAGATTTTTTCTTCAGATTCAATAGAATGAAGCAATCAATATTTAAAAAAATGGTAGAAATCCTGGTAGAAATATAAGATATCGTCAGTATTGAAATGATGTGAATGAACATTCATCATGGAAGCAACACATATCCATGTGAAAATTTCTCACCGATGATATGAATTGGAGCTCTTGGAGTCGCAGAGAAAACAAATTTGTACGTTTTTTGCGGACATTTTGTGAACAGTTACAAACTTGAACTACGAATACTACAAACAACAACAACAACAACAACTATGAACTAACGTCTAAACACAAACCCTGAAAAAAACAATTACTAACAATAACGCTAATTACGAGTGATAAAAATATCCAATTCTTAAACATAGACAAGACGACAGTTCAAAGAATCTGGTTGTTTGAATAATTGCGCTACACAAAAAGTATTAGGTATAAGACACGACGCACGATCATTCCCAATTTGAGTAGCAACGACAGGCGTAAGAGTGAAACAACACTAAGAGATAAAAATCTGTCATCTTCCACTTTCATTTTGGCGCATGCGCATACATAAATCCTTGCCAGTTGCACTCTTTTATTTTGACATCAGATTTATTTTGACATCAGACGTCCTTATTATCAATATTCGTAGTTAATACATATGTGCGGTAACTATAAACGAGTTTTTGGACAGCGCGGTGATTGAAGGAATAGCATGCTACCAAAGAGTATAAATATATGGTAATGTGTTCTGTGGTGATACGGTGGAACACGAAAAGTAAAATGCAAAACTGTTCGAAATGTTGGTAGCAGTGGCACATGTATAATTGTCTGTGAATGTCTATGTTCTCTCTTAAATTATAGGATTTTTGTATGTTTAGTTATTGAAAAATAACTAAATTGATGTGTGATCAACTATTCACTACCTACTATTCACCCTGGTTCAGGCTCTGGGTATTTCCACTCTCCATAAAGTAATTTTCAGCAATATTCCTCTGCACTATTATACAGGGTAACTCACGGTCGATGGTACGTTAGACGTTTATGGAGAACGCAACGCAGGATTTTTCTGAAAACTTCGCATCTTACATTTTATCACCTGTTCTATCGATCTAAAATATTTTCGAAATTGCGACGTTGCCGTTTTTATCAAAAAGTCCTAGCAACTTCATTTTTTTAAATGGAACATGCCGTATATATTAACAAATTTTTAGAATTGCCTTTTCATCACAATACTCTTTTGTTAATAAATCCCAATACCTATCTTTATCGGTTTTCAAGAAAAAAAAATAATTTGTGTTGAATATGATCCAAAACATATCCCTAATTGAACTCATGTAAATCATGGCTCTCGAATCATGAAGAGTTGATATTTCAGTGGTGGTTTGGACAGGCTTGATGTATTCAATTTACACCGAGAAGTCGCCTCCATATTATCATACAGGGAGTGCTGAAATTATTATTATATCCGTTGTTCATACAAGTGGTCAAAAGTTCATTTTTTCAAAGGGTACCCACTGTTTTTTACTAAATACAATGAGAAACGAATGAAAATGCTACAAGATGACACAGCATGTCCCTATACCTAAATCATCAAGTTTTCTTAATAAAGCCGTTTTTTGTGAAAAATATAATTTTATGATAAAGTTAATTTTAGATAGCCATGGAAATAACGAACTCATGACATTTCGGTGACATTAATGAGTAATTCAGTAATTGTTATTGACAGTGTTTCAAAAAATCTCCCAGAATGAACGCGAATATCGATTATCCAAACGAGAAGTTCCTATGAAGTTATTTATTATATACGGACAATGTGATCAAATCATTGCCAGAATTTGCAGAAAATTCAACCAAATGTATCCTGAATTAACACCAATGAACAGGAAGAAGTTTGTGAGATTATAAAATAATTTCATCAACTATGGCTCAAAGTTAAGAGCGTCTCCAACATTACCAAAACCTGTTACTTCAAATGAAGACAATATTGTTGACGTTATGGCATATTTTCATGCATATCCAGAAGCATTCATTCTTAGTGCAGAAAGAGATTTGGGTGTATCACATATTTCAGTACAAAGAATTTTGGGAAATCACAAAATGCATCCGTATAAATTCAGTAAAGTTCAAGCTCTCAATGCAGAAGACTTCGAGCGGAGAGTGCATTTTTGCAATACATCAAGCCTGTCCAAACCACAACTGAAATATCAACTCTTCATATGATTCGAGAGCCCTGATTTACATAAGTTCAATTAGGGATATGTTTTGGATCATATTTAACACGAATTATTTTTTATCTTGAAAATCGATAGAGATAGGTTTAGGGACTTATCAACGAAAGAGTATTGTAATAAAAAGGCAATTCTAAAAATTTGGTAATATACGGGGTGTTCCATTTGAAAAAAGGACTTTTTGATAGGAACGGCAACGTCGCAATTTCGATAATATTTCAGATCGATACAACAGGTGATAAAATGTAAGATGCGAAATTTTCAGGAAAATCCTGCGTTGCGTTCTCCATAAACGTCTAAAACGTACCATCGACCGTGAGTTACCCTGTATAGTTCCATTCCAGCGGACATCGTATGAGAGTGATGTGAATTCAGGTTGATGAATAGAATAGAATAGAAAGTATTTATATCTGAAACATAACATGTTGTAGAAATTGGTCATGACATATAAACAAATTACAGCGATAATAGTTAACCTATTATTTATGTGAAGAAGTAAGTTTAAGTATCTATGAGCATTTGACATCTATGAGAACTAAGCTAATACTGAATATAAAAAAAGTGATACTTTCCATTGTTATCTCATCTATGACCCAGTAGTCACTACAATATTATAAACATTAATGTTGATTTGAAATTATCATCTGCCAAAAATTCCTCAGGACTGTAATAGGATTTTTCGATCAATACATTCTACAATCGTTTTTTGAATAGGTCAATACTCAAATACACTCCTTTACTATATAATTTGGCTCCAACAAACATTGCACTTCTTTGATGAAGAGCTGTGTTGTTTTGAGGAAGTAAAATGGTGTTGTTATTTTGTCTGGTGTTTGCACCTGAGAAGATGAATTCAGATTTATTTCACACAAATAGTGAAACTAGGCTCGGTATGGTTAAAATTCTCAATGCTTTGGAATGAGGACAACAGGATTCTCTTATTTTGAGGCCAAGCATTACTTGGACTGCATACTTTTGAATGACGAATAATTTTTGACAGTTAACCGAAGATCTCCAATACATCACAGTATATCGAAGTTTCGATGCAAAATTGACCTCATAAACGATTTTCAATACTTTGATTTCAATATTTTTCAGTCTAAGGATTCGTAAACAGAAACAGGTGATTCGTACTTTTTTGTTAAGTATTTTAAGAGATTTTAAATTTGTTACAAATGACACCCCATTGTCAAAATTTTGAAAATTGTCTATGCTTGTCCTCCGACCGAACGGGATGTTTTCTCGTAATTTATTTTTATTTGACCAACTTTGCACCAATCCTCTATTTGCATGATAGTGCCATGTTATTTCTCAGTTATTATTGCTCCAACATTTTTATCCTTGATAATCATGAAAGAATCGTCTGCGAATAATGTAGTCCTAGCCTGTGGAACGTTCGCTGGGAGGTCATTTATATAAAGTAGAAATAATAGAGGCCCCAGGACAGATCCCTGTGGCACTCCTGATAAAGAAGTTCCCCATTCGGAAACTGTGCATTCATAATTATCAGAGATCACCTTCACACGCTGACATCTCCCAACGAGATAGGATTCAAACCAATTCAGTCCAATATCTCTTATTCCATAATGCTCTAGTTTCTGTAAGATCACTTCAAAGTTGACACTGTCAAAAGCCTTGCGAAAATCACATGATAAACCCATCACAGAAAAAGTTTGATCCATGCTTGTTATTATTTCTATAGTTATTGAAAACATGGCCGAATTTGTTGACTTTCCCGTCATAAAGCCATGCTGATTCTCGCAATGAATTTTCGAGTCTATTATGAATCTATTCATGCGTTTGTACATAGTTTTTTCAACCAATTTTGCAATTACAGGAATAAGAGATATTGGCCTATAGTTGTTTGGGTTCTTATTGTCCCCATCCTTCAGAATGGGAATCACTTCGGAGAATTTCAAAATATGGCGGAATATTCCACAGCGGAATGATTAATTTATCAAGTATGCTAGGAGGTCGGATACATTTGTTATGATTTTTTTAAGGAAGACTGGAGATATTTTGTCCCAACTACTTGAATATTTGTTCTTTAGACTCATGCATGTCTCAATTACTTCATCAGGAGTGGTTTTATTCATAACAAAGTCTGCATTGTTTCTAAGAGAGTGGTTACCTAAGTAGCTAATAATTTTACTCGACTCTCATCATCCACCTCATTGGTTTCTACCACATTCAGAAAAAATGTGTTGAAACAGTTCGCTATATTTGCTTTATCTTCTACTTGCTCACCCTGTATATTCAATACCATTTCATCAACTATTTCATTTCTTTTTTTCCCGGTTTCATTTTTCACAATCTGCCACATCGTTTTCATTTTGTTATCACTTTGCAATATTTCTTTTTCACACATTTTCTTTTTGCAGCTCTATATCAACTTTTTTCAAAACTGTGCAATATTTGCTAACATACTCTATGAAAATATCCCTGCCCAGACAGTGATTTATTTTCATCTCTTTTACTATCGACGAATATGATCGTTTATTCTTGCAAGCGATTTTTATTCCTGGTGTCCACCATCAACTGTTATGTGTGATATTGAGTTTCTTCAACGGAAAGTTATTTCCAAATATGTCGCTACAGATCTCGATTAATTTTGAAAATTTCTCATCTGAACAGATTGACTGGTTAAGGAAATTGAAATGAGTTAATTCTTCAGCTAACATGTTATTGAAGTTTGTTATGTTCTTGCCAGAATATATTCTCCTATATATAAAATGTTCTGAGTTTATATTATGATTGGCAACAATTGTTTGTTCTGAGTGGTCTGAAAGACCAGACTCTCTCACCGTGTTGCACCGTGTGTGCACCGTGTGTGAGATATTCCATATTGGTAAATATGTTGTCAATGCAAGTCTGACTAGATTCTTGTACCCTTGTTGGTATGTGAATTGTCTGATTCAAACTAAATGTATCCAATAATGCGATCAGATTTTTTTTTTCATCTGTGGACAACACGAAAGGGAAACCTATAATGTTCGAGGAACATCGTGTTAGCCAGCGGTGGAATTTTGGGAGAGTAGGAAGGTGTTGGAATTTTTTTTGAAAGTTTGGAGGTTGTAAGCATCAGGAAAGACTTCACTAGGCAAAGAATTCCATAACTTTGCCGTTCTATTGATGAATGATGCTTGGTATAGCGATGTTCGACAGGTCTCGAGCCTGACAGTGTAGGGGTGACCAGCTTGAGCTCGTCTGGTTTGTCTACTAGGAATCGCGCGTGGTGGCATGATAGATGATATTTCCGTTGAGCACCGACCGTGAAAGTACCTATGAAATAGGCATAGATCGCCGACCTTTTTACGATGATCTAGAGAGGTCAATGATTTGGTGAGTGTTGTATCATCGACTAGGCGAATAGCTCTCTTCTGAATTGACTCCAAGAGCTTTAGCGTATGTTTGGGGGCTGAGCTCCAAACATTAGTACATTACTCCAGGACAGGTCGAATTTCTGCTTTGTAGATCATAAGCAGTTGCTGGGATGTGGAGTATCTCTTCGCACGGAATAGAAAACCAAGTTTTTGTGAAGCAGTTTTCGCATGATCGTCCCATGAGAGAGCACTGTTGGTGGTGACACCCAGCATGGATATTGACGACCTCATAGGAACAGTGGTACCCGACATCATCAAGTTGGGCATTGTGTGATCAGCCTTCTTCGTGAAAATACAAGCTTGAGTTTTAGTTGCATTGAACTGTACTAGATTCTCAGATCCCCATTTCAGAATTCTTGTCAGATCCTCATTTGAAGCATCAACCTGTCTTCGCCTTGCACCTCTGGCCTCGTTGGATGATATAGGGGCTCTAGAGGAAAAGGCGGAATGAAGTGTACTATCATCCGCAAAGCTATGAACTGGGCTGGAGGTCACATTCAACAAATCATTGATGTGGAGCAAGAACAAAGTTGGTGCCAAGACAGAGCCTAGTGGAACACCAGCATTGATCGTCATTGTATCAGACGAGACCCCGTCTACCACCACGTAGAGTGATTTATCTGCAAGAAAACTCGATAGTAAAAGACACAGTTGGGGCGGCAAACCATATGACGGAAGTTTCGCTAGGAGGCCTTGGTGCCAAACTCGGTCAAATGCTTTGGAGATATCCAAGGCTACAGCCAGAGACTCCCCATGTTTCTCTATTGACACCTGCCACTCATGTGTCACATAGGCAAGCAGATCTCCAGTTGACCTCTGGTGACGAAAGCCAAATTGCCGGTCGTTCACGATTCTTGAGCTCTCTAGATATCGGATGAGCTCGATGTTGATTGCTTTTTCCATTACTTTAGAGATCACAGATATTAGTGCAATCGGTCTATAGTTGTTAGGGAGGGTTTTCTTGCCCTTCTTTGGAATCGGTTGGACCCTAGCTTTCTTCCAGTTGGAAGGAAATACGCCGAGTTTGTACGAAAGGGTGAACAACCTGCAAAGAACTGGTGTTAGTTCTGGGGCACATTTCTTGAGAACAATAGGCGGTATTCCGTCAGGCCCCATAGCACAGAAGAGGGGTTTCTCCTCTTTGCCCATAGCCTTCTTGGCGTTGAGGCTGAGCAGAATGTGTCTGATTGTGCGTTGCCGGAAGACAATTTCTGGCATACGGTTATCGATGGTAGCGATTTTGGGGAGTTCCTGGCCTCGTGAATCCAAATAAGAATTTTCTGCAAACATTTTGGCGAAGGTGTTGGCTTTTTCATGAGGTGTTATAGCCAATATATCATCATCCTTTGTTAGGGGAGGAAATGAGCTAGAAGTGAAATTTCTCCCGATTGCCTTGGCAAAGGTCCAAAATGAACGGAAACCATTTGGACACTCTATGAGCTTTGGTCTTATTTTCGTGTTGTATGCCTCTTTAGACTCATCTATTGTTCGATTACATGTATTCCTAGCTTCAACATATTCAGCTCTAGTTTGCGGGCTTGGGTTTCTGAGCCAACGACGGTATGCTGCTTGTTTCAGAGCGACGACCTCAGAACAGGTTCTATTGAACCATGGTTCACCAGTGGTTTGTGATTTGTATGTAAGTTTCCATTCCCAGCATTATGATTTCTGAAATCCCTTCAGCACATTGCGTAGGATCTCCCGATTCAAAACACATTATCCTCCAAGGAAACTCAGAAAAAAAACATGCGAAGGCCATCCCAGTCGGCTGAATTGTAATGCCAAACAGTGCGTGGGGGTGTTGGACTAGTTCGCGGAGTGATGTAAGGACATATCGTGGAGATGAGTGAGTGGTCTGAGTTTCCTAGTGGTGCACGGACTTTCACTTCATACGGTTCCGGATTGTTAGTGAGGAACAGGTCGAGCGAATTGGCATAATGATTGCTGATATCAGGGATCCGAGTGGGTTCATTTATCAGTTGCTCAAGACCATAGGTGATAGCGAAAGCCTCGGCCAGACGTCCTGCGTCATCTGTTTTGTTCGAGAATTTGAGCCAGGTGGAGTTGTGGACATTGAAATCCCTCATGATGATGATTTCAGCTGCTGGGTGATTCTGTTGGATGAAATCGAGTTTCAGAGAAAGAAATTCGAAGAGGTCACCAGGAGTTGGTTCGTTTGGTGATAGATGAAGGCAGCAGATGAACTTTGTCTGTTTGTGGTTATCGATCTTGAACCACATTACATTGAATTCTTTTGGTTCCAGTTCCTCCTCACGATGGCATGAGAGATCATTTCTGGAAAAGAGACATAAACCTCTTCTGAATCGGAAACGGGTATGGAGCTCATATCCAGGGCAGAGCATATAGGTCGTATATTAGTTGATGAGTTGACCTGCGTCTCAGTAAAAGCCAGTATATCTGGTTTCTCAGCCTGTAGATGGTAATGAACATCGTTTATATTTTTGTTCAGACCTCGGATGTTACGAAGGTCTATTTTTAAATTCACATGTTTCGATGGTGAACCCCCTCGAGCACCTCTCGCCCGGAAATCCGAATGGAGAGGTATTTTACTTCCGGAGTGTTTTACCCTAGGAGAATTCATCATCTAGATTTTTTTCAGCTGAAATGGGTGGTTTGTGTTGGGAAGAAGGATATAGTGTATGGAAATATGACCGGAAGCATCGACCAAATACTGAAACATGGGAGTTACCCATTTCACAGCACCTCTGTCGATGTGGTGGTGTCGCACCGGGCGATGATGGGAACCATCATCTTCCACCTATGGGTATCCATTTAGTCGCCTCTTACGACAGGCAGGATTTACCATGGGAAAATTCTTGATCCGTCCCCATACGGATGATAATAATAGGTGGCTTTGTGTTTATGAACCTTGGTAGAAAAAGAGCCCTTTTACGCTTCGAAAAGGAGTAGATAATTACAGGTTCTATGGCTAGTGGTGGAAAAACAATAATTTTGATATCAATATAGGTACACTGGCACTCTAGGAAGCAGAATAATGAATTGTGAGTTGATGTAGGGTTATCACTTCATTTATTCCAAATCTCGCTCTCTGAGTTGATTTCTCGCTCGTTTTTGGCAGGATTGCTCGCCTGAAGAAACGTATTTCTGTGACAACACTGGTTGCCAAATTATACAGAAACCAAAGAGGACAGAAACTGTGTAGTTGGTTAGTTCATCAGCAATCGCTATCGGTTTGTTGTTATAGCGGTCGCTGTTTACGGTTCCGACATGCCAATCATAGAAATTCACATGTACAGGGTTTCTCACGGTATCCGTTCGTTACAAGTTTTCGTGGTTAGAAAAACATCAGAATTCTGAATTTTAAACTGACTGGTCTTGGACTGATGTTTATTCAACATTCTCTTTTACTTCGATGTAGTTCATATAGGTTGCTCAGAAGGTTTACTTTGGATATATAGGCCTATTTCAAAATCTTGGATCAGTGAGAAACTAACCTCATGGAAATGTTTCTTGTCGATTTCTTCTTCGTATTCCGTATTCTAAGAAAACTAGTACAGTGACAGTGTCGATGGAAAAATGATGTCAAACTATAGTGCAAAACCGGTTTTACCAATGGAATTCGCTAATAGAAAAAATTTCAGCGAATCGATTCAGAATCAACTTATGCATCAGACTATCCAATACACAGGGTATCATTCGAGAGAACGGACTTCTTCACCTTTGAAAATGATGTAATTGGATCATCATTATCAGCATCAAATTTCGGTAGGTACACTGTATGCGATGAATCAATTGACAATGTAGATTTCGAACGTACTTTTCCTGTACTTCCGTCTACCCTAGAAGCGCTCACCACCATTCAAAAATGGGTGAAAGACGCAGGGTTGAAGATAATGCTAAATTTGTGAAATGTGTGAAATCGCACAAGAGTATCGAAAAATAATCGGAATTCTCTTCCTCTCAGTAGACTTCTGCGAATTTATTGTTGGAGTATTGCGTATCATAAGTATACAGGACGATTGATTGAAACGGTTTATTAGACGTTCCTGGCGAATCAGCCGAAGTGTCGTTCAGAAAGCGCTCTATCTTTCTAAAATAATTCCAATAATGCGGTGTTGCCGCCTCTACCAAAAAGTAGTAGCAACTTCGATAATTCAAATGGAACACCCTGTATATAATATTATTCTCAGAATCTCCAAAAATTTTCTGACAACTTCTAATATTTCCCTATACCTATCTGTGAGCGTTTTTGAGCAAATACTCATTTTGTGTTTGTTTTCCTAGAAAACGTCGAGCCGTGACTCCCTGAGATGATGAAATTTGATATGGAGTCAAGGAATAACAGAAGGCTCATTGCCCTGTAGTGAGAACTATTTTGCGCAATAGCTGATGTACCGGTGATGACAAAAAAATTTTAGTGTGTTAGACTATGATTTCAATAAATACTGTCTGTAAGTTCTTCGAGGAGGTGGTACATTCATTTTCCAGCTTTTCGTGGGATTTTCTCTCCTCTTTTCTCTACTTATCTTGGTGGAAGTTTCGGGAACGAATCTGCTCCCGTTTTCAACACTATTGAAATATTTTTTTTTCTCTTCGCAACACTGAAAAGTGTCAAAACCGAAAACATATTGAAAAATTTTGCGAAGAGAAAAAAAATATTTTAATTGTGTTGAGAACGGGAGCAGATTCGTTCCCGAAACGTCCACCAAGATAAGTAGAGAAACGAGGAGAGAAAATCCCACGAAAAGCTGGAAAATGTGTGATTTCAATGATTGGATATTTTGAGATCGGAAGCGCGCCGCTACACTGTCAAACTTTTCAACATTCTCAAGCTGCAGGTTAATCGAAAACAATATCAGACAATGAACCTTTCATCAGATATTGTAAAAAATTAATGAGAACTCACAAAGAATTGAAAATACTGTATTATCGTTTTGGTTTTCTATCAACTCTACTTGATACTCGACTTGATACTTTCCCTCTTCTCATACTGCGATTTGTAAATTTCAATGTGAAATGAATACGAACTCTGCAATACTGATGAAATATTCACCAGTAGATGATGATTAGATGAGTAGATTATAATCGAAGTAAGAAATTGAGGAACTATATATTTGTACATAAACATGAATACATAAAACTTATCAACAGCATATCCAAGGATACATGATAAAAAAAAGACAAATGAAAATAATCATTTTCCTTAACAAATACAAATAGATGACGACTGGAAGTTATATTTTTGCGAAATGGCTTTTCAGTGTGGTTTTAATGATTACTTCCAAGTTCCTCAAATTCACTTGTTAAACTAAGTTAAACTATCGTTTGAAACGCAATGAAGAACTCGGCGATATTTCTAAAGGCCACCACTACAGTTCTATCTCTCACTCACAAATTTCACAAAAATGTAGTGATAGACATTTTTTTTGCAAAACATTTTTTGCCTGTAACATTTATTACGAATAAGTTGATGCCTTCAAGACTTTCGAGATTTCGATAATCAGTTGTGTAGGCTTTGAGCGGAGTATATGTTCAGGAATTATATCTCAATTGACATTTTCGATAATATTTCATGAAGTACCCACTACTCGATAAAACTTCAATAATGTCTTCCATATACAATTTGTACCGTCCGTTTGATGAAAAATATTGCAACGCAGTCATTTTTTCGAATGAACGACTTAATTAAATCGATTTTTTCAACAATCTTTGTTAATATTTCTAGTGAATTAATATTCACACCCATCAGGCTATGATTTTTTGAATAAAATAAAAATTGAATCAATGATCAATCGCCAACTAAAAATGAATTTCAGCTGTTTGGTAACATTTTTCCATCAAT
This sequence comes from Gastrophysa polygoni, assembly GCA_963576655.1. NCBI lineage: Eukaryota > Metazoa > Arthropoda > Insecta > Coleoptera > Chrysomelidae > Gastrophysa > Gastrophysa polygoni. Next base: position 2,099,442 of record OY755093.1, on the reverse strand, counting down.
ATATTCTACTCGTGAATCTTTGAATGAATTATCCATCTCTTTCAGAATGGAAATTTGTTTTTCAGTTTCTATGACGGCTCTAACATTAGAGAGAGTGTTCGAATTTGAAATGTCTAATATATATCGTCCATGGCATGTTTTGTTTCTTTCCGTGAAACTTCAAAATCAATGTATTCCACATTGCGACTGCAGCCGAATGACTGATTGGTTAACATGCCAAATTCAACTGTCATTTTCTGGAAATTGGTTGAGAAACTGTGATCATTGGATGATTTCAGTACAAGTCTTTACTGTTCTTGTCTGTCATTATTTGTTCTGAAATATTTGTATTTATTTCCTCAGAAGTCATTTCTCGTTGATTTTGAAAGATGTGGTACGTCGAATAAATGAACAACTCCTTTTCATCAGCCATGGGAAGCAAGGACGTTTATATGAAATACCGAATAAAATACATACCTTGCTCCATCTTTCGGACAACGAAAAAATGATAAGTCAAACCCTCGTCTTGACGTGCAATTTCCCACAACACAATATGAATTTTCATAAAATGAGAAACAAGCAGTAATGAATGATGATATGTAGCTATTTTTTCGCACTCTATATTCACATCCTACGACACGTTGCACTCGAGCCACTGTGTATTGTATTGACTCCAAACAAGTGAACAAATTCTTAGGTCTACATATCGATAAAAATTTGAAATTTGATAATTACATCAATTATTTGCATGAAAAATTATCTTCAAACTGCTAAGCCATTAGAACCATCGCTAATCTCTCGACTTCAGCTCAGCTAGAAATGCCTATTTTGCACCTATTGAATCTCACATACGATACGGAATATGTTACTGGGGTGGTGGCTTCCAGAACTCTACTAACCATATTTTTAGACTCCAGAAGAGGGCTCTCAGATACATTTGTCGAGCTGGTTGGTGGCAGAGATTCCTGTAGACCTCTCTTCGAAGCACACGGAATTCTACCATTAGCATGTATCTTCATTTTAGAAACAGTCTGTTAAATTCGTAAAAAATATATCGACAATATTATGTCTCTGTCAGTCTACGCAACCCGTCTTCCGTCTTCCAATCAGTCTTCCAATCCCCTAAACAACACAAATCAAGAATTCAATAATTCATAACGGAAAAAAGATAACTTCCACTTACTATCAGAAAACTGGAAGGGGAAGAATAAGTTTCGTAAAGAAGTGAAAAAACTACTTTTCCAAAGAGTATATTATGTTTTAAACTCAGACGAATAATTTATTTTATTTGTCTGAGGATTTGAATGAATACTTTATGGATAACCTCACATCTCACTCCTGAATATACTAAAAACTTTTTTTTATATATTTTAACCTATCTCAAAGTGTTGAATGTGTCTAAATTTCTTGTGTTTTGTGACAAATTGTACTGTGATAATTCATTTTATATATAAACTTCAAACTTAACCACTTTTACTACCTATGTTTTTACTGCATCTAATTCCATTTCATATTTTTTATTTCAAGTGTCTTAGTTTAAGGCAAGCTTTGTCAACATAATTAACATTATATGACAATAAAGCATTTTTGATTCTGATTCTGTGTGCCGGTCTAAGAACCGAACGGTTTCCGGGGGGGCTGAGGGGAAAGGAAACGGTAAGCAAGTCACGTAGGCCAGAGTCTGTCCACTGTTAGTATTCTGTATACTTCGTTCTCAATTGAGGATGAACAAGGTACACCTTGCTTGTGAATCTAAGTGAGCATAAAATGAAGAAGAAAAATTGAAAACTTTATTCGATGAAATATCTGATCACAATAAGTTCACGACAGTCTTCTCAGGGGACGCTTCATTCAGTTTTTCTTCTCTTTAAGTTTGGCTTGAAGGTCATGGCTGACTTCGACAACGTTGTCCAGGAAATTTTTGGCGGCTTGGATCAGGTCATCTTTCACTTCTGAAATATATATGAAAAAATAAACCGATTTAGGAGAGACTATAATCGTGCATGGATTTCGACAATGTCTTGTTTGCTAGATCTAGTTGAATGGAATTGAACTCTCAAAAGCTATTAGAATGAACAAAGAACTCTTGGATCGATTGACAATAATTATAGAAGCTATAATTATTATTCAGAATCGTACACAATTCACAAGTGTTTCGTTTCTGTTTCTGACCACAGAAGTTTTCGGAAATGATGGATGAATAAGATATTAGGGAAATGCCCTGCTATGGATATCCGACTGAAAACTCACTGGTTGCTTCGGGTTCCACGGCTTTGCCCAGTTTCTCCATTTGAGTCACGGCATCTTTCAATCCGTTGTCTACAGAGTCCTTGATGTTCTGTGCCGTTTTCTGGCCGTCAGGCCCCAAAGCCTTCTCGATGTTGGCTTTGGCAGTGTGCAGACTTTCGGAGACTTGTTTCAGAACTTTGTCCATATCTCCTTGGTTGCTTTCGAGCTATTTAACAATAAAAGATACAGTTAGGTATAGTATCATTCGAGCCAAAAATCAATCTCTACACCTATGGGTCAGTTTTCCAATTAGAAACATGAAAAACTGGAAAAATCGAAAATTTGGGACACTCTGTACACTGTACGACAGTTAACGCTTATTTGATTAGAAGATTATGCACACACATAATCTCCAAAATCTTCTGATTTTCTTTCGAATCTTTCCTGATTTGAGAATATGTTGATCATGACGGCTTTATCTCAAATTTACATTGAATAAATATATCGACGCCAATAACATCTATTCCAATCGAGTGATTAAAATATTCAAAACTAAACAATTCAATTTGAACTCGTGCTAATAAAATAATAATAATAATAATAATAAGAGGATTTTATTGACAGTCTTATCATCTCAGTACATAAAGTTCAATGTAGAATGAATCAGCAATGAATCAGTTCCGCTTCCATACAAGATAGAGTTGCCATTTCGAGATCGTGGTAAAATATTCGAATATATATATGAAATGAATGAATACTCAAAAAACTACAATGATATTTAGAAAAGCTTAAATACGTATTGCGTAGTATTGGCGAGACGTATACGATGACAACTCACTTGGGGAAATACCTATTTGGACTCTCCTAAATATTAGTTATTGTGTTTTTTGGATATTAATTCATTTGGTATTTTGGTATAAATGAAAAATGTTCTTACTCACTCCAAGTATGGAAAATTGATTGTTAATTGTGAGTTCCCAATTCGAATTCATTACAACTTATCAAGTATACCTTTATCTCATGAAGGTATCAGATCCATACGAAACTTTGATTATTTCTAATCCCACTACAATCATCATAGCCCCCTCGAAAATTATTGTCAACCCGGAATGGAATTTCAATTCTGCCCCCTAAGTTCAGTCGAATAGTGGTGCCCCCTTTAGGAGAACTAGTGACTCCTATATTAGACGGGTGAAGCGATTTGATTTGATTCTTTAATAATGATTCATAGCGTAGGAATGCAAGCACCATTTTTTATTTCAACATGAGTCTCATGGAATTTTCTCCTAGTGTAATACAGGGTGTCCCATATTTGGCCTGTTCAACTTTGCCTTCAAAAAACGATTTTTTTATGAATATATACTACTCCTTGGTATAATCAGCAATATGTTGTGATAAAGTTGTATGGGTAAGAGCAACACAGGTATTATCCAGATTATTCATACTCCGTAGAAGGTCTATAAAACTGATATTTCACCTGAAATACCACGAATCATACAGAGAGACTTTCAACAATAACCTCTCAACAGAAACTTGTGTATATTTGCATAAGAAACTCAACTATACGATATAGAATCTTCGCAAATTCAAACAAAATAAGGATATTCACAAAAAGGTTTCCAACAAAAAATCGTAATGATATCCATATGACTCCGTTTCACAAACATCAATGCAAAAATTGGAGGCGATTTCCGAGCAGAAGAGAGTCAATCCGATTGACTTACTTCTTTTTCAGATCATCATGATTGATTCAATTCATTCAGCCAATTTTGATTAGGAACTCAACTATTCTCTAACTCCTTGCAGTGACATTTCTTTTGTCGGCCCATGTCATTGATATAAAGCACTGATCACAAGCGCTTTGCGAAATGAAAATTACACACGGAATTCGAACTATTTTCTTCTGAATTGGAAAAAAAAACTGATAGGGAGTAGATTACTTTTCTACTTACCAATTTCAAGTTACCGAGTTTGATTTCACGTCTTCCAGTTGATTGACAAATCAACTCAATGGGATGTGGACAGAAATTCAGAGATTTTTTGTCTTCCCTTATCAAACCGTATAGTTTATTATACAACAGACTTTTATATAATATATATGGTTATATTTTTTTCAACTGTGGACAACCCGAAAGGGAAACCTATAATGTTTAAGGTACATCGTGTTAGCCAGCGGTGGAATTTTGGGAGAGAAGGAAAATGTTGGAATTTTTCTTGGAAGTTTGGAGGTTGTAAGCATCAGGAAAGACTTCACTATGCAGAGAATTCCACAACTTTGCCGTTCTATTGATGAATGATGCTTACTGCCCCATTCATACCCAGTCACTGTGGAGAAATTTGGCTAAATTATAATCATATTATTGAACTTTTCAACGTCATCTCTGACTTTTGGCTATTGAAGCTATATGATTCAGAAAAAGATCGCTGGAATCGGACAATGACATTTTGAATGAGACACTCCGTAGATGCTGTTCGCTGTATGGGTGGGACTCACCTGAGTTTTGATCTGGTCAGTGATGGATTTGAATCCAGTGAGAAGTTTCTGAGCGTTTTCGTTGTAGCTGTCGATGATTTGCTTGGAGTCTGGAATATTGCCTTCGATGGCTGCAGTAACATTCTTGACCACCTGGTCTGCCTTGGCGGCGATCTCTTGGATCTGGGATTGCTGCTTCTGTTTGGGAGCTGCCTTAGCAAAACTTCCCTGGAAATCATGATCGAATATTCAATACCACATGCTCGTGCTCAGTTGAAATACTATTAATTTCACATCGCGCAATGATTTTTGTGATGAACTGAACTATCTAGTAGGAATACGAAGACGTATTGAATGCCGAGTCAAAAACGAAATTATATAGATATAACAATGTATCGACTGCGATTGTGAACAGTTGCATTGAAAATAAATTCTTATGCAAATGGAGAGAAATATAGAAAAAATGTTTCATTGTAGAGAAATTATACCATCTTCCGAGATTAAATATGTCATCCATTGAAATCGTTTTATTCTTGGCACGATGAGGATATGCTTGCATTGACAGTTACCCCTTATTTTCGATATGATTCATTCTGAATGTCGAAGAATTGAATGTAGGTATATCGGACACAATAAGCAGAGTGATATTTCATTAGCAATCATAAAATCTATGAACAAATAACGACCACCTGTTGAAATGAAATGATGTTCTCTTTCAATATTATCTTTATCTGTTGACAACACGAAAGGAAAAACTGTTCGAGGAACATCGTGTCAGCCAGCGGTGAAATTTTGGAAAAGAAGGAAGGTGTTGGAATTTTTCTTGAAAGTTTGGGTTGTAAGCATCGGGAAAGACTTCAATAGGCAACAACTTTGCCGTTCTATTGATGCATGATGCTTGGTATAGCGATGTTCGACTGGTCTCGAGCCTGACAGTGTAGGGGTGACCAGCCTGAGCTCGTCTGGTTTGTCTACTAGGAATCGCTCGTGGTGGCATAATGGATGATATTTCCGTTGAGCATTGTCAATGACATTTTTAACGGTATTGTGAAGCACAGTTAGATTTTTATAGTCTTCGATCTTAGCTGTATGTTTTCATTGGATAAGATTTTGAATTGTCCCTTTGAATGAAATATAATGACACTAATTTATTTATACTACTTTATACTAGTTCATACTATTTATACTACTTATCTAACTCATACGGAACTAAAAAATGAAGAACAACCATCGAACAATCTATCTGTAGTATACCTTGTGTTGGTGGAGAATTTAATATAGACGAAACATGCACACCTCTATCGGTAAGGATAAAAAACCATAGGAAAAATATGAAAAAAGCCACAATATCGACGAGTTGATATTGGCTGAAAATAGACAACATATAGCTGATTGGAATGACATTAAAATCGAGGGGAAAGGAGATAACAAGCAAATAATGAAAATCAAAGAGTCTTCTTACATGAAACCTATTGCTTCCTGTTCTTATTCACTTGTCGAAAATCTGAGTATGAAAATGGTAAATTCAAGATCATTGAAAAAAGTCATCAATCATTGAAAAAAGTCACTCGGTAATCTACATTTTCTGGTTGCAAAACCTATCATTATCGTCAGACAAAAAATATGTCCAGAACTATCATTTGATTGGTAGAGATGTTGATATTCACTCAAATTATGGATACATTTCAATTCTCACAATTTTTTGTGACTCGTCAAGGAATTCCTCTCCTAGTTGAGTATCTAAAAGTTGAATTACAAACGCAGTGACATTCTTATCATTGATCTGCCCTTACTACAAATGTATTGATGAAATGATGTTTCCTATATTTGTTTTCAGAAACGAGGTGTGAAAAACCAAATGGCTATGGGAAAATGAACTCACTAACTCTTCGATTAACCTACAGACAGTATTTAGAAAAATAGTTCTTTCTATTCTGAATTCACTGTTGAATGAATTGTTATTATTTGATTACTTGAGAGCAAAAATATTAAACTGAAATTAGTTTTCACTCAGTTGGCCTTCACAGTACTTCGAAGTGAAATTTTCTTCCTCAAATGAAGAAATTCCATAGCGATGATTCGAAATGAATTTGTATTATTTTCGTACTATTCTCGTCAAACTTCCATTAATGTTTCGACGTATCTTGTTTTCTTTCGTTTGAGAAGAACATTTTCTATCGACAGCTATACGAACTAATCTCTTTCACAAGTCTGTGCTTTCATCCTAGTCAACTGATTTTTATAAAACAAACACTTTTGATGAAGCCAAGGCCAAGAAGGATTGGTGATTACGTTTTCTCATCGAATATTTGTGGTGTAGAAAATAATATGGCGCCACAAGAAGAAATAAAGTGGGCGATAGTGTCACGAAAGATGAAACGTGAATAATATAAAAACAAAACGATCAGTTCTCAGATTTCTTAAAAATTTCCCTGGAAATGAGCCCCTTTATTCATCTGGAAGTTACGGAGGAAGAATGGAATGGAAGATAAACAATGAAAACCCCCTGTATTCCGGAAAGAATAATGAATATCGATATCGTTCTTAAAATGTCTGAGCTATTTTCCAAAAGTGATGAGTTCCAATGAAGAAATGAAGTCAATGAAGAAATTATTGCACCCATTTTCATTCTCATTCATTATCATATAACTTGTCAGAAACTAACTATTCAGCATACTTGAAGGTTTACATGATAAACTGATTTTATATCGAAGGTTATCACGAAATAAAAGAAGTTCCATGAATTTTTCGTTACGCAACATTGTGATTATTGCAATCAGTAGGATGAATTAGCACCACCGATACTATTGCCAAATTTGGCAATAATTGGATTTCTGAATAAGATGTATTTTCGCTAATTTCCACAGATTATGGAGCGACAGTTTTATTATAAATCACATTATTATATATTGTTTGTAGGATAATCGGGGAAGTTGTGTATTAATTTTTCCAGATCATTTGGACGTTCACTCGAAATTTCAAAGGAACATCCTGATATATTTGTAGGAACGACAGGTTTATAATTTTCCCCAAAATGTCACTCCGCTTGAAATTCAACCTTCAGATATCGTGAAGAATTTTTGTTTTTCCATTGTGTTGAAAACAGGAGCAGAATCGTTTCCAGAACGTCCACCACTGAGGTTAGTAAACATTTTGATATTTGTTGGATATATTTGTTTTCCTTCCAAATTCCAAGGTTTCATTGACAAATACATGATTTATCTTGAATTTCGAGCGCAGTGACATATTGGGGCGGATCATGAATCTGTCTTCACTATGAAATTATATTGAATATATATAGAAATTATTATTTCAATTCATGTTTTCATTTCCAGAAACGAGGAGTGCCAATCCCAAAAAGCTGTGAAAATCCTCATTATATGAAGATGATATGTATATAATTGTTTATGGGTGATTCGTTCGAATAAATGTGCAGGATATGGAAATTTTACATTTGTAGCAATACTTTCGCTCTTTTGGCAAGTACAAGATTGTGACAGAATTGTTCAATTGTTAAAGTTTACTTCGGGAGTGGTTGAATTCGCTCATTCATGTCAAAAGATTCATCTTTTTATTTTTTGACAACATGAATGGAAATCCTATGATGTTCGAGAAACATCATGTTAGTCAGTGGTGGACTGTTGGAGAGTACTAAGGTATAGGAATTTTTCTTGAAAGTTTGGAGGTCGGAAGGATCAGGAAGGACTTCACTAGGTGAAGAATTCCATAACTTTGCCGATTCATTGGAGAACAATGCTTGATAATGAAAGGAGAATAAGAAGATTGAATTGGTGTCTTGCTTATCCTCTCTTCTTTTTACAATTCATGTTTCATCATATTGAAAAACAGCTTAAGTATCTGGCTACCTTGCTACATCTCACTCACAGATGTAAATATTAGTTGATAACTGTTGCCTGTGAGGTTTATATTTTCCCAACTGAAGTTTACTTTCTAGCCAGAAAACTGGATTTTCTTGAGTTCATTGAAATGAAACGAATGAAACATATCGAACTTATGAATTCAAATCCTTCAAAAACTATTATGAAGGTACGGAAGATAATTCGAACAAAAAAGATGAGATCATAAATAAAGCGCAGTGATATTTTGGGGCAGATCATAAATCTACCTGACTACGAATATATTGGAATGATTATTATGATTCCTGTTTTTATGTTTTATATTTATGTTCAGTAGGAGAGGGAAGAAAAAAATTTCAGAAATTCTGAGAAAAAACGGGGCTGATATCATTATTTCTTGAAATAAAAGAGGTATTGGCTCACCTGTACCATCATGCAACTGACGACGATAATAGCGATGAATTTGAACATGTTGATGAACTGTATTTTCGACTGTTACCAAAGTAAACCACGAACGAACTAGGATACAATTTTTCGATGCTGACCTTTTATGGTATCCTGGGGTTAGAGCGATAGATTAGTCTAATGTATACTTTGGCCTTCCTTATCAATATTATATTCAACCACCACTTTAAGATATCTAGAAGACTGTCAGTAAACACTTTAATCGTCAATTTTGTTTATCTTCTTTGTGTGGAATCTTCCTACGAGTGGATAGGCCTATCGATGGAAGAAATATTGATTCTCACTCCAGAGGAGAATTAGGTATACAGAGTGTCCCGAAATCAGTGTGAAGTTATAGAATATTATTTTCAATTATACCTTGGTTGTTTTTGAAGAAAAAATATGGATATCATATCGAAAGTGGTTAGTTAGACATGACTATCAATGGAAATCATGAATTCGTTATTCCACCAGGGCTCAGTTGATTTTGATAATTCATACCGACGGAAATCATGAAAGTTCTGAAATACCTGTATCAGAATCCAGATCCAGAGAAGATTTTTGATTGAATAATCAAAATAAAAATATTTGATGCACGATTCACTGTGTGATTTGAGACTGATCAGAATCCTGTTGACGGATTTTCAAAAACAAAAATTGTATAATATTCTCCATACTATTAGTAATCTTGAATATTGCCAAAGCTTGCTGGAATATAAAGTCTGCTTGATGTAATCATATACTCACCAATTTTGGCGAAATTAGAAAAAATATGGTTGCTTTTTCAGCAAAAATATGATGGATCATGAAAATGAATTTTTTTTTCAACTCTAGGTTGTATTGATTTCCAATTGACCTAGTAGTTTCTCCACGTAAAGATAATGAAAAAAAATGCTTTTTGAAATTTTGACCTCCTCTGCAGAACTGAATAGAACAGAAACAGAACCAAAACAGATCAGAATAGTAACCTTGAGAATACGAATATTTCAGATTCTCTCACAATTTTCTTCATGTAGCTTTACTGCTCATGAGGAATCAATCCGTGTTCTTGAGAAGATGACATTTGATCTGAATTGTTCACTCATGTATTTCATATTGTATGTGTCGTCTGTATTTCCCAGCTTCAATGAAGTTGCAGTAGGAGATCTTCGTGACATAGTTATGCCGAGACAAAGTGTCAAAAACGGGAACACTAAGCATTGATATCGATGGTATTTTTGTTCCTGTAATAACATTCATGAAGTACATGCACGCACACGGATAGCTTGATGTCGATTGAAAAAAGTAGAAAGAATAGAGCCCCGTGGTACTCCACAACAATATGAATACTTTGATCCTGGTGGAAACTGTTGATCCACCGGCATAGTAAGGATAGCTAACGATATGGAGGTGGCTAGCTCAGATAGTTGAAATTTATCGAGATAATAGATTCATCGACAATGTCATTACCGATACTGTCGGTATTACCGATATGAACGATTATATCGATATCGTAAAAATTTAGCTATGGATTTAGAATTCTCTGCAGATTCCGAAAAGATCAAAATAAAGACGGTGTCCCATTTGAGATTCAATAGTACGAATCATTTCTGGAAAATAACTGTCTACCAGTCTTGTCAAAATATGCTGTCTGAACTGTCTATCAAAACTACCGAATTTGGTTGGAAAAATAGATCAATGTCATTAATATTATCGATATCAACAATAATATCATCGATATCGTCCATATTATCAATAATCATCGATACTATCGATATCATCAATATTGTCGATATTTTCGATATTATGTGAAGCATTATGTGCGACCTAGGACTTATGCACTTTTTCTGATTTCAACAATCTGAGTACAGCCTACTATTCCAAGTGATATGATCAATTATGCACACTACATAGATTGCTTCGTTAACAAGGTAGCCTTCTTTCAATTCAATAGATTCTTTGCGTTATAGATGCATTTCCTTGGTAATCCGTAATTGAATAGGTAGGAATAGAGATACCAGTGGCATATGAAGGGTGTAAGAAAGAAAACTGAATTTACGAAATTCAAAAGTATCGAGGTTTGCTCATGTTCTATTTTGATTCCCTACTTGATCTGGAAATGAGTTTGTGCATTTCGTTGAATATCTCTTTTCATTCCCAAGAATGGCACTGGCAACTTTCGGATTTGACACCCTATACATATATGCTAGGATGTCGCCTATCAAATTTTATGGTCGAATGTCAATCAGAAATGATGTTGTTATCTTGATGTCTCTTGATTTCTATAACTTCCATAATTTTAGAAATGGCAGATATAGCAAAGCGATTTGACTGTAGTCCTTTGATGGAATTTTGCATTATTTTTTCAGGACATGGGAATGAATTCTAGAAATTTTCAATATAGTTGGAATATTAGTAATGTATTGTATGTGTAATTTGAACATTACATGGTTACCTGTGCATCCATCATCAGATTCTCATCACCCTGTGGTATAAACACGTAAAAGGTATTTCAACTCACAGGTAAAATGTATGAGGAGAAGCCCATTTCCGTTTTGTTGAATAAATACTATGATAATCTATATTGTCTGACATCAAAATTATGACCCATTCCTTATCAATTCTCTTATCAATACTGGATCGAAATGGTTAGAGGATGAGTTTCGAAGAATGTGTCAATAATTGAATTTCAATGAATAATAGATGAGTTGAAGAATTGACACTATTGAAAAGTTATCGAATAATTTAGATTAAACAGTGGAAAAAGTGCCAAACTATGAAATCTGACTGATTGATTGAACCACATTAGAATACCAAAATTCTGTGAGTTTGAGTTATTCCTAGAAAACTCATCGATGTGAATGAATCATGTGGAATTTACCACAAGCGAATATCAGTGAATCCAGAACGTTATTGAGATATTCTCTCTTGTCTACGAATATACAATGACAAAGACGCATACAAGTTGAGCCATATGAAACTATAGGTTTCTTTCAAGATTTAGACAAATATCTAACATAGCACCACGAAATTATCACTATTTATTTACATCAAGTTGATAACAGATTCATAAATGTTGCTCAAGAACTATAGTTTGTTCACAGAAAGAAACGGAAATCTTTTGGAATGGGAAAATATTTATTGGAAACTCCATACATGTTCTAATCATTGAACTAAACAAGATAAAGTCACATTCATCGATAACAATTATTTACAAAGTTCACGATATGGTTGGCAAGAGAAACTTTATTCTCCTTCACGTAGGCCATGGATTGAATGTTGATGTTGATAGAACTGAAATACTTTTTTCTGAACATATCTGCAAGTGAACAATTTCAATTCGAGAGGGGATCACTTCATCAGTATACCACTTGTCATAAGAATATTGTCCGTTAGAATAGATTGCAGAGTACCAACAAGTATCAACATTTTTTGTACTCGTTCCTTGATACTTCGCATTCCATTACCATGAACCCCATTGCCTATCAATCCTCTGACTGGGCATGCTATCATAGAAGTAGCCGGCTTGCGGCGTCAGCCATCTCGATTTGATCATATCGCTTCCTTTCTCTGCTATCATCATAGCAGGCGCATTCGTATTGCCAGAAATGACATTTGGCATGATGCTGGTATCCATGACTCTTAGTCGATCTATCCCATAGACCTGAAAAACGAAATTATATTGTTCGAGTGTGTTGAATGCTGAGAGAAACTACACGGCTTTGAACAATCCAAGATGGTCATCTCTGTCATCCGTCATATATCACTGGTCACACGTTACTTGTCACTTGTCATATGTCAACTGTCATTTGTCATATGTCACATACCAGCTGATATATTTTGAAAGGCAATGAGATCGCTGATCAAGATATATTGAGCTCACCTGTAGTTCTGGGTTTACAACAGCCATTGGATCTGAACTAGGGCCCATTTTGGCAGTGCCGCATTGATGATTTTCTGGTCCGGTTTGTCTTTTCGCCGCGCATTCCCAATAGTTGTCAGATCCGAATGGAAGGCTCTCACAACCCTTCACTGGGGTTCTGTCCAGTTGCATTCCGTATTTTTTCAGGGCTGCAATATCAAAAACGCTTTTTTTGACACGTGACATTCATATATATATATATATATATATATATATATATATATATATATATACAGAATTTGACTGAATGATGTCATCAATTTCAGTTCACATATACGTGTGTCCTAAATTGTCCCGTTTTCGAACAATGTGGTGTCCAAAGTTCAATGAAAAATCGATTTTTCATCAATTACTAAAAACTAATTTTGCCGATTTTGATTGAACTTGTTATTGCTGTAACAAACAAACTAGTTCCATCAAAATCGGAGTGAAAACTTCTGAGTTGATAATAAAAAAACTTATTTTATAGTAACACTTTGACACCTAGTTACTCGGAAACGAAGCAAGTTAGGACACACGTTTATGTGAACTTTTTTTCATGAAATATGACATTGAATCACCCACTGAAACTGATGGCATGATTTGAGTTACTCACTGTATATAACATGATGAATTTTGAAGTGAAACTGCAGGTTGCGAGTTTCGGGTTCAAGAGTTATATTGAAGCGGTTCTAAATAATGATGTTGATGATATATGAAAAATAACTTTTGATGTTCGTTGACGATTGATTCTACGAAACCATCCAACCCCCCCCCCCCCACCTCCACAAGGAAATGTGATAATTTCCGACATGAGTGGGTTTCAAACGGTCGAGTGGAATGTTGTCCGATCTTGATTTGATTTTCAACTGACGGACCATCGTAGGGTTGTTGAAGCGATATCTTCACAGAGTCCCGTCTGAGGTAGTAGTAGTAGTAGTAGTAGTGGTAGTTTACTAGCAATCTTCTGCTACAAATGCTTACAAAATATACAATAATACATCTTATAAAAATAAGCAATCACCAATTAATATCCATTTATCATTTCCTAATGTAACCTAAAATTTTTCTTTCTCATATTTAACTACATTTCTTCGGAACTCTTTGAATGCGGTATACCTGTTCACATTCAAAATAATTGTAATAGCTCTATTCTGTTGATTCTGTAAATCGATTTTATCTCCTTCATTCCAATAATATACAATAGTAGGGCAATATTCGAAGAGAGGAGCTATAATGGTTTTATATACTGTTACTCTGGCAAACAATGATAAGCTGTTGCTAATTCTATAAAAGTAATTTACCCTTTTGCTAATTTTATCAAGTACATATCTAATATGCTTGTCGAACTTCAATTTTTCATCCATTATTAAGCCCAGATATTTGCATTCTGAAACATATTCTAATTCTTCATTGAATAATTTCAACTTATCAATTGTTTCCAAGTCACTATTTGTTCCAAATAGCATTACTTTTGTCTTTTTAGTGTTCACAAACAAGAAGTTATCCTCTAACCATTTTTCAAATTTGATTAGCTCGTTTTGCATCTTATCGTTCACTTCATCTAATGAATGTCCAGATACTGAAATAACCGTGTCATCCGCAAATAAGTTTACAATTGTTCCCTCATAAAAGTTATGTATAATATCATTAATGTATGTGATGAATAAAATTGGGTCCAGCACTGACCCTTGTGGTACTCCAAATAGGACTTTTCGCTTATGTGACATGAGGAGGACGGAGAAGATCTGGATGTGTGAAAGTTTTCTTGTTCAAATGGCGTAATATTCAACTGATCCATACATGGTTTAGTTAGACATATCGAGATATGTCTTCGGTTGAATGATCAACATGGGATGTGTTCAACTACTGAAAGATATGATATAATATATAACATATGATATAATATTTAACAAAATATTTGAGAAAATCCTAAAATCACGCCTGATGAGTTTCTTGAACAAAAACAAATTACTTTCTGACATGCAATTCGGCTTCAAGGAAGGAAAATCGACCCAAGATGCCATTTTGGAGCTAACATCAGAACTATATTGTGCTTTAGATCAAAGTAAACCTTGCATAGCTGTATTTCTAGACTTGGCAAAGGCATTCGACACTGTGAGTCATAATATACTGTTGTCAAGTCTAGAAAATATAGGAATAAGAAACAATTGCTTACGTTCATTCAAAACATATCCTGAAAATAGAAAACAATGCGTCAAAATAAAAAACAACATCAGCAGCTATAAGATAATAGAGTGTGGTGTTCCTCAGGGAACCGTCTTAGGCCCAGTTCTTTTTTCTATTTATTTAAACAGTTTATTTTCATTAAGATTACAAGGGAAAGTAATAAGCTTCGCAGATGATACAGTAGTAGTTTATAAGGGAGATAGCTGGAGTGAGGTGAAAAATAATGCAGAAATGGACCTAAATATAATGAAAGACTGGTTTGATAGTAAATTATTGTCAATAAATTTCAAAAAATCCTGCTTCCTACCCTTCTGCTGTCTCAAGTCATCGGTACCTGACATTGAATATATTTCAGTTGGAAATGACTTCAAAATTTCCTCGGCGACTAAAGTTAAATATCTTGGTATAATTCTAGACCGGCACCTCAGATGGAACCTACATGTCGATTATATTTTACGAAAACTAAAAAAAAAAACAAAAAAAAGTAATATACCATAGTTTAGTTGAAAGTCATATCACATATGGTATTTTGGGATGGGGAGGGGTTTGAAAAACTCATCTACGACCTCTTGAAGTGATTCAGAAACGCTTCTTGAGATTAATGCTGTGTAAAAGCAATAGATACCCAAGCGATCGTCTTTATCAAGAATCGGAAATATTAGACATTAGACAAATGATATACAAAAATATGAATATTCGTCAACATTTGAATTGAAGTAACTTGATTATACACCGGCATGAATATAATACTAGGCATCAACATATGTTTATCTGCCCGCTTGCTTCTAAAGCAATAGGGCATAAATGCTATTCGTTTTTAGGCCCTAAATTATACAATTCACTACCAATTTTCTTGCAGACCGAAAATTCTCTTCTCTTTTCTTAAAAAAAAAAATCGTTGATTATATTAAGAATTACTCACGCGTACTCATCCATGCACTATTTGAATGAATACCCAAACGAAGTACCCAGATATTACGTTCTGTATCATGTTCGATGCCCAGTATTAGCAAAAGTTCACAGAATAGGTACATTTCAGTGGTATTGTTATTAGCAAGAAATAGTCCACACGCAGTCTTCCGAACTGTCATTATGTTTGTCAAGTCTGCATCACATGCAGACAATATTCCAGGTATTATCTCATTTTTATTTACCAAGTATTATGTTTATCTTATATTATGTTTATTACTCATTATCAATATTAATATTATCATATTTATCGTATATTATGTTTATTTATCTTATATTTTATCATCAAACTAGGTGTCTGAAATCAGTTGTGTC
The DNA here is from genome assembly GCA_963576655.1 of Gastrophysa polygoni. NCBI lineage: Eukaryota > Metazoa > Arthropoda > Insecta > Coleoptera > Chrysomelidae > Gastrophysa > Gastrophysa polygoni. The sequence goes on along the minus strand of OY755093.1, from coordinate 2,083,106 downwards.
GATTGACCGTCTTATTTTAATGTTATTTTTAATTCTTTTAATGTTTCATACTAAGCATATATAATCATTTAATCAATCTATGATGCACACAATTATACAAATCTGTACACATACAGACCTCCGGTCTCTGTGACTATGTTTGTTTATTTGCGTCACGTTAGAAATTTGTTTATTTTGTTTATTTTTTTTCGATGTTATTATTTTATGTCTTACCTGAGCAAATAAGTTATTCTTATTCTTATTCTTAATATATTCTCTACTAGATGCACCCTTGCCCCATCGACTTATATGAGAAGCATTGAAACGAATATATTTCAGCAGAAAAAGAAAAAGCTATCGATTCGTCTGGATGTGCAACAATGAATGGTGCAATTTTGCCAACAGTCAGCTGATCACTGCTGAATGCTTCTCTCTCTCATTTGCTGTTTTCAGCGGTTGGATTCCTTCGCCTTTCTTTAGGTGCGAACTATAGGGTCTATTTAAAATTTCAACTTGTCAGTTTGATATTATTGAATCCACGGCTGAACCACCATTCAGATGGAGTAATTTTCGAAAACATTTTTCACAGATAAGGAAGCTATAATTACATTTTAGTTGAATATTTCCGATTCAATATGATGCTAACAACATCACCATGCAGTTTCACCAACAGTCAGCTGATTTTTGATCACTTCTTCTCTTTCTTATGATAGTTTCGATTCGCATCTCTCTCTCTCTCTCTCTCTTGCTCTATGCTATAAACCATCGAAACTATCGATTGTATTAATCATCGATAATTTTCCACCTCTGTTAGTTGATGGTAAAGTAAGTAGCATTCATTTTCCTTAGAGACAATTGTATGAGAATAGTCAATTGTAGTAACTATATGTATAGTGAGTATATAGTGTAGTATGAGTATAGTATACAGTGTGTCCAAGATAAGAATGAACAGCATGGAGATTTCTGAATCGGTAAGTGATACGGTGTCGATTATATAAGAGAAAAGTAGCGCATTTGAATGCCTAATAATATGCCATTTAGAAATATTCAATATTCCGAGTAGTTTCGGAGATATCCGAGAAAAACCAAAATTTGAGAATTCCGTTTCCATTTTCTCCTAGCATTATTTTTAAAGGAAGTGTAGAACAAATAGCACTTCGCCATGGCCACTTTTTGAGGACTACACGATAACATAGGCAGAATTTCCCTGCGAAGTTTCGTCTTTTAGAAAACATCATCAACTTTGTATTTTTTACGGGCCGGAACTAAAGTATACCCTGTATACGACTCCATTTTTCATTGTGAATACAGCAACGTATCACACACTATGAACCATTTCTCGCCAAAATGTAATTTAGTGATCACTTGATCTGTTTTTATTCAATTTTAGATAGTAGGCGCTGGAAAAATGTCATATTTTGATACATGAAGTAAATTGATCAGTATCATTTATACAAGTATAAATTCAAACTTACCACTTGCCGGAACTTTTGCGCTGATGAATACAAAGATGAGTCGCGATATCAAAAGTTTTGTTTATAAATGTGATCGTAATGTACTAAATATCAAGGAGCTAATATGTATTACAGGAAATGAACAGAAACTTATGACAAGTCTCACAGACGAATCTAAAACTTGAGTTAACATATTCGAAAAAATATTGTTAAAGGATGCAGTAACCAATCTCAGCAAATCTTCTTCATTTTGAAAATTACGATTGAATTACACTTGATTCTTGATATATCCCCAAGGGAAAAAATCTAGTGGGGTTAGGTCGGGGGACCTTGCAGGCCAGGATGTATCACTATGACTACCAATCCACTATCCTAGAAAGCGACGGTTCAAATTATCACGAACAATTCTAGCGTTATGTGCTGGAGCACGATCTTGTTGAAACCAGCAGCTGTGAGTAACCGCTTAAGGCAAATTATCTAGAGCATCTTCCAAATCATTTTCTAACAAATTCATGTACCGCTCTTTTGTTAAATTGTTTTGGTAGATGAAAGGCCCAATTACATTCGTACTGAGAATCCCAACCCACAAGTTGAAACCGGAACGATTTTGATGTCTGGACACTTTGTGTACACGCGGATTTTGTTGTGACCAATGATGCAGATTCCGCCTATTAAAAATGCCATTGTTGGTGAGCATGCTTTCATCAGACCAAATTATTTTGAAAGGGAAATTTTCATCGTCTTGGCATTTTCTAGAATACCATTGCATTGTCACCTGATCTGAGTCCATGACAAATCCTAAATTTATATGGATGATATTTATTTTTTCTTGAAATGAAGTGAGCGGCAGATTTGGCTATTCCAGTATTATCTTCAATGGTGCGAGTGGGTATCTCAGGATTCTCAACAACGGCCTGTAACACATCACGCTGACTTTCTTCATTAGATTGCTTTTGTCGGAAAGCCACAGGTTTTTTAAAAGATCCGTTTTCTTTTAAATTGAAAACTAACCTTCCAAATATTGATTTACCAGGTTGTCGCCTCTCTGGATACTTATTAGAGTACGCACGTTCAGCATCAACACAATTTCTTCGGCACAAAATAACATGACAACATATTGAAATTTTCAGTATTCGAAAATCTGTTGTTTTCCATTTTCAACACAAATCAGGTAGGTAACGAGATATAAAAGTATGAACGGTAATATGTCAAAAATTCTACCAAACTACAATATTTTTATGACAACAGAACATTATGTCACTTTTTCCAGCGCTTACTATCTAAAATTGAAGAAAAACAGATTAAGTAATCACCCTGATACATTTTGTGCTAGAAATGGTTCCGGAATCATATTGTGTGATACGTTGCTTTATTCACAATGAAAAATGAACATATAACAGGGTATAGTTACGGCTCATATACAAGTTGTTGATGTTTTCTAAAAGACGAAACGTCGCAGAAAAATTCTGTTTATGTTATCGTGTAGTCCTCAAAAAGTGACCATGACGAAGTGCTATTTGTTTTACATTTCCTTTGAAATTAAAGCTAGGAGAAAATAAAAACGAGATTCCCAAATTTCGGTTTTTCTCAGATATCTCCGAAACTACTCGGAATATTGAAACTCTCGAAATGGCATATTATTAGGCTCATAAATGCGCTACTTTTCTCTAATTCAATCGAAACCGAATCACTTACCGTTCCCGATATCCCCATGCTGTTCATTCTTAACTGGACACACTGTATAGTGGGTAGTTAGCAACTGAAATAACTAGAGAATGTTCAGCCTCAATTTACAGTTGCAACTGTGAATTATAACGGTGACCGTTTGAGTCATTCAAGACAAATTTGTCCCTGGACAGAATAAAGAGGAAATTTCCTATATACAGTCTGTTAGTTCTTCGAGGAGCTGGTACATTCATTTTCCAGCTCTTTGTGGGATTTTCTCTCCTCGTTTCTGAAAAATGAAGTAGAGAAACGAGGAGACGAAATCCCACAAAAAGCTGAAAAAAAAAACTCTTCATACAGGTTGTAAAACCTACTCACCTCTTGTCTCCGCTAATTGCAGACCCAATTTTATTCCTTCGATCACAACTTTAACATCATCTGGGTGAGTATAGTAATTAGCATATATCAAGGGGTGGCTAAGTGGATTGGAATCTCGCAATCGAAGGGAACCTGAAATGGAATGGAATTGTTGATTTGATTATACAGGTTGTTTCACGCTAACCATTTTATTAGTATTTAGAAAAATATTCATGAATTACCTCATGAGAACCCAATTTAGGACCAATTTAATTTATATTGTTTGTCGATCGAAATCACTTCGTTCTTGATACAATTGTAGTAAAATGAAGTAATTCCGTAACCCTATCGTCTGAATATTTCAATAGATCTATTCTTCAGTGATGGAAAAACGAATTCTTCATTTTATCATCGTCAAAATGATATAGAACCGCTTAAAATACCTATACTTTGGAAAATACTAATGATCTGACGAACATTTTTGGGAGATAAATTTTGATGAGTGCTTGGATTCGAAATTTCAATGTTCCCAGTTTCGGAATTGTGTGACATATCTTTTCATCAATTTACATTTCGACATTGAAAAAGTCAGTTCAATGAAGTAATTATTGAATTCTGTGAACACACGTCTCTCAGAACTGGTAAATTCAACCCTACGAAAAATCGAAAATACCAATGTGATGTAATGTAAAATGTGAACTGATGTAATATGAATGTAAGGTCCAATACACTGAAGGTAATGAACTTCTTATGAATACCCAATATGTATTCAGATCAAAACACTCATGCGGAACTGCTATACAAGTCTCTCTATCTCAATGGAAATTAACTGTCGATAGTCGTGAATATATTGTAGATGATTTCATAGATTTCAAAAGGACATTCCAGACCATCGATGTTGTCGTTTTACTGGAAAAACATTTATACTATCGCATATCTGGTAGGTACTGTACTTTCATGGTTTGAAAGCTATCTTATTAACTGAACTCAACATACCAGGGTTAACGGTGTTATTGTTGTACCTGAAGGAACTGTTTCAGGTCATATTATATCTTGATGATACCGACTTCCTTGAAGAATGTGAGTTAATTAACCTCTCATTGCAGTTAGTGAATATGATTTGAAGACAGCCATCAATAAAATTAATGATACTATATAGGGTTTCTGAATTCCTCAACATCAACAAACTCAAACTGAACACAAATAAAACCAAAACTATGATCATCACAACACTTCATGTTTATCACATCACATCATCATCACAGTTTAATTGACAAATTATCAACAAACATATTAATACTCATGATGAGAAAATTGAAATTGTGGAGGAATTCGAATATTCAAGGTTGATAGGTACTTGCCGTTCCACACTTCCATAACAGTTTCTGAATCATTCAGCCCCATTTTGACTACAATGCTAGATTACTGTCATTGATTGGTGCAATTTTTTTATCTTTTCGAAAGCTACAGAATAGAGGTACACGTTTGATTTTGAAATCTAAGAATTGCACCAACTAGAGAATGCTTGAAGTACTGAACTGGCTTTCCTATACCTTGATCAATTCATCATATTTCAGCACGAAAATTCCATCTTTCTTACCAGAGGTTTTGACTATTTATATCTACAATGTCTCAATTATTCAATATACAATTATGAAACAATATCACACTTGAATCAAAACTAAGGGAATCTATTAGAGCTTTTTGGGAATCACTTGTTTTTCACTTAAGAATGCAATGGTAATATCAATTGTTGATTACTATCCACATCTATATTAAGTTGTGAACCTCACTCATACAATGTCTCTATTCAAATTTCATCATTCAATTTTATCATTTCGTCTGCAACTATGAAATATCTATGTCTGTGACTACATAATTTCAAACATTGTTCGTACATTAGGATGCCTACTTGAATGACTAATTATCATCATTATTATTATTATTATTATGAAAACTACTTGATAGTTAATATTTTTCGAAGAGCTACCTCCTACTATATCATTCCTTCGGAAAACAATAACCATCACTCACAAATTTGGGATTATATTACTCACCCCGACTTTTTGGATGCAGAAGCGTCGGAACGATCTGGATGGACCTTGAGTCGTTGTTGACTTTCTCTCCTATTTGTCCGGTCCTGGCACAATCTGCCAAGAATCCTCCGAAGAGGAGTTGAATATCTGGATTGTCTTCATTTGGATCTTGGTACTTCGTATTAACGAACCCAGTCACCTCAGAAATACCTGTGAATAGTTAGATTCTACAATCATCAAGTACAGGGTAGGCCAAATTCGATGGCATTTGGGGTGGAGTAACTATTAGTTAAGTACTGTCTGTAAGTTATTTTGTGGAGGTTGGACATTCATTCTTCTTGCTCTTGTGTGGGATTTCCTCTTCAATATATTTGTAGTGATGACAAATTTGTGATCTGCCCAAAAATGTCACACTGCGCTTGAAATTGAAACTTTATATACCTAAAAGAGTAATTCTTCATTTGTCAGTGACACCTTGTTTGACGAATGGAAATACAAATAAATTTTCAATTAAAACAAAACTTCTAATCATCTTGGTGGACGATCGGCCAAGAATCTGCTCCCGTTTTCAACCCAATTCGTATATTTTTCCTTCGCAATGTACGAATTGTGTTGGAAACGGATAGATAATGATAAAAATCTATTTGTATTTCCAATTTTTTTGAAAAACAAGGTGTCACTGACAAATAGAGAATTTCTCTTCTAGGTATCTCAATGTTGAATTCCAAGCGCAGTGACATCTCGAGGCAGATCACAAATCTCGATTTCTGTGAGTCGGATCAAAAAATGATCAACACATTCTCAAAGCATTCTTCGGATTAGAATTCATTACTAATGAACGCAAAATTATACATGTCAAGGTTTTCGAGATGTCAACCTGACTTTTATGTTTTCTGATGGAACACCCTATGAATCATTCCATCATTCGATCACAATTTCATTTAGCTTCCAATGATATATCACAAATTATATTTCATTTCTCAGGAGTGGTGGTAGAGGTGAAATTTCAAAATCACTCTGTAGTTCGGCAGCGAAGAAAGATAGACAACCGCGGTTTGCACATTTTTTTTTACGAGTATCAAGCAAAGGACACCTGCATAGGTTTTTGTCTAGCGCTGATAGTTTCAGAGGAAACCTCAAATTCCATCGAATTTGGTTCACCCTGTATGAAGGGTGTCCTTCTCCTGTTAACTTTTGAAACAGATAGGATATAAATTCGAAAAGGCGGATACAGTTAGAAGAATTGAAACGAGTCAATGGATTATTTTAAAAATTCTGATACTTGGGTGATTGGTTCTGCTCTATAGGGTTTCAGATGTGGAGTTTTAGCAGTTTTTAGAAACTTAGAATTCTGAATTCTTATTCATCAGGGTTATTCAGCGTTATCTTTCATTTTTGAATATATGAGGAAATTTCATGATGAGTTCCATCAGGTTTCTGTATACCTATTCCTAATCTCGAATGTTCCTTAGGTATCTTGATTGTTCTGAAAATTTTGAGCCTTGAGCCAAGATGTAGCCTTATTTTCAACAGTGAGTTTCTCACCAATTTTGGACTGGTGGTGAGCGCTCACGGAATGATACTTTCGATATTCATATTACGAATCGATTTCTCGCACATCGACAGGGTATCCCAAATTTGATGAACAATTACATCATTTTCGTAAATGAAGAAGTTCGTTTTTTTTTCAAATGTGACGCCCTGTATTCATAGGATGATCAACGCTCTTCTTGTTAATCCATGTTTTTATTTTGATGTGATTTTTGGCAGAAACCGAAACATTGTTTGTCTTTCGAAACAAACAAGATAAGCGTTGGAAGTAGGTAAACGGAAAGTCATAGCGAGTCGATGCAGAATCAAATTCTGCATCCGACCATCTAATGAATACAGGGTGTCACATTTCAGTTTTTGCTAATAACCAAATCAAAATAGAAAATATGGATTACCATGAGAACCATTGGAAGTAGGTTCAGGGAAAGTAATAACGAATCGATGTAGATTGAAATTCTGCATCTATCCATCCGATGAATACAAGGTGTCACATCTGAAAGAACGAACTTTTTCAACTTTTGAAAATGATGAAATTGGTAGTCCAATTTTGAATACCTAGTATCCGATATAGATCAATTGATAATGTGGCTTTCGAGAGTATCATTCCTGTGCTTTCGTCTACCCCGGAAACAGAGTGCCAAAAGTCGTGAATTGATTAAAGGTGCAGTATTGAAAACAAAGCTACACCTTCCAAAATTTCCAAACGAACGGCTACCTTGAGGAACCCTGTATAGACCTTGAATATTTTTGATGCTGCGACGTTGCAGCTCATATCGAAATGTAACAACTCATATTTCTAACAGGACAGCCTATATAGGCGGTCGATGGTAATTTAGACGAGTATAGACAACGAGACATTGGATTATTCTCAAAATCATGATCTAACGACTCAAGATATTTTGAGCAATGCAGCGTTGCCGCTCATACCAGAAAGTAGTTTCATCTTTGTTATTTCAAATGAGACAAGTATATTATAGCATTTGTCGATTTGTTTTTACTTGCTGAATCTTTCCACCTGATACTTTCCTATAGTCATCTCGAGTTGATAATTGTTTTCCATATTTTTTGTTCCGAAAATAGCTCTGATTCAATGTTCATTATTATCCTGATTCGCATAATCATAAGATTTTTTATGCAGCACACCAAGATCTATGGGTTCTGGATATAATGCGGAGTTTCGTAGACAGCGATATCTACTGAAATTTGACAATCAGTGAGTTGATAATGCGCGAATTCGCGCATATTTTCATTGAAGTAAGTCGAAATTATGTAAAATTCCAATTCTCACAGAAACTTGGCCGTATCTCCGGAACCTCTCTATTCAGTTGAAGGAACATCATGGATATTCCAATTCATCCGATATTATATAGTGTGTTCCATTCGAAAAAAATGACTTTCTCTGTTCTGGCACTCATTGATGCACGATTTTTCGAGTTGAATGAGCTCCATCAACACACGATTTTCAGCTGTTTCTGTTTTGTGTTTTTCAATGATTGGTTTTCCTGCATGTGATGAATATTAGATAATCGACAGTTCAAACATGGCTTGTGGATCTCGCTACCCGAGATGTAAGTTATGTTAAACGAAGCAAGAAGAGGAAGAATCACCTAAAAATGGTTCTAATTCATGCTGCGAAAACATTATTATAATAGAATATTGAAATATAATGAATGGAAATCATAGCAATGACCACCGACAGATATTTTTCTTCAATTGGAGTACTATTGAAAAAATAGGAATACAACTCGTAATATAGGCAGGTACTTACATAGCTATCGTTTTTATAGTTGAGACTAACAACGAAGCTATAATAGTTAATTGAAAGTTCACAAACTATGAGATAGCTAGAAACAATTACATAATAGCAATTTGTAGAATCTGCTACTATTGTTCATCAGTAGTAAAAATACTACAGATTTGGAAAGAAATGTCATAAATGGTGGAAGTATCTCCTGCATTCATTGTAATTTCTGTAATAACATGTAGAACATTCAGACGCTCTCCTTTAAAATTCATCTGACATATGAATTCACTTATATGCTGAAGTTTTCGCTATACATTTCTCGCTATTTCTGTCAACTGTCAGAAACGAATCATTTTTGCCATTTAGCAGAAATTTCCCTAACCAACTACTGGATTATGTTAAGAACATATGTTTCAAATGATATCGGAAACGTATGATACAGCCGAAACAGAGGAAATAGTGTGAAACATTCGTTACAGAAGGCAACTCAAGCACTCGTCCTTTCGGAAATTAGCTGCTACTCTGCTCATTTCCGAATTTCGTACTGCTAGAATATGTTGCATCCTGTAAGTTTTAATATACTATTTTCCAATATTAGAAAGCATCCTACTCATTGGTAGGATATATCCTAATACACAATATAATTATTGTTTCTTCCAGGTCAGGACAGAAAATAGAATGAAAACTGAATAAATATCTTCCGACCTGGAGAGTATGAAATATGCATTGAGTGTTCTCTATAGAGCCCCTAATTTTTCTGCGGAAGAATTTTTCACTGATTTCGAATTTTCCAATGGTTATATCACTCCACATTTTGATGAAATTCTGTGCATGAGGGACTTTAACATCGATCTATTAGCATCCGGACATATTTCCACAATTAGAATTGAGGACATACTGAACTCATATGCTCTCGATTGGATAATATCTCGCGATCGAATAAATTCCGACTTTGAGCCTATCATTCCAATATCAGAGAAATATTTTCTCATGATCAATTTTGTGAAATCTGTTGCGATATTATTCGGAGAAAATGATACTTGCGCTCGTTGCATCGATCCTTTGAAAATCAAAGTCAAGGACTGTACACTCCCTCTATCTGATTATTCAAATAACCTAGGAGTAATACTTGATTCATCGCTCAGTTTCTGTAGACATGTTTACATGATAATGGGGCGTGCTTTCTGCAATTTGAAATTAATCATGCCAAAAGTCTTGGACAAGCGATGCAAAGTAACTTTCTGTAAGTCTCTTGTTCTTCCACATATGAATTATGCGGATATCATCTATGAACCTGTCATATCGATAAGTGATCTCTTTCGTCTTCATCTAATTCAGAACTCGTGTGTCTGTGTCATTTGTGGTCTGAGTAGACCTGACCATATCTCCGAATCTGTGAATGAGCTTGGCTGGCTGAATATTGAAAATAGAAGAATTCTTTATTCGTGCACAATATTTCACAAAAATCATAATTACACAGAAACGGCCTTACTATGGATATTTTCAGATATAAAAATCTTCGTCTTCGAGTGAATTTATTTTCTCATCCTCTCTCTATCATATTATGGAACTGATTCATCAACGATCGTATGCTCGTATTCGCAGCTACTTGGCAATGGTGAATATCGAATTAATATGTACAATAGTAATGTTATATGATGAATAATAGAATGATCATATTCCATTTTATAAATTAACTTCACGATATAATGACCTCTATATTTTTAATAATATAATATAAGTTTATAATGAAATTTATTAGTTGTCAACATTGTAGAATGTGTGTATGACAGCACCCTTGTATAATTCATGATATCATTCATAATAATTTCAATTTTTTAGTTTTAGTTTTTCACGGTTGAGTGGAAGAAAGCACTTTCTTGTTCCTCTCTGGAACGTTCATGAACTAACTCTGCCGTTTGATAGATACTGTTTTTTTTTAACAATACATCATCTCTACTTTTGGTCCTCTTCCTATGTATCCATCAATAAAAGCGTTCATTATCATTATCATTATCATAACCTCAAAGTTATATGATTCTTCGATACAAAAATGCTCGTAGGAAAAAATAATTTATCAACGGTCTTCGAAAACGGGTGTCTGAAGAACAGTTTCTCCGAAATAGGGTGCGTAGGCCACCTGTAGCTGACTGATTACCGACCTGTTCCACTCATGAGTCCGTCCCTGTAGAGCAGATACTCGACGGCGGTGGCCCAATTCAGCGGCGCCGTATTGGAATCGTTTATGTGGAAGTTGACGAAGAACGACACGTGGTTCTGCAGGTTTTTCCCGACGCCCGGTAGATGGTGGACCACGGGCACGTTTACTCTCCGTAGTTCTTCTTGGGGACCGACACCTGAGAGCAACAGGAGCTGCGGTGTATTCACTGCACCTGGTACATAAGTCATGAATTTATCCTCCAAATATGTTGTTTTTCTCCTGTATATTATCAATTCATGAAAACTTGGATACGGTTGCAATCGACACATTTATTTCTCCCTTGGGACATTATAGATTCTTTATTTTCTCAACCTTCCACAAGAAATACAGTATGTGGCTTCACTTTTCGATGGAATTAATGATTCTCTTGCTTTTTCAGGCATTTTCAAAATATCCTCTATTGTATTTGAGATGAAAAACATGTATTTAACGCAGACACAGCTTGATAACAAATTTCTATTCATAAACAAAACGAAGGTTGAATTGCAAACGTCGCAATGGTAAGCAACCACTGAATTGAAAGTAGCAGGTGCAAAATTGATTGAAGGGTCACGACCAAGGTTAACGATTTGAAGATCAGAAAGGAAATTGAGTAGAACTTGAATTGAAGACAGATGAAGTCTGACTATGGAATTCCAGGATTGAGAAAATGAAAGCTAAAGCTGAATATACCTTTGATAAGACAAGTGCCAGATGGTGTATTTCCCAAACCAGTCAGAATGTACGTCTTGACTATGGTTCGATCACATTACAAGTGATAAAATGAAATGCAACTGACCCAGGGATCCAAGACTCTATAGTTCTAGATTACAGTCCAAGGTTCAGAGATAATCTTCAATCGTCTCAAATGAGTGAAAGTCAGCAAATAGTTCAATTTGGCCCGTTTATCTCAGTGCACTGAGCATCATGGTACTCACCATAATAAGAGTAGGAAAAATGATAAAACTCACTACAACAACTACTGCTTACCTCCAGAAATGATCACCTCTTTGCTGGCATACACCAATATCTTCCTCCCTTGCGATAAGAGTTCCACCCCGTAGGCTTGCTTCGTGGTCGGGTTGATGAGCACCTTGATGGCGGTGGTGTTGAGGAGCACGTGGAGATTCTTCCTCTTGATAAACGGCCTCAAGAAGGCTCTGGCCGAACTGTGTCTAGAACCGTTCTTGTTGGTGCTTTGTGCTATCGCGAAACCTGTGTGGTACATGCCGTTCACGTCTCGAACTGGATAACCTGTGATAAAACTTTGACTCAGTATCCAACCTAACCTTAGTCAACTTAACCTATCCTAACCTAACCTTAAATTTCCTAACCTATCCTTACCTATCATAACCTACCCTACCGTTTCTGTCCTATCCTTACCTAACCCAGCCTCACCTACCTCAACTTAACCTAACCTAACCCAACCTAACCTTAGTGGCAGGATGCTAGAACACACTGTTTAATAAACGTCTAATATCACGTCACGTATATCATCCACGAATTTTTCATCGTTATGGAAATCATAACCATTGTTATGGCGAACGCTACTGCGTTATAAGATTGTTTTTCATTATCGATATTGTAACAGCCTTTGGCGTGATTGATACTTGTAAAAAACCGTTCACTGAGTATCTCAATTGGACCTGGTGTTAGGTGAGTAGTTCATCATGGTTAATCTCTGTACAGCAAAGCAAATTGTCTTTTCTCTCTGTGTTAGATTGTTTCTCCAAGAAATATATTGATTGTCCAGTTTCCCAAGTCATTTTTGTGAAGACCTTACACCTTACAAAATCTAACCTAGCTCAAGTCACCTAACCTAACCTAACCTGAACTGTCATAAATTAGACTCCACAAATTAGGCAATCCAGATCACATGACCAAAAATGGCGGCAGGGGGCAAACAAACTAGTCAACGCCATGAGAACATCACTTACGTTTTGGTCGTGGCCAAGTGTATAGTGTTTTTTGAATTATTTTTTTCGGTGTTTCTGTGAGTTTAATCTTAATATGGATGGAAAGTGAATACTTAAAGACTTTGATGCTGAGCAGTAGAGACGTTGGTGAACGGTATGCTTGAAAAAATACTTTGTTATAATCTGTTTACATTTTATCATTATGTCTGTTACAGGTATAGAGTGAAGCTCAGAATGATTAACGATTTTGGTCCTTTCACATTGGATGAATCACGAATTATTCCATTGATAGTGTGCCTCCAATCACATACAATGATATATCTGCATATTTAGTTTTCACCCACAGTTATTATTTCCATGTGCAGATGAAGGCTTATAAGAGTTTGGAGTCCTATAAATATTCCGAATCAGGAATTGTGCTGGAAGTAGGAGTAAAGATAGTAAACAATCTTCACATTCTTGTTGGACAGGTGAGTGTTTCTCTGAACTGCTAGCCAGTCTTGCATCATCAGCATGTATTATAACTTGAATTGATGACAATGTTTATATTCGGTATAATCTATGTAACTCAACTTATTTTCAGGTCAAACATTCGCAGTGAGCTAATGTGAAGCCTTTAGATGTTTGGTGCATAATTGCTGGGTATGGAAGCATATGTTTGGCACACTGTATTTGTATGGCAGGAAACAGTGAAGTTTTCAGCCATGTAGGTGCCACATTATTTGCAGCAGACTATGCTAACACTAAGAGGGAGGCAATGTCATGTACAGATGTACGGTCTGCGTGGCCCATGCCATCTATGATGCAAAGGGTGCCTATTGTACCAGTGCATGAAGTGAATTGGAGAAAGATGTATGGAAATCAAGTGAATGAAGACATTGATGTTGGAGTTTCACCAATGTCAGACGAAGAACTCAATAACATGTTGCAGTCCATCTCTGATTTGACATACAGCTGTCCTATCATGAGGACAGCAGAACCTTTTGGCTCTCAAATATCTGATATACGTGTTGCGGTTGTAACTTCTGTTCTGAATATTCTGAATCCATCTTCTGTAGAACAAATATAAATAAGCCTTCATTATCATTGATGAAATCGATTTGTTACCCAACAAAAATGACATTCAATGCCAAAGCGACTACTTGTGGCATATCACATGCATATAGAGCTACTGAAGAATATCGAATGGGTGAAGTGGGATTCTTAATGAATGAGAAGCGGCCTCATCTGGGTGCATCTCCAGACAGACAGGTATTTTGTTACTGTTGTTTAGGGGGATGCCTGGAAGTGAAATGTCCTTATACATTACATATATACGAACAATGTTCAGGACATGAAAATATGAAAAACACCTCCTTATTTGAACAGGATAAAATAATAACATTGAAAACAAATCATAGTTACTATTATCAGGTCCAAATACAACTATTTATCTCACAGTTATGGAATTGGTACAATCTGGTCCCCAAATACATTTCACAAGGTAAGAATTATGCCAGATAGAGAATTTTGGGAGGACAACTTCAAAATTGCTCTACAATTTCATTCAGAAGTAATAATGCCAGAACTGCTAGGTGAATATTTCACTGGCAGACAAGGTAGTGCAGAGATAACTCATTATTGCATATGCAATGAATTTGATGATGAGCGACCCATGATTAAATGCGATGGAGATGACTGTGAGATCAAATGGTTTCATTTCGAATGTGTTGGATTGCCACAAACTCCTGATTGGACTTGGTACTGTGACATATGCCATTAGATTTTCAGTTTTATTTATATTTGAGATCCACTGAAAATGGAAAGGCATATATTCTTGTTTTATTCTTTTTCACTTCCATGAACTGTGATGTAAGTTAACACTGTGTTATCAATAGATATACCTATAAAATAATATAATAATACCTATAATAGACATATCTTCGCCTTAGTTTCCCATGAAATTTTCTGTTTCATATTTTCTCATTCTTCGTGGTACTGAATATGGAATATTTTCGATTTTTATCTACTGGTTTTTGAATAACATAGATTTTGAATCGAAAAATTTGATAATGATATGATGACAACTGTTTCATTATGCAATATCCTTCAGAATTGTGTGAATTAACTGAAAACCGAAAAAAATTATTATGGAAGATATTTCTGTTCATTGAAATTGAAAATAAAAATGAGGGTATGAAAATTTTATTTCAAATATAGAAAATCAAATGGATGATATTGTAACGACATACATAGGAAATGTAAATAACAGACACAACAGGGTGACTTATCAACAAGATTATTGGCAATACAATTATCACCAGCTGTCATCAATGATTTAATAATTTTTCAGCTTCCTAATTATCAATAAAAAAAATAAGGAATATGAATACATAATATGAATCACAATATGTTTGTACTTCATCAATCAGGCTAGAATGGAATTATTGGTAGTGAAATATTCACCAATCCACTAAAAACGGTAACAATTTTATCCAATATTCTAAGATTTCCATACATCTTTAAACCATACTTATTGGAATAGTACCCTCAAAAATCTCAATTTCTTTCTTCATCAGACCAATGACTCTTTCGACATGTATCCGCACATGTGCTATATTTGTCTAGTCTCTTCAATGTCTAGTGGATGTAGTTGACTTTTACCTTTGGTTAAAGCAGGTATTATCAGTTCAGATTGAAGAATACCCAATGTGTCTTCAACCAAAAAGCCTCTGTCTGCTAGAACAATGTCTCCTTTTCTGATATTATCACAAAAGCCACTACTCTCCACAATTCGCTTGTCAGAAGCACGCCAACACCAAGCATTACTGATATAACATATACTACCTTCGATCATTGATCATGTTAGCATCAGAATATTTGTTTTGTGATCCTTCTAGTGGTTTTGTTGTTCGGAGTATACTACCCTGTGGTGTAATTCCAATCGAAAACTCAACTGTGCTGTGGTGCTTGTAGTTTGACCAAAACTGTTGAATTGAAAGAGAAGCAGGCCTTTGAATGAAAATTTCAAAGCAATCTATAATCACAGTTTGAAACATGATGGGATATTCCTTCGAGAAATTGACTGATCTGGCCACATTACAGTGCGTTTCAGTTTTGTATAAAGAATCCCAACTACGATTCCAAAGTACCTTGATGCAGGTTGGAGAAATTTCCAAATGGAAAGTTGAATCTTCGAAATGCAAATCCAATCTCAATTTGATTAGTGTGAAAAGCAGTTGATTGAAGGGACTAAGAGCAGTTATTTACTTTTACGGGATGTTTCTCTTAATAACTGTAAGAATTACTATGTTCACAAATTTGAATTCAAACCTACTGTAAAACTTTCACATGCTTTC
Source organism: Gastrophysa polygoni (assembly GCA_963576655.1). Taxonomy (NCBI): domain Eukaryota; kingdom Metazoa; phylum Arthropoda; class Insecta; order Coleoptera; family Chrysomelidae; genus Gastrophysa; species Gastrophysa polygoni. The sequence continues at coordinate 2,066,866 of OY755093.1, read as the reverse complement.
ATTCGATTTTTTTTCCATCAGTCCAAATGGTGAATTTCCAATTTTCTGTTCCAATTCAGAAATTCTGTTTGATGCAAAACTGAGCTGTTCTAATTTCAGTTCCAAATCCTCCATTGTCAAGTCAGTCAGTGTGGAAACTCCAGTTTCTTTTTCAACATTTTCAACATGGAAGTGTGTTCCATTATGTTGGTAAGGTATAAATATTTATACCTACATAATATAATAATAAATGTTCTTTATTGAATTGAATATACAAACAAGTTCATATATACAGTGTGTAAAAGCCAAATGGAATAAATTCATTATTTCGGTTACTGTACATATTTATAAAAAATCCCGAAACACGTCAAATTTAAATTATAACTTGACATTCTTTAACGTGAAAATGCAACCCCTACCTTCAACCCCCTTAGAATGACAGGTACAACCCCCAATTTTTTAAATGGGAAGTATAGGCTTGTGATATATCATTTGAAAGGTCTCTTCATTCTCTATTCAAAAATGTTATTGTTTTTAAATTTAATGCAAAAATTAACATAAAAAAATTAATATCATGTTGTTACCGAAATTCGCTAAAATATACTCGGAACTTATTACAATATTACTTACAACTTATTTCCCGTTCAGGTCTTGATAATGAGAAAGTGAACAAAAACCGTAGCAATGTGGTTTTTAGATGGTAACCATTAAAAAACTTTAAAGAATTTCCGTGGCAACGCTATTTTAACAAGCAGTAGTAAATTGTTTTATTTAAGTTGTCATTGTTGTAATTTGAGTATAGAGTTTGTTCATTTCAATTCTGAAAAATGGTTAGATTAACGGAAATGCATAAAATAACAGTTTTACAAATGATTGGTTACGGAGATAACATCCGAACACAACGGGAAGTAACTCGCCTATTTCATGAGAAATTTCCTAATTTACCGCCTATATCCCAAGGAACAATAAGTAAAATAGAAAAGCAGTTTCGCGAGTTTGGTCATGTAAGGCAGATAAAAAAAGCAGCTGCTAATGCACTGAGTGATGAACTCAAATTAGATGTGTTGCTTGAGTTTCAGGAAAACCCACATACATCGAGTAGACAGGCATCCACTACATTCAATGCTAGCCATACATCGATAGCAAACATATTAAAAGAAAATAAATTGCATCCGTATAAGATGATACCTACTCAGGAGCTCATGGAAGACGATTTTGATAGGAGAACTTCTTTTTGTGAGCAAATGATGGACATGTTGGATAACAATATTATCCAATTAGAAGACGTTATGTTTTCTGATGAGTGTACTTTTTTACTTAACGGTCATGCTAATCGGCAAAATTGCCGCTACTGGTCCACGGAAAATCCTCACTGGATGAGAGAAGAACACACTCAATACCCTCAAAAGGTTAATGTTTGGGCAGGGATTGTAGGGAACAATATAATTGGTCCCTTTTTTATTGAGGGCAACTTGAATGGCAACAATTATTTGGCACTACTTCAAAATGATGTCATTCCAACGTTGGCAAATTTATATCCTGATCCAGGTAATCCTCAAGTTCCAGCGAATACGATATGGTTTCAGCAGGATGGAGCACCACCACATTACCAACTTAATGTCCGGCAGTACCTCGATACAATATTTCCCAATCGGTGGATAGGGAGGCGAGGATCGATTGAATGGCCAGCGCGATCACCTGATCTTACATTATTAGATTTCTTTTTATGGGGATATGTGAAGAGCCATGTGTACAAAACTAAACCTTCTGATTTAAATGACTTAAAAGAACGAATAACGCTTGCGATTAGGTCGATCACGCCTGATATGTTAAATAATGTTAGAAGACAGTTTTATTTGAGATTAGGATGTTGCCAAGACGTTCGCGGAGAACATTTTGAACATCTACTTCATTAACATTCATAGTTCTTTTTCGTGTTCTACATTTTATTACGTTTTGCATTACATTTTAGTTTTTGATTGTATTGTAGCGAATTTCGGTAACAACATGATATTAATTTTTTTTATGTTAATTTTTGCATTAAATTTAAAAACAATAACATTTTTGAATAGAGAATGAAGAGACCTTTCAAATGATATATCACAAGCCTATACTTCCCATTTAAAAAATTGGGGGTTGTACCTGTCATTCTAAGGGGGTTGAAGGTAGGGGTTGCATTTTCACGTTAAAGAATGTCAAGTTATAATTTAAATTTGACGTGTTTCGGGATTTTTTATAAATATGTACAGTAACCGAAATAATGAATTTATTCCATTTGGCTTTTACACACTGTATACAATTCCTCAGGCTATCGACCTAGGTCCTTCAGCCTATTTATACATATTTTTGTATTTGATTACAAAACACGGAGTACCTCAGATCGAGCCTCAGATAGTCTGATTTTTCATCGGATTTCTCTTTCGTCCAACCTGGCTTTCCTTTAAGCATCAACATTTTGTGATGAATGTCCCATATTTTGTGAAGGAACCCAGTCAGGATTGGTTACATCATCGAGAGCTGCAGGTTTGCCTGTAATTGATGATATGAAGTGAAGACATTTCAGCTGCATGCATGCAAAATCGATTTCCACATGTCTAGGGACTCACCTGTTATAAAATGTTCGCTGCAAACTTTCTGATACTTGATCTTTGTATCAGTGAGATCGGCCCGTTTGATAGCAGCTATCCAGAGGGCACTTCTCTTCCTGGATAGGTCATTCTTGGCAGTTAAAAACCTGTGGTTAGTAACTGTAGGAACCAAGTGAAACCTGACTCTCACGACGAGATACACAGCCACTACTATACATGTTACAGGCATTTTCTATTAGATAAAGCAAGAATAGTTGTCCCGAATCAATAATCCAACGCAAATACGCAAAAAACAACACAAAAGGAAACAGTATATCAACACGCTACCATATGAGTAAACACGATGTTTGCCCTACTCCGCCATTTTGGATTGATTTTGAAAACTCACTGGATTGCCTGATAGAAATCTATATCCAATCAAGAGCGTTGATTTTTATTTCCGACAATACGGAAGAATATCATATAACGAAGAAAGAAGGTTGGTTGAATTGATGCAAATAGTTTTCATATTGCGTTCGTGGGGATTGTTAACAATACAATTGAAATAATAATCCACACTCGTATACGATATATTTCGACATAGAACAGAACCAAGAATGAACAACTGAACACCGCGATGTCTCTCCACGAACTGCCCTAGTAGCTCTTCCGGTTTCGCTACCTGAACCCTATGCGGTAACCTCTCGGAAGGGTGGAAAAACCATCTGGGAATTCCAATCCTTCCGGTGACTGAGTCACCACACGTTTTCCACTTTCAAACTTTGTGAGAAAAAAATCATACACGGATTTCAACCTAGTTTCTTCTTCACTCCTTACACTGTCAGCTCGTTTTCAGATTGATTTTAGCTTTTCGAGAATTTGAAATTCCTCTTGAACGTTTGGAGGTCGTGAAGCTTCAGGAAAGATTTCTAAGAATTCCACTGAAGTCATGTACCATCAATCAGACGAATATCTCTCCGTGATTAGAATCTCAGAGCTTCAGCGATATTCGAGAAATGGATTCCAAATATGTGAATCAGTAGGTACCTATTCTAGGACAGGTCGAATTCGCGCTGTATCATGAGAAGCTGCTGGGGTGTAAAGTACAACTTCACAGATGAGCGGTACATTGTCCATTGAACTCTACTAGATACTTAGATTTCAGAGACTACGTTTATCACCGCATGAGTATTAGTTCATTTTGAATTATTTCTAGTTAACGAATGATCATAGGTACCGTCTATGCATGACTGTCGACATTCAACTCCCTCATATTCTTTTCTTCCTTCCAGATAAAAAGAGGAGATGGAAATAACCCTGTACATACCTAATTCCAGAGCTGCTCCCAAAATAGCCTTCGACAATGGCGGATGATAAGGAAACCTCGAGACAGACAGTAGACCACCTTTGGCGTGGTAGCCCATGTCCATCTCGTCGATTTCTTTGTTGTCTTCGCTTTTCAAGAAAAAAGGCAACACGTCGTTGTAGCCCCAACCCCTATTGCCCATCGCCTCCCACGAGTCGTAGTCCTTTTTAGAGCCTCGCATGTACATCATGCCGTTCATCACAGACGTACCACCAAGAACCTGGATCCAAAAAGTCAAAAATTATTGTTTTTTTTCCTCTAGGATTGGAGCCGACAGAAACAGTAATTCGAGAAAACAAAATTCTCTAGATGAGGAAATGGTATAGAAGGAAGTCATTATTTTTATCTATTACATGACAGTTGTGACTGTCATTTTCAATGTCATTCTAGACAAGTGAACTATCAAATAATACACCATTATGTGTTATGATACATGACTCACGTTCATATTTGAAGTAGTATTCTATTCACTCATTACTATTACAAGCAGAATTCACATTGATATCGAAATCAAAGGAAAACGATAACAGCTCATTGGAATTTGAAGTCATTGTATAATTCGAGACGCTCCCATATCGGTTCAGCTGCTGATAGTGCTTGAAGACGACGACACATTGGAATCTTGTATTTCTTCTGCAATTTGTATTTTGTTGTGCACCGATTCTTCTGGGCATCCTTCTGCTACCGTCGAGGACTTCCATCCTCCGTGACGCTTCAAAGTAGTCATGTATTAGTCCCTGCATTGGCTGAAAGAGTCGCCGAATAACTTCTCAAGGCTTCTAAACTTCTCGATTCCTTGGTTTCAGTGTCTAGCAGAATCACGTGGAAATATTTCCATCTGTCTTGGATATTTTCTTTCCTTGAATTGAACAATTCATCGCATCTAGAAGCACCGCAAATCCCCATTATCAAAGCAACTTTCATTAACAAGTAATCGTCGTCAAGAGCTTTGTTCGAAAACTTCTCTATTTCAGGTCGTTCCACTATCTTGTATCTCCCTGTGATTTGATTTCCAAAAAGCTCGATAGTTTGCCATATTTTGAGATGTCAATTTTTTCAAAAAGATGAAGAGCGGAGTATAGAGTATTTGGTCCATAACGACGATGGGGTTATTTTTTCGAAAATGTGAAACATAAGCCAATTGAAAATTTTCAAAGATATCTTCCATTTTCCTTTCATCAAGGTCTCAAACATTTTGAACTTCCTGTAGTAAGCATCTCGGGACTTTCCTGGCAAAATCGCTGCTTCTTCCTCTTCCGTAAAGATATCCTCAGGCTTCAAAGAAGCCTTTCCTTTCTGTGGAGGGAACTGACACATGTCAAAACTCATTTAAACATTTCCTACCAATGTATTATGCCCGTGGCAACCAAACAAACACCCTTCTATGACCATAATGTGAAAAAATCACTGTCAAGTCGTTTTGACATTCATAAGGTTCTGAGATGCAAGTAGCTTTGATTTGATCACGAAACTTATCAATCATTATCTCACCAAAAAACGATTTGTTCCACTTTTTTTGGATAAAGAATTCTCTAATTTTTTATCGCGTGACTTATTTCCAATATGATACACTAGTACCATAAATGGCTATTGTTTTGATTACCAAGAACCCGTGATATGAAAATTATTCTCTGTTTCAAGAGAGTTGTCACGAAAATGGCATTTTCTCACGTCAATGAATATGCATAGTGAACGATTGTTGCTTTGAAAGATGTGAACTAGTTCGATCTTTGAAACATTGTATTGGTATTTGCCATGATCAACTGTCCATCTTCCAATTAATCTACGAAAGAAGTCACAGGGTGGTATATTTGTCCCTGCAAATCGAACTGAACAGTTTTGGCTTCAATATGAAACCGATTAGAATCGTTCATTCGCAGTCACGTCTATTGAAATGTCAATCAATCAAAACTTGATTGATGGATAGATATTATCATTCATAATCAATGATTTCATCAATAAGTACCCCAGAATGTCACATGTTACTCAATTAGTGGAAGGACGAGTGATTCATTACCATTCAGAATAATTCCAGAAAATTTATAAACAGTTCATGCTCCATTCGATTTTTCGAATGAACGTAACTTGAATGATTGTTCTATATATACAAGAATATCAATTTTGTAATGGCAGGGGTCACATAATTGAGTGCATTTATGTCTGCGTCAGCGAGATAGGTAGCGTTTGACGATTTCATAGCAATATATGCATATTAAACAACGAAAATATGAAGAATGGTTTCATGATGATTTTGATTACGAGCAGTTATTTTTTAATGTTTTTTTATGTTGTTAAATGGGAAAACAAAGAATCTATTTCGAGGGACCTTACTGAGGATCCATAAGATTTGAAGCTTCAAAAGAAACTTCGAAATCCTTCCTGCTGCTGGTTCCTACATTCATCATCAAATGCCGAGATTCATCTGCATGCGGGATAACGTGAGTTGAGAGATTTGGGAGATTCAGGGCGACTCAGACTTTTGATTGCACTATGATAAATCAATAGAAAAATAACTTGAGTTTCAATACGCAAACTCTGAGGTATAGAAAGAGAGTTATTTACATAGTTCACAAAGTGTTGACGCTGATCTTACCTTTCCTCTGGGCCAATAACATCTCTGTTCTCTCTCGTTGAGGCAGGCCTGCGTTTCCGGTTCTGTTTGGTAGCCCCAATCGATGGCTGAGCCTAGGAAATTCAGGAACATCGACGGAATCTGGGTCCCAGTTGGTTCATCGAGTCCTACAACAGCATCATTCAAGGTCATGAATTGCAGATCATCTTTTGACAAAACTAAAGGAAAACGGATAATGTTCCAGAAACATCGTGGTAGTCAGCAGTATAATGTTGGTATAGTATATAGTATTGGTATTTTAAGAAGGAAGGTATTGGAATTTTTCTTGGAAGTTTGGAGGTCGTAAGCATCAGGAGAGATTTCACTTGGCGGAAAGTTCCACAACTTCGCCGTTCTATGGAAAAATGATGCTAAGTAGAGCTGGTCTCGAGCCTTGATATGTAGGGGTGACCAGCCTGAGCTCGTCTAGGTTGTCTATCTGGAATTGATAGTGGTGTCTTTCTGATGCTTACGAGCTCCAAACTTCTGGGAAGATATTCCAATACCGTCCTTATCCTCTACCATAATTCCATCTCTTCTAGTAGGTTTCCGTTTCGTGTTGTAATAAGAATAAAAATATGAACTTCTAATTCTCTTTATATTGGCTCGTTCAGTTCTATTGTCTGAACATTCGATATTTGATTGAATGATTCTCATTCGTAGGCACATTAAGGAATGAACCTGTACGTCATTTGACATACAGTGACTCGTTAAACCACAGTGGTGACAATGGTAGGACTCCTTTTCTATTGGTAGTTTGAGAGGTGTACTGTTCTCGGATTGCTCGAGTTCGATTAGTATACAAATAAGAAGAGACGGAAATAAATGAGCAGTGTATGTTGGAGACAGATAGTACAATGAATCCTCCAACGAAAAAACTCGAGAAAAGTACCACGGGCCTCAAGAAATCCGCCATGTTTGAGCAAAGTTCGAATATTTCAATTCTGTGTTCAATATACCATTGTTTTCTCTTCAGTTTTTATCGATTTATTTTGACTTTCATGATATAATAGCTCCAAAGGCTTGTGAAGTGAGTCCTGTATTGAATTCATCATTATTCCTCTGAGTGGAATAGAACTATAAGCATTATAAATAGGTGAGGACGATCAGGATGTCAAGGATTTATATTTTATATGGTCTCTGAATCTTCCGATAGTTCGAAAAACATAGCATTATGATGTTAATGATCCCCATGAATTCACGAATGAATCATTTTCTGACTGAATCTGACGTTTGTCTAAACATTTTAGGCGGATTTTGGCCCGTTGTCGGCACTGTGGTACACAGAGTCTTTGTAATTTGACAGGAAAAGTGTGTTTTTTCTGAAGCTAGTGCGGCGGTCGTATCATAATTCGGGACCATTTCGCTACCGCTCACCTGCCTCGACGAGCAGCACCCGCCACTCGGGCACCTCCGACAGCCTGTTGGCGACCACCGCCCCGGCGCTGCCGCCGCCCACCACGACAAAGTCGTACTCGTGGAGAAGCATGGGCGGCGGTTGGGCGGGCCGGCCGCACGGGTCGTCGAGGTCGCACTGCGAACGCACGAACACCTCCAGCAGCCCCATGAAGAGCATGAACGGCCCGCCGCCGCACACGGAGGCGAGCGTGGGGCCGGGGGAGGTGCCGGTGTGGGGACAGTCGCACGCCATCTGGGGACGAGAGGAAAATGTTGTTGACATGTAACTGAGCATCGAGAGTTGAATAGTTTGGAAAGTATTCTCATTCATCGTGATAAGAACCAAATGATGAACCAAGACCTAGATCCTATTCCATGCACTCGATTGTTCGATTTGCTGACTTGACAATCATTGAAACGCAACGGTTCATCGAAGCATGAAATACTTTCATGGTTCCCGTTCTCCATGTTAATTTCTGGAGAATATATTGAAAGATACTATGTACGTTAAGTAGATTAGATCACAAATCAAGGATATTCTCATTCTACATCCAACTATTTGACGATACAATATTTTGATAGATCTGTCAGACCTTGTCACCTCTGTCTTCACATGAAATGAATACGGGGTGATCTTCTCCACATTGAAAGGAATCGTTGATCTTTTTACTTTTCAGTTCTACTGAACATGGCAACTTTTTCATGTCCTTCCAGTTATTTTGGGTGCTGAATTCCAAACATGTGAACAGTAGGTACTCTAGGAAAGGTCGAATTTCCGTTTCGTAGATCATGAGGAGTGTAGTGGGGTTGTGAAGTATCTCTTTGCACGGAGCAGAAAGCGATGTGCAGCGAAATATCGTAATGGACCTGATAATATGGTCGTCACATTAGAAAGAGCTTTGTCAAAGAAATTACCATATTATAAACGAAGCCATGTAATGAAAAGATATATACAAATATTGTGTCCGGACTCAAGAAGTAATAATAATATTCAAATCGAACAAAAAAATACACTGTTGAAGTTACAAATTATATATGTATATCTTCAGCACAGTCCTGAATCATAAAAGTCACCATTTTTATGACCGCAAGAGTGAGGAGACAATTCTCGGTCTTGTTAACATTTTTCCATCTCTTATATTTCATTCTGGTTGAGGGCATACAACTGTTATCATCGCCTCTTATTATACGAAACTATAAGCAGATCAATGTCCCAAAATGAATAATAAGAATTATTATTTCTACCTATTAGTGAGCAACACTCTGAAAATCGCAATTGTATATGCAACTGACAAAACTTATTTGGAGAAGGATTTTTCTGGAGTGCAACGAACAAATCGATAAGTCTGTCTGGAGAAATTATTTTTAAGACACACAAATAGAATTATCACATTGAAGCTGATGATCTGATCTTATAGAACAAAATATATGCTGGATGAATTCGGAACGGCGCAGTACCAAAGAATTATTGATTAATTTCCGAGTTATTGACAGAAATCGGTTTGCAATGGGCCCATATTTCCATAGCGCCGACGTAGGAAAAGAATTGAAGAAAAATTGTCATGATATTTTTTTTTCTTTGTGGTTTCAATACGGAAGGTTGCCTACACGTTTTCGGATATTTACTCTAAAATTCATAAACTCATACCGAAACCGATAAGATCGTTAATTAAATACTATCTTCTTATTACTCATTCACTTCCTTCATACAAATTGATTCAATAATTACAATCATATAATAATCTGTACTATTAGAAATAATGATCACTGTAATTTCAGACTTTCCCAATAAAAACACAGGCGGTTTCTAGATATCGTACAAGTGTGCATGAATATATTCCATATTTCGACTGACAATCACTGATAATAACAATTGACAAAGTAGGCTTTGGTGTTTGTCCACACCCTTTCCGGTATGCATTGTTCGATGAAATATGGCACTTTAATACATATGGTATCAGATTATAGTTAGAAACAATTCAATTATAGTATAGCGATATCATGATGATAGTGGCATTCGATGGAATATTCAATTACTATCATTCACTTCTACTATGTGTTCTCCATTGATCTGAAGAACTGGAGTAATAATGATTTTATAGCCAAATTGAAAATGCACTATACTCTTTGTGTTCATGAATTTTTTCTAATATTCAAGTCACTCATGTAAGGATTATTTGAACAGTGAATTGGCGAGAGTGACGAATCGAGGTATCGAAAAGTAATAACAGTTTGTGTAGTGGTGATAATAATGGAGAAACTATATTCAAAGAAGAAATAGAAATTGTACGTCGCTATAATATCCGTTCGGCAAATTAAGCTGAGATAGAATTCAATGAAAGGAACCCATATAGACAAGTGAGTCATAATGTTGTACACGATATAGAGTGTGTTTCGAAAAATTTGCACAGAACTTGTTTTGGCTGTGAATCCGATAGCGTGCGTGTTTTTTCATTTTGAATTTTCTAGTATGAAATCCTTAAATTCCACCTCTGGAAATGGAAGTAGTAGGTCTTGGATTTTCTTCCTCCTGGTCATAATATTCATTTCAAATTTCGAAGGAATAAACAAAGTGACTCAAGAACAAATCTTTTGAACTGTTAATATCGAGTGATATTGATTCAAAACATGAAATCCATTCCAAATCTCTTAATTTCAATTTTGTGATAAACCAATTCAGGATATCTTATATCACCGCCGCCAAACTGAGCGAGACTGAACTGAACGAAAGAAAAAATATTGAAGGAGTCCGAAAATTGCTAGTAAACTCTTCAATGATTGTATTTGATTATGTAGACACATAGAAAATTGAACAGTTGTTTTCATTTTCATGACGAATGGATTTGAATGATCAACAGAGAACTATAGCTGATTCAATTCTAATAATTAGAAATTTCACAATGATACAAATTTTTTCGTAGAATAAGCAAAACTGTGAAGTCACGGATATTGTGGAGATGGTTTCAGCACGACTTACCAATGATTTCATGATACATCAACCTACGTTCAGGCCGTGATGATAAAGAATAAAGAAACAATGAATTTTGTCGATATATATGAAGTGAAGGGGCGGTGTTCTACAGTTTATGCAAGTGGAATCCAAACCATTGTGGAATTTGGGTTAGTACTATGTGGAACTTCAAGATATACATTTCGAAGATCATAAAAACAAATATTATTACAATCGCCAAAATAATGATGATGTCACTGAACTCAGAGGTTCAGTAAATAATCTCTTGGTTCGATGAAAAATCTCTATTATATATTATTATATTTCATTCAAGTGCTGCACAGTTATCTATAATATATATCTATAATAATAGTTTATTTATAATCTTTGAAAAAGTTTACATTGACTTGATATGCACTAGACTAGATATTGGTATGCATTTATGCTATTTGTTTCAACGACCGGCTTCTATGGGCACGAACCTATAATTCGGGATCAACTTTGATAAACCTGAAATATAACACATGATATCATCAAAAGAAGATCAAAATTTCAATGGAATTGGCCGGAGTAGTGAGAGAACACCGATTTATAAAAAAAAGAACACGCTGCATGTGTACGATACATGTATCTATGTACCTTAGTAACTTATTTCATTCTGGCCGGAGAAATATCCTCTCGAAGTTATGAAGCATTACCAGGAAACAGTCTACATATTTTGTTTTCTTCTATACTCGGAATTGCGAGCTGTAACTCGAAGCGACGAAGTTGAAAGATAGGTTAAGTTCCTTCTTCTGATGTTCAGTTCAATCAACGGTTCTAGCCAGTCGAGTTCCTACAGTAGTTTTCTCGGGATCATTTCTATCTCTGTAAGGAACTATGAGTATGACATACAAATACAGTCGATACGTATCACAGTGTCGTGATAAATAAGGAATTTTCGCATCAATTCTGATCGGTTACTCTAGTAGTTCATCTCTGCTCGAGGTTGGCGGCCGAATGGCAAGGATTTGACGTCACTTCATGAGTTCGTTTTCTACTAATATGAAAATCAAGAATTTCAATAGATGGCAGCATCTCCATCATGTCACTCAACGACAGTTGAGCGGCTTTGAGGTCTTTGAAATATGTGTGTTCATTTGTCACAGATCAAGTATCACTGATGATTGCTGGTGGGGTGAAACAGCTGTATGGCATTTCAGATAGATGAACATACATCACTTGGTTGGTAATTCGATAAACTTTCAAAACATTTGAGAAGTATTTAGAGAAATAATATTGATGCTGAAAACTAGTTGGGTGAGTTTCTTCTTCTGAACATGCCAATGTGTTGTCGCTGATTTAATAAAAAATTAGTGAAGGTGGCAATTTGGTTATTCATATTGAAACAGATTGGAAATTGATTGATGTGGAAATTGTCCAAATAACCCCATCGAGAAGTAGTGAGAAGACAAACCGCAGCTTTCGAATTAATTGATTCGAATGACCTGTGAACGCCATATTCAGATCGAGATGGTACCAGATAAGAAAAATGCTTTCAGGCCACGATGATCCAGTGACCTTAGCAGTTGGCATAGCGAATAGTGAAAGTGAAGTGATGTTAGGTATAGATTCCCAGAGAAGCAGAATCATTCGAATTTAACATTGTTGCGAAGAAAATTGGACACGTAATTGATGTTATATTGTCTCGAGTGAACAATGGGATTCACAAAACTCATCGCTGTATTGTTATTAGCCTCTTATGGCGAAAAATGATGCCAACTGGATGATTGTGCGAATGATCCTATTTTCAACACGATTTCAAAATGAAGTTTTTAGTACCAAACGTTTTGGTTCATTTTTTCGGGCAACTATTTCTAGCCACAATGATTTTCAATAGGAATGCCGCTAGTGTGGCATCATTTTGATGATTTGGAATGATTTAAGGGTATTCATGACTATCTGGATGAGAAAAACTGTATTCGGAAAGATGGAATATCAAATCAAATCAAACTTTATCCATTCTTTCATTGTTCACGAGTTATATACATAGGTAATCCTGTTCAGAAATAACCTGAGCCAGAATGATTGGATTGCATATTTCTGAACGTCAATGATGATATTGAAATTTTGTTTTCTTTTCATTGGGTAATATGCAAACTGATATGGGAATGAGGGTTTGGAAATTGATTTTTTTTTCATGTGGAGTGATAGTCTACTTTCCATGTGGAGCGGTAGTCTATTATATGATTTTGGTCGTTTATAAGAGAAGCTGCGCCGAGAGTGACTTTTCCTAAATATGGGTGCATCGAGCGATTGGTTCATGATAAATCGGGTTGGAATAGTTTTGTTGGGATTTATAATCTCTGTTTCCGTTATTTCATGCATATACAGGGTTAATCTGGAAGTGGGTATATATCTCGCAGAAATAAGTTGATTGGCCAAGGAATTTTTTACATAAAAAATTAAAGACATGAATATGAAACATTTTGTTCACCTTCTTTCAAAAAAAAAAACCTCAGAATTGAAAACTTTGGAAGAGTTGTGTGATATAGAATGAGAAATGATAATGAACCAATCCGAGGACGCAAAGATTTCATTTTAAAAGATTGTACTTAGCCTCGGATTCGCTGAACAACATGTTTACATTTTTCGTACAAATAACTTATTTGGGCGAGATGTATAGCCTGTTTGAGATAACCTCACCTTCAGACTTACCCTGTATAGCAATCATTGGTGCATATGGACTTTTTGGATATCGAAAGTGCCTAGTTCTTCAAAAACCTCAGATTTTTGAGAACCCATTTCCAGTACACAATCCTGATTAGTTTTCAATATTCGTGAAGCATCGTTGTATGATCCTCCTATATGTACAGTATCTAAATAGTGGTTCAAATAATGATTCATTTGTTTCTCCAATATGTCTCGAAGTGCACATATAGCACATAGAAGCGTACATAAATAACCTGTATCACAGTATACTTTGCCTGTATCAATCTATTATTTTCTGCAGAGCTTTCAATTTTCGAAATCCTTCTTCTTGCTGAACGAACTAGGGGTGTGCATTATAGATATTCTATATATGTTCAGATATAAATACGTTCCTATCGATATTTAGATATGAAGGGTATCCCGAAAAGATACTGGAAAATTTCAAGGGTTCATAGGGGATATAATAATTATAATAATAATAATGATATTTATTCACTAAGTATATATAAATACATGAGAAAAGAGTACAAAAATAACACACGAAGAACATAGATTAGACAAATGATAGAAGTTAAATGTGAATAAATGAATACTCGATAAGTGTATAACACTTGTTTCGAGAGAGGTTCAAGTAAATATAATATAAAAAGATGGATAAAATACATGTATAATGATACATATCTACGTAAGTATACAACTAGATGTTAAATGTACATATGTAAATCATGAAAAACACATACACTCACTCACTCAGACACGCATACTAGTACACTTACAATAATAATAACAATAAAATTCGACATATTTGTAAAAATGTAAAAAAAGTAAAACTCCTAATTATCAGAAACAACGAGTGAATTGTTAACTCACACGAGATGAGTGATCACAGTTCAAGCAGAGAGGTAGTAGAATAAAAATAAAAATTATAGATTAGAAACACTGAAGAGGAATATGGAACAAGTACAAAGTCTTTGCTGATCCATGTATATGTATATTTTTATTTCACTTACTACAAACGATATATGATATGGATAGAGGTTAATTTGAACCATTTTTCATTGTAGAATTATTTGAGATGAATTTTCTTAGGGATTTCTTGAAACGGTTTATTGGCTTCATAACTCTAATCGAATCGGGAATTCTATTGTAGAGTTTTGGTGCAAAGTACGTATAAGTTTTTTGTGTGGTGGTTTTCAACATTAATGGAGCAATATACAAGTTTTTTTGACGGGTGTCATAGTTGTGTGCCGGTAGTTCAGCTTTGTCTTTAGACATGTGGTATTTGGTACAAGATTGTAGGAAGAACAATTGGGAGACATCAAGAATTTGCGATTCGGAGTATATTGCTTGTGTGGGGTATCGGGCTTTTTTTTCAAATATTAGTTTTAGGAACCTGCGTTGTATAACTTCCAAGGGGTGAATATGTGTTTTTGATGTCCCTCTCCAGACTGTTATTGAGTATCGAAGATGGCTTTCAACTAGTGAATAATAAATGGTTTTAAGATGTCGCAAATGTAATATACTTTTCACAATTTTAAATTTATATAAAATTTTTCTCAGTTTCTTTATTATATACTGAATATGAAGGTCCCATCTCAAATGTGGATCCATCACTACTCCTAAGTATTTAATTTGTGTTTCGGGTAATATGCTGAAAACTTCTGCTCCAACTCTGATGTCAATGCTATCAAAGGGAGGACCATTAGTGGAGTTGCAGCTGAATGGTAAGTAATTGGTTTTTTCTATATTAAGACTCAATAACTTATGTTTTAGCCAATTCATTATTATATTGAAGTCCTTTTCGATAATATTTTTCAGTGAAAGCCAGTTATCAGACTCGTAGAAAATAGCTGTATCGTCGGCAAAACCGATAATACTCCCATTACACTCTAGTGAAAACAATCCATTCACATATATATTAAAGAGAGTAGGCCCAAGAACTGAACCCTGTGGAACTCCGTATTTAATTTCTCGCACAGCACTAGTTACATTGCCAACCTTTACCACTTGAGTTCTACCTTCCGAGTAACTCTGAAAGAGATTCAAGCAACCACCTCTAATTCCAATATCACCTAATGTCTGCAGAAGAAGATTGTGACTAACACTGTCAAACGCCTTGGACAAATCTATAAATACACAAATGCATGGTTTCGACTTGTTCATGGTATTTGTAATTTTTTGTGTGAGGGCTAAAATTGCATCTTCCGTAGCTGTATTTGCCCTAAATCCAAACTGATTATCAGATAGAATTTTGTATTTTTGTAGATATGAATCGAGTCGTAGTTTCATGATTTTTTCGAATATCTTAGAGAGATGTGTAACTAATGATATTGGTCTGTAGTTGGTAGCTATAGTAACATCTCCCTTTTTATACAGGGGTGTGATAATAGATTGCTTGAAGGCCGAAGGGTAAACTCCCCTATTCACGCATTTGTTCAGTAGGTATGTTAAAGGTTCTAGAATAAAAGGTGCAATCATTTTGATAGTTTCAGCCTTCAAGTTATCCATACCTACACTTTTTTTATTTTTGAGATCGTCAATCACAGTTTTTGTTTCTTTAACATCAATTGGTTCAAACACAAACGAATTCAGTATAGATTGTCTGGGTAGAATATAGTTGGGGTCTTTTTCAATCGACTCAGCAAGATTTTTTCCTAATTTTACGAAGGTATCATTTAGTTCATTAGCAATTTCTATTTCATCGACTAGTATTTCACCTAAGTCATTTTTAATTTTTTTTATACTTTTTTTGGTGGAATTTGTTGTACTTACTTCATTAATTATGTTCCAAAGTTTTTTTGAGCTGTTTCTGTTAGTTTCGATTTGATTACTGTAAAAGTTAAGTTTGCATTTTTGTGTTAAAGAATTTGTTTTGTTTCTATATTTTTTGTATTCGTTGTACAGTTCTGAATTATTTGGGTTTTTTCGTAGTTCGGCACTCATTTTGTTTTTTTCAGTTATTGATTTCAATAATCTTTTTGTCATCCATGGCGCTATTTTGTCATACTCTCTTCTCAGTTTGCGATGTTCTGTACATTTTTCTAGATTTTCCAAGATAATATCAATGAATTTACTCATTGCCTTATCTGGATCTTCCACAGCAAGTACCGGATCCCAGGTAATTGCCAGAAATGTATCACTAATTTTTGATTTGTTGATTATTTTAATAATTTTATCACGATCAGTGATGGGTTCATTGCATTCAAAAACAATTTGAAGAATCGTCGTATAATGATCTGTGATATGAGTTTTTAGAAGAATGGGAATAATATTATCACTTATGTCGCCATTTAATTTGAGAAAGATGTGGTCTATGCATGATTTAGATTGCCCAGAAACTCTGGTGGGTATATTATTTATCGTCGATGTGTAACCATGTTCGCTTAAAGTATTCAGATATTCTGAGGTTGGCTTTTCAGTGGGCTCTAGTAGATTAATGTTGATATCACCTATAAATATACCGATATCTTCTGGCTTGGGTCGATGTTTATTAAGAAATCGTTCTAATCCGTCAATGAATTCTTGCTCATTAGTATTTGGTGATCTGTAAAATGCAGTGACACTGATTTTTTTATTGTTGTTTAGATACAATTTCATATTGAGGGAGTTTATACCACTGAATATTTCTTCAATATGGTGTTCGAATTTTATGCGGGTTTTGATATAGGCAACAACCCCATCATTTTGATTATAGTGACTCTCGTTGTAAATCATATTGTATCCATTAATGTTGAAAGGACCTAGATCATGAATTTCGTGTGTTTCGCTAAGTATCAAACAGTCTATGTCACAGTCAAGATCTTGTAATAGAGTTTTAAACTCATCCAGGTTTTTGTTGATACTTCGGATGTTCATATGGAGTATTTTGAAGTTATTGTTATTTTGATTGACCTGTAATATTTCAGAGCATTCATTAACTGTGTCTAGTCCATATGTTTCTATATGTTCGCTTTCAAAATCACGTAAGTATTGATCCATCACACTGTATCATGTACACAATATATTTATTTCAGAGAAAGAGTTGCGATTGAAAAAAAAATAAACTAATGGATGTAGAAAATTATGGGCAATATTTGAGAAAATATATGTTTTTTTTTCATCTGTTTGTATCCTATATGAATGAGTACCAAGTGATTTCCTATTCCTGATTATACTAAGAGCGAGTGCTTGTTGAACCTGATCTCAAACTCTTTATTCTGTCCTTTTGTTGTGGAGGGGCAGATGTCTTTGTTACCTTCTTGTCGTTTCCAGATTTCGATGGGGTAGTTTTAACTTCTTTTCCTTGGGAAGGATCTTTCGTTGTTACATCATGGTCGGTGATTTCTTCTGTTGGGATATTGCATTCTTCTGACTGGATAAGAGGATGGGGATTTCGAGAATTTGGGGTCGAAGGAGCACTGATTACTTTTCTTCTTGCAGAGTCGGTGTTCTCGTTCTCCTCAAGTTCCTCAAGAGTGTAAGCTTTGTTGTTGATAAACAACCTATTTCCTTTTATATACGAGTTATCAGAAGAATTTTGTCTCGCTTTATTCAAGTGGTGTCTCAAAGTTTTGTTTTCGCACCTTTGTTTATATGTTAGATCGTTTGAGATTCCAACACTCGTTCCTTTCAACTTTTTGCACTGTTTAACAATCTCAAGTTTTTTCAAGTACGAGATAAATTCAACTTTGATGGGGTTTTTATCCTTATTTCCCAATCTATACAAATTATTCAGATCCAATACCTGTACATCAACATCCAATAATTTTTTGAGTTCTCTGCAAACAGCGGGTGCAGTTATTTCCTGATTGTCTCCTAGCCCAAATATGACGATATTATTTTTTTTAGCAGTTATTTCTAAGGCTTCGATTTTGTTATGGAGGATTGTATTTTCAATTTCAATGTTATTCACTCGATGGTTCAGTTCTTCTATTTTTAATAAGAGTTTGGCTTCAGATGCCTCAATAGCAGATTTAATTTCGTTGCGATTTTTCACAATTTCTTCCCTCAATACTTTTATGACTTTTTCCCATTCATTTGCCATTCTGTGAATTTCTCGATCGGATATGCACTCGATGATCCAGAATTATTATATGGCTGGCATTGCTTCATAAAAACTTCTTCTTTTCCATGCAAAGGGGTTCTTCACACCACAGCAACTTCTCACGATATCAAAACAAACATTTTTTTTCATATAGGGTGTTACAGAATTATGGAATCAAACTTCTAGGGGTTATTCAGTGCAACAGTAGAGATCATTTGAGTAGTGGGTCCTATGTCCGGAAAGTGTCACTATACGGCACTACGGCCCTAAGACGCGTTAAAATTTAGAAAAACGATGAATTGCCTAAATAGGACTGAATGCATTTGATTTTTGCCTTTTGTACATACACAAAATGTCTTCCTCCAACTTGAATACACCGATTCAAACGTCGCACATGATTTCGGCGGACTTGAATGAAAATTTGATCCTCGTTTTGAATGATTTCAAATGCTGCTGTGATTCGTCCAATTGAGTTTCGCTCTGTTTCTACTGGAGCTTCGTAGTGACATGTCTCCACAGGAAGAAATCTAGCAACGTCAAATCGGGTGACCTAGGAGGCCAAGAAACTGCTCCACCTCTGGCAATCCAACGGTTCCCAAACCGCTCAGCCAAATCCTCACGTACTTGTACAGCAAAGTGAGCCGGCGCTCCATCATGCTTAAACCACATTTGCTGTCGAACGTTCTTTGGAACATTTCCAAGAAGTTCTGGAAGAACTTCCTCCAAGTAACGCGGGTAACTTGGTCCTGTTAACCGTTCCGGTAGAAGGTATGTCCCAATCAAATGATCATCAGCAATGCCTGCCCATACGTTGACAGACCAACGTCGCTGATGTTTTCTACTAGAAAAAATTGCATGGGAATTTTCTTCGTCCCAAACATGGCTATTTCTACTATTCTTAGCAATGTGAATTGTCTGAAATAATCAGCTATAAAATTTTCAAACATTGACATTGACATCTGAACAATTGTTGTGATGATATCATGTACAAACGGCAAAAATTCAATGCATCAAATCCTACTTTGGCAATTCATTGTCTTTCTAAATTTTAACGCGTCTTAGGGCTGTAGTGCCGTAGTGATACTTTTCCGGACATGGGACTTACTACTCAAATGTTTTCTACTGTTGCACTGAATAACCCCTAGAACCTTCATCCCATAGTTCTGTAACACCATGTATTCACATGTCCGCAAATAAAGCGTTTGGACCCTCTAACCCTCTAAATTTTTTCTTTGGCGTTATCTGAGAGGTTTAGTTCAAGAAATACCTGTTCGTAATGAGAAAGCAAGTAGAACCCATTCCCGGAATATTCCGAAGTTTTCGCGAGTCAATGACCCGACGGTGCAATCTTTCAAAACACATCATTTGCGGACATTCATCATTTTTGATGTCTTCTCTATCACCCCTCGAAGTTTCGGGACACCCCGTGTATCGGTGATTGTTGGCAAAGTACGCTTATGCAATTGGAGTCACAATGAACGATTATACTGCAATTTGCTGAGAGAACCCTTCTTTCTTTGGTGAACTGAAATCCATTGGACTCATTCGATAATAGTTTCTGAATTCCCATGGTGAATCCACAATAAATCAATGCAGACAACAATCCATTGGTCACGTTCTCCAAATTTTCATTGTTATAAGTTTGTAACTTGATGACATAACAAAATCACGACACCTTTTTCCCTTGAATTTCAGTATGAAAGTGATACTGTTTTGGAAAACGTCTTCCATGATTTCAAGAGAAACAGCATCATATGACTTTTCGAATACAAATATAACTATTTCTTATACTTATACTTGAACTGTGCTATCACCAAGTGAAATCAAAAGTTCACCAAACCACTTTGAATCCATAATACGAAATGTCAATCAATGATAAAAGTTGTTTCCAGTCTACTATTGTAAATTAATGTCGAGAATTTCCAACAACACCTGGCCGATGTTTCAACATAATTAAATTGGGTTTATTATATTTATTAATCGGAAAATAATGGAAATAACGGTAACGAATCAAGCGAGCCAATGCACCTATTGTAAGTAATGTGTGTCAACAGGGATATGATATTATTATCTAATATGAATGTGTCCATGTCGAGGACGAAAAAAAATCGAAAGGACTTCTTTTATTAATTTCATCATTGTTGATGGGCATGGTAGTCGCAAAATGTCTCCCTTCCATGCTTTAATTTGATAGCAAATTAGCTGTCAAGGTGAATGATGGATGAGGGATAGTTCATCTTCGTTATGATTCATCAGTTGTGGAAAGTGGAGAATTTTTTTTTATATATCCTTGAATAATCTCTTTCTAGATTTTCTGGAATATTCCCTTCTTGTTTCTGCAAATGAAATGAAGAATCATAAGATTATTTAAATATATTTGTGTGCCCCATGATGTCATTGCGCATGAATGTTACCTTCAGATACATAAGAGAGAAATTCTCTATTTGCCAGTGACAACTCTTTTTTCAGAAATTTGGAAATACCTACAAATATATTTTCATGTTGTCAGATGAATTCTGGTCACCAGTTGTTTCTTCATTATTCAATATAAAATTTACCAGTTTCATATTCAGTTTCAAGAAGTGGATTTCTTTTGATATCAACTGAACAAAAATCAATATTATTGGTTTTCTTTGATTTTGATATTACTCCAATAGGCCATATGTTGTCCATATTCAGTAAAGATATGTTCAGCTGATTTTGATTCGTCAGTATATTTTCTCTTCACATTGTTTTTGTGTTCTTTCATCTTCACTGATAGAGGCCGGCTAGTTTCACTTGTATTAGTATTTTCTACAAATGGTATACTTGAAGTATTTTCTATATGGTATACTGTGGATGCAATTTGTTGATGTTTGTTCTTCATTTCTTGGTTCCTTATGTAACAAAATCGAACACTTTTACTGAACTTGTCACCAACACGTATGTTTTCTTCAGATATTCCGGGAATGTATGGCATTATATCTGTAATCAGCAGATATATAGAGCATGATCGCTCCCGAAACGTCTACTCAGACAAGTAGAAGTTTTGTTTATATCGAAAACATATTCATATCACCGAATTTTCAAAAAATAACGTGTCACTGACTGTGACATTTTGTGGCAGGTCATGAATCTGTCCTTGCTACGAATATATTGAAATGATTATTAAAATTCCTATTTTCATTTCTAGAAACAAGGAGAGGAAATCCCAGAAAATGTAGAGAAAAATCATAAACTACCTCCTCGATTAACCTTCACATAGGTATTCACTAGAAATAGAATGAAAATTTCTCTTTGTGTAACATAATTTGAAATAAAAATCAGTGTGAATTTCCGAAATTGAATTTCCATGCCACTTCAGATCAACAGCATGGAGACAAGTTCAATGGTGATATACATGATGAAATCATAAGACACCGCAATGACTATTTTCTCCAGAGTCCTATTTCATAAATCATTTCAAGTTATGATATGATACAAGTTTGAAGTACTCCTTGGAGAGAACCCAATCAAATTCCCAGTAACTGAACTTTCCAATAACTGCCTGAACCATTTTCAGAAAAATAATCGGTGAAAATATTAATGAGCCAGACTCAATAATTCCTTTGCTGAGAGTGAAATATTGCAGCAGGTTTCAATTCATCTCGTTATATCGTTCGCGAATCACTATAGTTGAATTGTGGAGTTGTTTCAGTGGTACTTGTAGTATTCGAAAAGATGCAGGGAAATATCGTTTTGAATATCAAAATCATGATGAATTGGAAATTTGGAGAATATACAGGGTGTCCTATTCAAGACGGATCCCTCTACAGCTTCGGCAATATTGAGAATTCAGAAAATGATTTCAACGAAAGTTGCATAATATAAAGGTCCTCACATTTCGAAATCATTTCCAGAGATGGCGGACTTCCGGTTATACCGGAAGTATACGTTCCTCATTTCAGATGGAACACCCTGTATATTATTGGATTTTTGAAATCTATCTAGTTATTCCAAGTTGAGTTCCTCCATACCACTCTATATCTAAGATCAACCGTTTCCGCGTTATTTGATATTTTTTGGAGAATTTTGACGTTTGCAGTAACTTGGAAAAAAATAAATATCTCCGGTACCAGAAATGATAGAGAGATGCGATTTTCGACATTCGGTTGAGATTGGATCATTCTACCGTTTTTACTTCAGGTTCAGACCGTTTCGTCAACTCAAACACGGTTAACTGAATTGCAATTAACTGAAAGTGCAATGGTGAATGTTTCTCTCATCATTCGATGGAGAATTCGAATTTCTCCTGATTGAATACAGCATGTTAAGATTTATCTCCAGTAGTTTCGAAGATATCCAGTTTCATAATGTCTTTCAACTCATGATCGTATTTCAAAGAAATATTATTTCAATATGTACTAGGCATTGGAAATTTTGGTCTGACGATGCTAAAAGTTGTTTCACATGAATAATGTCATTCAGTTCATCAAACAAATAGGAAAACAATCAATAAATTAGTAGAGATTGAGTGTGACAGTACTGATCCCTTTCGATATGAAACTTTTTTGAAAAATACTCGATCAACATCAAGTCAAGACCATCATTCTTCATGATTATTTTTCGGACATACGTAGATCAGGGTCATTTTGATGAAGTGTTTCGATTAGTTATGTAATTCTTTTTCCTGTCTCTGTTTCTCATGTTTTCTTAACTATGTCTTGTCACATCGATCATGGAAATGATATGGGGAATTAGTATATTTTTCAGAAGAGGGAAGTAAATTGGCATGTTGCTATCGTAAGACATAATAGGAACGTGTCTTCGTTCTCCTTGTTTTTAGTTTGCTAATACCATAGAATGGTTCAGGGTTTCACATGGTTTCACTACTTCATAACATTTGACCTAATAAAATGGAAAAACAACGCTGAATCCCAGAAAGGAACTTTGCTGGAAATTTCTTCAATTATCACGTCGTGAAAAAATTATTCGATCTAGAGGAATAGTGAGAATCTATATTCGGGATTGTTATAAATATTGAACAACTCCTTATTGTGATGTATTGAAAGGATATTTGGAATATTTCTGATTATTCATTATAATTTCTAAAATCCAGCCAGTATTTTTTTTTTGCATAGAAACCAGTCCACCGCTATAACAATATTACTCGATCGGAAAATATTACACAACTGAACTGAATGAAATGCCAAAAATGTATTCATGCATGCGATGCACTTCTCGTTCCAGTTGTTTCATCTTCACGGAGAGTAAACATCAAAATTATACAGATATTGTCTTGAAGTTCCGATGTACATTCAATGAAATCATATCCAAACACAAGGAAGTATTGGCAACATCTCAAAAATGATTTTGACGTTTGAAAATATGCATCTTTGCTAGGTCTGAAGGGGTGATATCTTTCTAGTCACTGGAAGTGGACATTATTTCTTTAAGTACCTACTTGACTCGAATATATTGTTCGGGGTTTTCGAGTTATCTGGTAGCGAAGTGCTAGACTGTTGAATATCTAAGATTCTTCCAAGTATAGAATTTTGAATTCAATGCATTATATCTAGTATTTCATTCATGGTGATACTGCTCATGATGCAGAAAGTGATAACTTGTTTATTCGAGAATATGGGCTTCTTCTTGATCTTCTTTCATTTTTCATTCTTTGGATTTGATATAAAATATGATGCGTACAATTATTTTTCGAGCTCCATTCAATTGTTTGAAAACTATCTATACACGAAGCTATAGAAGAGTTCAATCAGTCCATTTCCTTCAGATTTCATTGGGATAATAGCAACGAATGATTAATTCATAACAGAAGAGACATGATTTACATTTGTGTCAAAGTTTATGTTTGAGTTCGAGCATTTTCCAGCTCTTGTGTGTGATTTTTTTCTCCTTTTTCCTGAAAAATTGAATAGGAGTTACTATAATTATTTCAATACATTTGTACCAAGGACAGATTCGTGATCTGCCAAGAATGCGCTTGAAATTAAACCTATAGATACCTGAGAGAAAAATTCTCTGCCTGTCAGTGACAACTTGTTTTTTGAAGAATTTGGGAATACAAATATATTTTAGATAGAAACGAAACCTCTACTCATCTTAGTTGACGTTCCGTGAACGAATCTTGTCCCGTTTTCAACACAATTCGAACACAGAATTTTCCATTTTCAGTTGTTTTGACACTAGAAAGCGACAATTTGGCAAACGGAGGGATTCTGGTTACGAGGTATTTTTTCATTGATCTATATTGAATTTGCCGTTTTCATATTTTGTTTCAAGAAGTGGAAGCCAACTCAAGAAGAAACTATCAGACCAGCCTCTATCAGTAAGGATGAAAGAGCATAAGAACAATATAAATAAAAAGTATATATACCGAAAAAGTTGGATGAACATATCCTTACTTGATAATGGACAAAATACGGCTGATTGGAGTGATATTCAGATCATAAGAGAAGAAGAAAACAACCAAAAACGAAAAATCAAATAGTCTGTCTGCTTGCATTCTCCTGAAGGGAGACAATAATATTGCTTCTTGTTCAGTTGATATAGATAGAACTTGGCATCCACTTCTCAAAACAGAATATGAAATTTTTTTTTCAGCTTTTAATGGGATTTTCTCTCCTCGTTTCTAAAAAATAGAGTAGAAGTTATTAAAAATTATTGCAATATATTTGTAGTAAGGACAGATTTAGGATCTGTCCCAAAATGTCACTGCGCTTGAAATTAAACCTTTAGATACTTAAAAGAGAAATTCTCTATCTAAAGAATATGAAAGTTACAAATTCAATATCAATTGATGAAAAAACACCTCGCAACCAGAATTCTGCCAAATTGTCAATTTTCAGTGTCAAAACACCTAACATTAGAAAATTTCGCGAGGAATTGTAATAAAAACGGGAGCAGATTCGTTGCCGAAACGTACACTAGGATGAGTGGAGGTATTTTTGAATCTTCAAATTCTTCAAAAAACAAGTTGACAAATAGAGATCTTTCCTTCCAAGTATCAAAATGTTTTTCAAGCGTAGTGGAATTTTGGGACATATCACAAACCTGTCCTTACTACAAATATATTGAAATAATTTCTATTTCATTTCTCAGAAACGAGGAGTGGAAGTTCCACACAAAAGCTGAAAAAATGAATTTATCACCTCCGCGAATAACTTGCAGACAGTATCAATATCAAGGTTCAGATGGTTCATATTAGAGTATTGAAGATGTGTCCTGATGTAAGAATTGTTGCAGACAGTTCAGTTTTGATAAGCATGAGGTCATTCCTCTAAAATCAATGGTTGTCTATATGTCTATCCTTATTTTGGTAGGCAAGATTTCTCCAACATCTCTACAGAATTTAACTGTTGAAACACGAAAGCTGATACGTCAATTGAGATTTTAGTTGTTTTTGTTTTGTAATTGGTCAGGTTTTCTGAGAAATTGTCGCAGACAAACACGACGAGCTCAGGCTCGTCATCCATACATTTTCAGGCTCGAGACCTGTCGAACATCGCTATACCAAGTCTTTCCTGATGCTTAAAACGTCCAAACTTCCTCCCAAAATGCCACCGCTGGCTTAAACGATGCTCCTCGAATATTATAGGTTTTCTTCTCGTGTTGTCACCATGTAAAAAAAAGTAATTCAGAGGAAACGGGTATCATATTTTCCCTTCAAAAGTAATTGGTTGCTTCCAGTATCTCAAATGCTCTCATTAAACTGAGAAAATAGGAATTATGTCAATTCGTTGGCAAATTGATTTCCATCATACTCGGTGATAATAATTGCATTGCACTGATAATTTTTGCATCGATAATTATTCATTCGATTGGAGAAAGTCGACGAACTATTCGCACATTTTTAATGTGACAAAATTTCTATTTTACCAATATAAACACTGATCAATCGTGATTTATTTCACAAATGCTTGTATGCATAGCTGATACGTACTACAAGATTCTCTAATTCACTGTTTTACTTCCACGGGAAAGTACATCATTGTTTTGGACGATGAGGGCATAAGATTTTTCTCTGGAGAGAAGTCTCTTCATCGAGCGTATTTTTGAATGAGCTAAAATAATTGAAATAATCATAGTTCACTGATCTAGAAGAGGTGATTTCGTGACTATACACAAAATGTGAAATGAATATTGAAAACAAAGGATGGGAATGAGATCTGAAGGAATGTAACATTGGAATTGAGTGTGAGTTGAGAAATACATAATATAGAATTGAAGTGATATCGCGAGACTTCACCTGAGAGGTGACTTTCTGAATCAATTCAAATGCTAGTAAAATTCGATATAATGCATTTTTCTACACAGACCAAATGTAAACTTCATCTATCTTCGTTTCAATGGCAATTCACTTCCTTGAACATGATATGAACTGTTTGATTTCAAGTTTTCAATGACTTATGTCATTGGCCATGTCAAGGAACATCGGACACCAGCTGATCTTCAAATATAATTCCAATCTTTCCATGTTGTAGGATAGTACATTAACGTAACGTAAATTACAGAAACCATAATGCTAGAGCACTGATGAATCATTAACAATTACCATCAGTGACAGTGACAAATGGGACTGATGAAATCGACAAAACAATAATCGTGTATTGATAAACGAGAAATAGAGCGTTGATGATGATATCAAGGTAGGTACCAAAACCGACAAAGAGTATCCTATCTCCCTTTGATGACTATCGGCCTCTGTAGCTTTGTACTCTCGGAACTGTTGAAAACGAGAGATGGAGAACAGTACTGTGAGTATAAATGAAAGTTCTACGACATATGCGTTTTTGATTCACAGGGTGTTCCTGAATATCATGTGTTGATGAGAAGAGGGAATTCTTTGGTCAGTTCATATAAATATCATAAATATAGGTCCGCAAATAAATATAGGTCCATATTGATTGTCTGACACTGACAGATGTCGATATTTTGACATTAATCTATCAAAACATGCGTGTTTGAAGTGAAAATTTCATTGCATCGCCTCAAATATGTCGTCCATCTATCGCATGTCGCCGCGAAGTGAGGATGCAGCGAAAGGCGGTCGGCAGAGCAACCACGGCCAATATGGCGGCGCCCATGGCTCGCATGAACAAGCATTGATAAGTTTTCTGCGGTATTTGTGTGTTTCGATCAGTGTATTGATGTGAATAAATAATGTTGTTTCATAACACAAATCTAAATTAACAATACATTCACAATAAGTTGAGGAAAAGGGATGGAAAAAACGATATTATACCCAAAGAATAATTTCAGACAATGTGAGAAATGCATAGTATATCAGCAGGTGGTTGATCAATGTCAGCAGGTATCAAGAGTAGACGTTATAGCTCATAACGTTTTAGGGTTTTTATCGTAATCGAAAGTATCATAAGCGGATGACATACAAGTGGAAAACTGAATCACTGATTCGCCATGGTGATGTTCTCAATCCTCGAAAATTTCCAGATTTTGAATGAGTTATCGACAGATCTTATATCATTTAGCATAGTGAATATGTTTTGTGCGATAAAGTGCATCAGCCGTAGAAGTTGAAACGTCTCTTACTTACTTGGATATCGATATTTGCAATTCGGTAATATTATTTAATGTCTTCGAAATATATTGAGAACCACGAGAAAGTTGCTCCATTGATAATTATTTCTGTTGTGCATTGTGGTTTTGACCGTGATATTTCAACCAGTTATTATATTTAGTGCAGGTTTTCGTCAACCAATTTCGGGTCTGGTTAATTTGGCAACATCAATAATTTTTGAAGATATTATCGAACAACAATATTGATTTCAGAAGGTTAGTTACTTCAATTTATTTCATCATTATGCGGTCTCCAAGTCGTCAGACTGTTCTATGAAATTTCTCGTTAATACGCATGAACTAAGTTTGAGTAGTAGGGTAGAGTAGGGTAGTAGTAGAGTGTATTATAATTTATATTATTTCATAACCATATTTTATACGATTCACCTTATCATTATCCAGTATTTTTGAAGTAAGTATAGTAGGTATTATGACGGGATATTATGAATCGTTCCACTTATCTCGATAAGTAATTCGCAATATCGTGAAAACTCCTGTTATGTCTCATCTAGTATCTTTCCGATGTATTTAACTATGAAACCATGACGAAGTGAAATCATATTCGACAGTTAGACAAATATCGTCAGAATTCTAGACGTTCGAATGGGTCTGTTCGTGGTTGAAATGAATTGTTCGTAGTTATTTTTTCTATCTCTCAACAACACGAAAGGGAAATCTAGTGAGTGTTTGGGAGCTGGACTCCAAACATATATGTGAAGACAGGATAAATCATCCTGCACAGAAAGAAAAATCAGGTTTTGTGGAGCGCAGTATTCGATATTGACCTCAGATGGTCATCCCATGAGAGTGTTATTTTTATCTGTTGACAACACGAAAGGAAAACCTATAATGATCGAGAAACATCGTTCCATCCAGCACTGGAATTTTGAGAGAGAAAGGTATTGAAATTCTTCTTGACACTTTGTAGGTTGTAGGTATTGGGAAAGATTTCACCAGGCAAAGAATTTCAGATCTTTTCCATTCTGATGATGAATGATGCTTGGTATATTGTTATCGATTGTAGCGATTTTGGGAAGGTCCTGGCCACGTGGATCCAAACATTTTGGCGGAGGTGTTGGCTTTTTCTTGTGATGTTGTTAGTGGTAATACCGATCATGGATATTGATGCCCCAATAGGAACAGTGTTACCAGACATCATGCTAATGAGCATTGTTGGATCTGCCTTCCAGCTGAAGATATAACCTTGAGTTTTTGTTGCATCGAACTCTACTAGATTTCCATTATAATTTCAAAATTCTTGCCAGATCATACCTAGTGTCGACCTGTGTCTCCTTCCGCTTCGCATCTTTGGCCTCAATGATGATATAAGGGCTTCAGAAGAGAAGGCAGTATGCAGTGTACTATCATCTACTGAGCAATGAACGGGCAGGTGGGGTTACTTCCGAATGATCGTTGATGTGGAGTAAGAATAGTTGGGACAGCAAAGCTAGCATAGGTAGCAGGTTGTTGATCTTCAGAAACGAAACCCATATTGCTGATTTACTTCATAATAGATCACAGTTGACAGTATTTGGTGTTATAGCTGTGAGGGATGATTTTTTGTCCTTTTTTGGAATCGGTTGGACCTTATAGCTATCTTCCAGACTCACGATTCGCAAAATACCTCTATATTCCTAGTTGCTCATCATAATTCTTTCAACTACCAGCAGATGAATGATTCATTCATAGAGAAAAAATATGGTAAGTCTATCAGAGGTTCTACTTTTTCTAGTTCCAGATTTTATAGCTACACTAACAATGTTTGATGGTGACCATACCAATATTCTGGTGACTAGAACGATCAATTATTGTTAGGATAACAAGATCATATGGTTGTGCCCATACTGACCAGACACTTTTTTGATTGCTCGCAGGTATGTTATCTATTGATCATTTGTAGGATATATATCAAATCGAGATCATTATGTAGGTTCTGGGGATCGCGCAAAATCTCGTATTCTTTCGAAAACTTCGAATTTCTAGGATGTAAGACCAAGGACGAAGCTGTTAATTCCGAACGATTGCTCTGCATCCCTGAATCAATTTTCGCGGTGAATTTTTGTTTCAATCTAACGACGTGTGTGTGTAATCACTGATTTTTGAGTTCACACAAGAACACCCTGGCTTATTGACAAAACACGACCAAGTCATAGAATCGCTATCCATTGTCCGATTTGGAAAATCAAGATAGAAAACTCAATAAATCCTCGAGTACTACAAGGTGGCAAAAATTCGAAACGCGAAATGACTTTTCATTCACCTTCATCTGCCTATATGTATATTTACTTCCACAGGCACTAATGAATTATGTAACTTAATGACGACCACTTGTTTTGATTACGAATCACATACGAATTTTCGCTGGATATATCAGAAACCATGCAGAATGTGATAACGTTGTGAAGGTATTTCAGACGAGCTGAACAAAAATCATTTCTTTCCGATTGAACCGACCCCGTTACTGAAAAAATCATGAATCAAAAAAATATATCTTCTCAAAGTCTACTAAATTATATTGAATCGATCATAATATCTCTCATTTCTTTCTTTAGGAAGGAGAAAAGAAAATCCCGCACGAAAACTAGAAGAATGAATACACCACCTCCTCTATCAACTCACAGGCAGTATCAACTTAATTGATTAAGAAATGAATATACGAGGCTATAGATGCTGACATAGAAATGATCCATATATTACTATAATTGCTCATACTATGATCAATATGCAACATCATCAACATTAATTTCACTAGTAAAGATCTAACAATTAATACAACATAGATTTTTATGGTAACATTGACCTTTGAGAAGAAAGATATTCATGAGAGAATTGAATCAACTCCAGTCTAGTGAGATGTGATGAGAAAGCGTATAGTTTGATCATTAATCATGCTCTATTATATGATGGCAATTATCGAGCTGAAGTATGATGCTTATGTAAAATATCGATTTGTATTCATTCCAATGCACAATTATTCAGCTCAGTAATGAAATTCATTCCTCGATGGATATTTGTCCTGGAAATTTCATGAGTTCTCCAGAGCTGTTTGGAGAATGAAATATACAGGGTGGCTCGCGAGGTTTTGGCCAGTCGATGTCTCGAAAACTATTCGAACTACAATTCTGAAATTTGTTGATTTCAAACAGTTGAATACGGTGTCCATTTTTGGTATGAGAGGGTTCTATTGCAGCATCGCATTTACGATCACGTGACATCAACTTCGAAATTTCAAATAGAACACTCAGTATATTATTGCATTCTTGTGGAGGTCTTTCCGATACAAACTCTAACACAAGATTTGCAAAATAAAATCACACCAGCATGCCAGACTGCTACACCAGAAATGACCAGAGCAGCATGCACTAGAAATATTTTTATAAGATTTGAACATTGCATTTCTGAAGATAGATACTTATCTTGTTTTGTTCTTCATTTATACTGATTCAGAAATTTTCGAGTTGACGTCACGTGATCGAAAATGCGATGTCGCAATGAAACCCTCTCATACCAAAAATGGACACCGCAGTCAATTGTTGGAAATCACCAGATTTGAGAATTGCTTAAATAGTTGGAAAAGTTTTCTTCGAGATATCGCCTAGCCAGAACCTCGTGTGCTATCCTGTATGTATATATATATATATATATATATATATATAGGTTATGTGGATATCTAGAGTTATATCGCTGCTAACTTTGATTGAGTTTGGTACTTTTGAAGAGGTCGGAGGCCCATCTCGATACGGTTGATCAAGAATTATTTTGGTGTCACGAAGATTCATTTGTAATTGAATGTCAACTGAAACGGTCTAAAGGTGACTTATGAATCATATGTATCAGGGCGATTATTCTTCGGACAATTGAAATTCCATTACCATTTTCTGATTTGAAGTGTTTCTTTACAAAACTAGTTGGGCTATTGCGTACATGGACCTTTGCCAAGGCAATCGGGAGAAATTTCACTTCTAGCTCATTTCCTCCCCTCACAAAGGATAATGATACATTGGCTATAACACCTCATGAAAAAGCCAACACCTTCGCCAAAATGTTTGCAGACAATTCTACCTTGGATCCACGAGGCCAGGAACTTCCCAAAATCGCTACCATCGATAACCGTATGCCAGAAATTGTCTTCCGGCAACGCACAATCAGACACATTCTGCTTAGCCTCAACGTCAAGAAGGCTATGGGGCCTGACGGAATACCGCCTATTGTTCTCAAAAAATGTGCCCCAGAACTAACACCAGTTCTTTGCAGGTTGTTCACTCTTTCGTACAAACTCGGCGTATTTCCTTCTAACTGGAAGAAAGCTAGGGTCCAACCGATTCCAAAGAAGGGCAAGAAATCCCTCCCTACAACTATAGACCGATTGCACTACTATCTGTGATCTCTAAAGTAATGGAAAAAGCAATCAACATCAAGCTCATCCGATATCTAGAGAGCTCAAGAATCTTGAACGACCGGCAATATGGCTTTCGTCACCAGAGGTCAACTGGAGATCTGCTTGCCTATGTGACACATAAGTGGCAGGTGTCAATAGAGAAACATGGGGAGTCTCTGGCTGTAGCCTTGGATATCTCCAAAGCATTTGACCGAGTTTGGCACCAAGGCCTCCTAGCAAAACTTCCGTCATATGGTTTGCCGCCCCAACTGTGTCTTTAACTATCGAGTTTTCTTGCAGATAGATCACTCGACGTGGTGGTAGACGGAGTATCGTCTGATACCTCCGAACAACAAACCCACTAGAAGGATCACAAAACAAATATTCTGATGCTAACATGAATTCCCAGAATTATCATAATATTAGTACCCAATCGTCGCCAGTGTCATATGTCATATCCAATCATCAAATAGTTCATAATATTTAAAGTCCTTCATGAATTCATGTAGTTCAATGCACAAATATTATAATAAATTTGGGTCATGACGATTATGAATCAGTTCTGATTAATAGAAGATTGCTACATTATTCTGAGACAATTTTTCTTTCTTGGGGGCTCGAGAACCAGCTTAGGTATCATGAATACTTTTTGCTCAACGTTGCAACACCGCAATTTGATATTGACAGTCAACGGCGATTATTGCTTTGTTTGGTATCTGTCACTATTTACATTTTGATTTATCGATATTATTCAACTTGTGTTCAGTTTTGTGTACTCAGAATTCATCAGAAACTCAGTTTATTTTCTGTTTTGGTGATTTGATATAATGGTGAGACGTTGTGAGGTGTGATAAAGACAATTTGAACCGGCGATCAAAACACGTCATTTCATAGGTGAGTTACCATTGTCGTATCATTCGAGATTTTGAAGCATTTTCCCAAATGGCATGGATAAAAATAAATTTAAATTGAATTGATTTGATTATATTGATTATACCCATAGGTCAGCTGCGACAGTGTCTTCTGGTAAAATATGTAGCACTGATAAATGCTTCCTTATTTGTAGTCAAAATATGCGAAGCTGCTGAAAAATCACTGAGAATAATGATGGACTCAATTAATATGTTTGATAAAAATAAGGATATATGTATACTTCTTGTACACACAACAATGAGAAATTTACCGTTGACTGTTTTTGGAACTAGTCAAACTAATTTGGAGAAATATTTCACTGTAAGACTCCACTTCAACGGAAGTTAGAGTAAGAAGTATGTCAACAAAAACAATCCTATTCAAAAATCAATAAATTATTTGTGTGATTATCCATGGTTGTTTTTCATTTCAGTCCTGTTTTAAATTAGAAACACTGCTATTTGCTACATCCTCACATGCGTCATGATTTTATTGTTTATATAACATTTCATCATAATACTTGTCAACACATATTCATTATCGATTTTCATCTATCTACCTGAAATGAAATAATCAGACATCATTTTTTTGCGTCAAAATATATGAATTCTGCTCAAGATGAAACCTTCATTTTTGACGATATCGTGAAATGATATAAAATAGTTTCATCTTCAGATTTGAAAATTACATTCAAATATGCATTCATATCTATTTGCCTTGAAAACGAGTTTTTCACTTTTTTGAAAATTATTTCCACTAGTAGGTACTGAACTTTGAAATCGTAAATATACTTACATGCACTGTCACTGACCGCCAAAGATATAAATGTTCATTTTTGAAATTGAACGTTATTTATGATAAAGTATAAGTAGACAACTGTGTACTGAATAGTAAGTATATTGTTTCATATGGCGTTGAGAATTGAACTTTTCTTGTGACGTGGTCATAATAAGTTTATTGATAACAAACAAGTTACAAAAATCACCATAGGATTGTATGTATTCGAATTTTTCGTAACAATGTGAAGGAAGTATAGGGATGTTCATTTTCCCACCAAGAAATGCTGTACCACTGAAATTGTTACGGATTTTCAATTTGGTTTCATCATGAATTGATAATAAATTCGACCTTCTCTGACAACACGGCACTGGTGCTGGGAGAATCAGCTACTGCTATCCTTGTTTTGACAAAGATAGATACTATAGATGTTGCTTGCAAACAAACTGTATTGCCAGGGCTGTGGATTACTTATCTAGTCTGCTCAATGATCGAAGTCTGATACAATGACTATCAATGCTGGTGTTCCACAAGGCTCTGTCTTGGCACCAACTTTGTTCTTGCTCCACATCAATGATTTGTTGAATGTGACCTCCAGCCCAGTTCATAGCTTTGCGGATGATAGTACACTTCATTCCGCCTCTTCCTCTAGAGCCCCTATATCATCCAACGAGGCCAGAGGTGCAAGGCGAAGACAAGTTGATGCTTTAAATGAGGATCTGACAAGAATTCTGAAATGGGGATCTGAGAATCTAGTACAGTTCAATGCAACTAAAACTTAAGCTTGTATGTTCACCAAGAAGGCTGATCACACGATGCCCAATTTGATGATGTCGGGTACCACTGTTCCTATGAAGTCGTCAATATCCATGCTGGGTGTCACCACC
Organism: Gastrophysa polygoni; assembly: GCA_963576655.1. Lineage (NCBI taxonomy): Eukaryota > Metazoa > Arthropoda > Insecta > Coleoptera > Chrysomelidae > Gastrophysa > Gastrophysa polygoni. The sequence goes on along the minus strand of OY755093.1, from coordinate 2,031,772 downwards.
AACAGTGCTCTCTCATGGGACGATCATGTGGGGTCCAATGCGGAAACTGCTTCACAAAAACTTGGTTTTCTATTCCGTGCGAAGAGATACTTCACATCCCAGCAGCTGCTTATGATCTACAAAGCACAAATTCGACCTGTCCTGGAGTACTGTTCACATGTTTGGAGCTCAGCCCCCAAACATACCCTAAAGCGCTTGAATGTTTACGACCTAGAAAAAAGTTTCAAGTGCATGTTTTTCATGCTCATCATTAGGTTTATCCTCCGATGGATATTGCTGTATACAGAAACGTCTGGCATGCTTCAGAATTTGCCTACGTGCCCTCCGAAGATGTTTCTACGCGGACACAACACGAAAATAACCATACAAGTAGAGGAAGCAGAATTCAATCGTATTGTCAGTCATTCTATAATATACAGGACGTTTGATTTGTGAGAAAAAACTTCCAGAGCTTTCAAATACCTCCAAACGACCAACAAGTTCTTGACTACACTGTGAAAGATCTGGTGAAATTCTCAATCTCTCTGTCTCAAGCTCTGGTAGAGATTTTAGAGATTCAACTTAAAAAATTCTGGAGATGAGCATTTTCAAAGACACTAGTGCTGCCTCCAAAAAAGTAAACTGGGATACAGGATGTTGCAAATACTTGAAATGAAGACGTTTGTGTCCACCTCTGATTGAACCGGAAGTACTACGACCCTCACGATATTTCATATCAATTGTTTATGTTGACACATATGACATTTCAAATTTTCGAAAGTTCGTGAACTCCCGACCCATGAGTTAGTTGATAAACCCTGTAGGTATATTATACAATATTGTGAAAAATATACACAGTAAAGTGTCATATTTAGCATATCACACTTCACGATGCTTTTTCTGAAAATGCAAGAAAAAGTGCACATAGGTACCGTTAGTTTTGGGGGACAAAATCTGGGGATTCCAATATCAAGCCCAAGATATTCAAGGTGGCACATTTAAAATAGTCCACCTTCAATAACTTTCAGAAGGGAGATCGTCATATCTTGAAGCATATACGAAACTGAATCAGTTATGAATCCGTAGTCTTGGGAGACAACACTATCGAACAATCAAATGAGGAAACTTGTATTTCGTATGTGAGAATATTTAATTTCAAATTGCGAAGCGCTTTCGGCTATCAAGCCGATTAAATCATCAATACGATACCTACAATTTAGTAATATTCGTTGGAATCTAGCATTTTTGACAAATTCATCTCGATAATACAGTCCAACACACATTTGAGACGAAAATGGGATCCGACAACAAGTGAAATATGAAATAATTTTGTTATGGGGAAATTTAAAAAAGCAAGATTTGATGGTTACTAACGAATCAAGATTGAATTTGATATGGTAGACAAACCACTGAATTATGAAATTATCGAATGATATTTTGGGAAGTTTTCTGAGAATCATAATGAAAATTATCTGATACCTGTGAACTCAAAACAGTCAACCAGAAGGAGAACGAAGTGTCAATGGTCATAGCAAAGGTCTGAATATATAACAAACAAATAATTCCAACCTCAACCGGATGTCAGGGGAAAGATTACAATGATTGCCATGATCAGGGATTTATAAGTAGAAAGTGAGAATCAGATTGAAACCATATAACCAAGGTGGAGATGTGGACAGAAAATGAGAAGGACCCACATTCAAGTCTACGAAACTCATGTGATGAAATATGGAATGACCCATTTCGGAAAATCGAGTGATGTATATCACTCATTCGTTGTGTTTCCCAAACCTTGGAAAGTTATTGAGGGTGGACTATTTCAATTGGACCATCCTGTATGATCTTCTATATTTCTTGTCATCATCTGAGGAATTCTCATAGTTCGACAGGACAGATGTGGAATTTTCACTGATTGGAATATATCCAATAGTCTATAGCTAATCGAATGATAATAACTATTTTAATGAATGGAGTATAAATTTGTTACACTTAAAAATACGTGCATTCATTCGTGAATGGTCCAATCGAGCTGATTCAGCCGAATAAAGACCTTGACTCTAATAGGTACTCATTATTTTTTTCTAGTGTCATGATTTTGAATTTCATGAAATAAAGATGAGAATTCAGTCTGGTTTTGAGGGTACGAATGTCTAGAATGTCATGGCGTAAGTGAACATGAATTTGGTATGAGTATGTGTAATTCAATTCAATCATCTTGAATTTTCAGGAAGAGTCTCTGTTTTTGATTGTGAATTTTGAATGAGATTGAAAGATGCTAGATAATTGAATAGGTACTCAATAACAATTTCATCGTACTGCAAATGATTTGAATTGTTCTTTGAGTCATCAACGATCAAAAAACATGTACTGTTTGCAGATTGCAGAATTTGAATCGAAAAGACAAACAGATGAGAAATGATCTGATGAACAATCGTTGTGTGGTTTCATACAACCACCATACAGTTTGAACTCTTTTTCAGATCGTAGACATTCAACTGGAAATTTTAGGACAATCATTCGATTCAGGGTATTTCAATCGCGTTTTCACTACAAGGTTTGCTGTGTCTCCATTAACAAACACCATTACCAGAAGAGAACACCATGGAACACGATCAAGAGTAAATAATATTTCGATATGCCTTTCCTATCATGAGATTGCAAATGAAAGATTCTTCACTGACATTGCACCCAAAATACTCAACTCAATACTCCAAGAAATCAGAAATAATCCCACAAGTGGAATCTTCCAGAAAATTGATATATTGTATATTGGTGCCTGTATATTTATTGGTGAGCATTCAAATATATCACTGATATTATTAATATTATTATTATTGATAAATTATTATTATCAGTAATATATTATTATTATTATTATTATTATATGTCCACATAGACCTCATCTCATTTCTGCTCTTCCGATATTCACTTGCTGATTCCATTTTCGAAATGCAATTTGAATTTTCGTCTGTTCATACGATCTGCATCACGATTGATACAGCATAACTCATTGTATTTCTACACTCCTGATACAAAAAATCTGAGTTATTTTGTCTCCGAAATAGATTGAAAACTTGCTCAAATATGGAGATTGGTATTGGGAACACTCAGACTTTTCCGCGCTCCTAATTAATACTTATTTCTTGATTCCGTCTTAGAAATGGAATGAAGGATGATGCAGAAAATGGAAGAGGATATATGAAGTTTTCCTTTGGAGGAGGTTGAATACCTACTGTAGAAAAGAGAGGTTTGAAAGTTTCTCGAAAATAAGAGCGATGTTTTTTTTATATTTTTCCGTGCGTTAAAAGATATTTGCCAGAGTGGGTAAGTAGACACCACATAGAAACCAGCCAACCGTGAAATTGTTGGCACATCGGAAGAATAATTGTTAGATAATATTTCCTGTCGAATACAAGTTAACGCTTCTCATTCATCATTCATCATTCATGATCTCATGATTAAAATCATTTCCTCTCAATGCATCAATCAATTATGTTACAACTCCAAATGGAAATGACAATGACCGACAAAATATGAATGAGTTGTAATCAAACATTTATTTAGTGGAGTGGAATGAGGGTTATCAATGTGACAGTTTGAATCATCTCCATGAATGAAATTCCACGAGGTGGTGAGGTCTCAAAAATCAACTTTGCTCGGTCTGAAGGAATACATAAAAAAGTTGAGAGAATCCATGTGAGGTTTATTTCTCGAATTGAGGGTTGGATTTGAATTTTCCAAGTTTCCGCCATGGATAGACCGTTGATCATGACATGATTTCACAACATCAATTTGTCATGAATTTCATGACAATGAATTTCAGTTATGTCGATTTTCATATGGACTTCTTAGGTAACTCGAATTTTTTATTGTTTTTTTCTCCTAATTCAGATTGATATCAATATAGTTTGACAGCAAACTCAGATCTATAACTATTATTCTTGAACGAGCACAATGTTTGCAAAAAACCCTAATTATTAGGAGAGTCATTGTGTGTATGGATTTTTTTCATGATTCTTGGAAATTGTGCAGAAGATAACTGTGATTACAATAGGAGTAATATCAATGTCGAGGAAATAAGTTGCATGCCGAAATAAACCGTTCGGGATTCATAATCGAAAATATTGTATTGTGACAGAAGAAACATCATCAGTGAAAATTCACACACAAAAAAAAAGATTTTGCATCCACTCACCCTTATCTTCCTCGATTCGCAATTCTCACTTTCACTACGAGAACAACACAACTAGATACTGTGAAGTATCTTATGCACGACCAGAACGTCAATGGTACTCACCAACCGACTGATAAAAAGTGGAGTAGGTTTCATCGCGTAATAGTTCATTTGTTACCGTTCCGCTTTACACAGAGTGGGAAAGGATTTTCTGTTCCTCCAAATATCTTGATGAATTCGTGAGATTGATAATCCTGCTTCCATGACCTCTGTCTCCGTATAGCACGGTGGGATTTGCAATTCCATTCAGCATTGGCGAATGGTGTTTTGAAAGTTTGATTCCCAATGAAAAATTAAAATATTTCCTCCTCGATCAACTTGAAGGCAGTATTCAACATTCATTGTATGTTGTTCACTATATTACCTGAATCAATTCTAGTAGCGAGCGAAGATCCGTTCAGTTTATGATGATTTGTCGTAGACCTGAAGATAGGGTGATATGAACCTCGTCGAAACTTTGAGATCACGAGCAATAGTATTTTGGAATGAAGCCCAACACTTTTGTCCCAATGTCATCATGACTGGTTCAACTAAACATTCGATATCAATGCAATCAGCAAATGGTCTTGACTCGTGAACATAGCCAGAGTAGCCTTTCAGAAGCTAATTTGCGCTAATTTCGTCTTCTCGCAACAGCTTTCGACGTTTTGCAAATCTAATATTGGACAAGCCCTTGAGTACTGTCCCAAAAGATCTTCTGAATTTGCTGAAATCAGTTCGAAGGAGAACCATCAGTCTCGCCAATGAACCGCCTCTACCTGTATTGAATGTCTTCCAATATCACTTCAAATTGAACAACATAGAAGAATTTGCGCGAACTTTTGACTTCTTTACCACTATCATCATATGCTTTGCATAATCAGCGGCGAATATCTCAGGGAAAAATCATCAAACCGTCGAATAGTTAAAATAGAAGAACTTGTAGAACACCGGATTGCCAGTCGGAGTCGGGGTCAGAGCAGTGACTGTCAAATTCATATAAACTCGCCAGTACTCTCGGAAGCGATCCCACGACTGATCAAAACCTATGATGCATACGTATCTCATCGAGGTGGTTCATAAAGTCAGTGAATAACAAGGTACAGGATTTTCTGTGGTCCATGCTGGTAGCCACTGGTCCACAAGGGGTTGACTAACCCTATGCTGTTTGGTATTCTGAGGAGATGGAAATACTTTGATTGCTGATCTCATACCCTCAGTCTAGCATCAGAGAGGTATTTACCGCTATCTTTCCCTCAAAATTCAAGTCGTCATGATTCAGAAATAGTTTTCGCCAGAGTAAAGGATTCAACTTTGAGGATTTTGAGCTCAACTTTTAATGTATTATTCTAATGTAGAATTGATATCAAGTGTATTTGAAGAAGATAATGTAACTTCTCCTCGTGATGAGATAGGAATAACTTCACTTCTACATATGGGAAGACATGAATTGCAAAATATATTCCATGCGGCATAACTACTCATCTGGGAAAAAGCTAAGTGGCTTGCTATCATTTTCATAAGCCGTTGGAATGGTTTTGAATCTACACCAAATATCGTGATGTGCTGAAACCGCAACATGAGAAAGTTATTTTCATGTGATAAAATCTTCATTATTGCATTAGAAGAGTCGTGACTTTGGCGAATCTATAAGAGCAAGGTCCTCAACGCTCACAAGGATGTTGTGTAATCAAGAAAGACCAGAGGATGAACCATTCCTTCTACAGGATGTGACAGTGTGACCGTCAAATCATTCTATTCTTCGTCGACACTTCTCTCCTAGATTATAGAAAACTTTGATGAAAGAAAAAAAGGAGATATTATATCTAATATATTTTCATTTGTATAATTACGAAGAAATCTAGAAAATGCAATCAGATTAAGTAACAGTAAACTTCAGTATGTAGAAAATTCTTTCACTTCATTTCCTTAAAAGTATCAAAATTTATTATATCTCAAGCAATATCCTAAAATGGAAATCACAAAACATTGTTCATACACTTCAAACTTCACTTCCGAGGTTTACTTCCTTCATAACAGAATGCACATAATCTTCTATGATTATTCTGCTACTGCAACGCATCTCGTTTCCTCTCTCCAGGATTATGTTGATGTGCTGACTACGATGTAGAAAGGTACTTAGGTTGATTTCGCGGTTATTCCTGAATTTTCCGGACTAATTTCCGACATGAACGTTGCTTGAACCCTCTGAGATGACGTTAAAGTGTACTATATCGATTCATAGGCAATTTCCTTCAAAAAAGTCAGTGACAGCATATATCCACAGTTGATAGGTTTGGAATGGGAGGCGTCAGAATTTGCATTCGTTATATTATATACGTGATAATTATAATTTATATGAATACTGTTGTGCAACAACCAACTGCACGTTGAAAAATTTTACGGAGAAAAGTGTTTCAATTGTGTTGAAAACGTAACATCCACCAAGATGAGTAGAAGTTTTATTCCTATCAAATATATCTGTTTTTCCAAATTTTCCAAAAACAAAGTGTCACTTGACAAATAGAGAATTTCTTATTCAGGTATCTAAAGGTTCAATCTCAAGCGCAGTGACATTTTGGGGCAGATCACAAAATCTGATTTTCAATAACTTCTACTTTATTTTTCAGAAGCGAATAGAGGAAATCCTAAGAGAAGCTGAAAAATAATTTATATGATTTGAAGTATTGATTTGTGATTGACACTTAAAATTTCGAAAAGAATCAGTCAATCTAGACACTATTAGACGTCTAAAGGGTTGAACTCTTTTCTTTCGATATGCGATATTTTCCAAACCATCACCTTGATTAGTGAACTTGATTCATATCTTAGCAAATTCTGCAAATCTAACTATGACCGTGTTCCCGTTGTGTATGAATACATCGGAATAGACCATTTCCACTGCCTTGATTTTGTCCCTTCTAATGTGACGTCACGAAAGCGATGTTCTGGCCCGATGAGAGTAGGCCCTGGTTGGAGACGTAAGAAGGCGAGTCCACCTAAGGGCGAGGTTCTCTTGCACCTGTATCTTCTTGCGGTTAGTCTCATATGAGGAGAAAGTTTTTGCTTCACAGCTCTAGCCTCAAGTGAATCATCTGAGGAAATCATAGGCATGATATGCAAGAATAATGATAAACTTTGTCCACGTCTCTCAAATAATGCTTCAATAATACGATGTTTTTTTCTACATACGAATGAGTGCGAACCAAAACATTGAATTTCAATATATCCGATTGATAATCGAGAAAAAATTTTTTTCCCGAATTGACCAAATACACGAAAAAAAATACTTATGGAGTAAAGGAAAATGGAACTTGGAATTCAACTATCGACCCTCTGAAAGAAATTGTATACGTCACTGAATTCCTGATTTTTTTTCTCATGTCTGACTCGTTTCCAATTTTTTCTTCCTATTTTTTTCCGGACAAACATCAATCGTTCTTTAATGATCAGGCGACAGAAAAAAATATGAAAATTCGTAGGCTCATGTTGTTCCTCGTGAAAAATTCTACCCTCTATGCGAAAGGAGACAATCATCAGTCTTTCAAATTTGAATTTCTGCTGATTCTTCCTTACACGTGACCTCTTTGAAAAATCTCGGTACATCTATGGCCTGGACGACGTCAAATTCTACGACAAAGGTTTTCCTCACTTTTTTCGTAACTCTTTTTTTTCAAAGGTATTGACGTCACGAAAGCTCACATTCGGACACCAGAGAATGGGCATGTTCAGAAAAACAATTATCTCACTATTCGATAGTATTCTTTCAAAGTAGCTCCCTGGCACAAACTATTTTTCTTTGAGTACTTCCTACGTTTTTGAATAATTATCAAAAGTCACGATTTTCTCAGTGGTAGATTCAGTGACGTCACTAGCCGAGCCATTCGGCTGCCTCCCCCGAACAGAGATGAACTGATAGTATTAACCACTTAATATGAGAGTTGCTCATTCATTACGACATACGTTTCGACTATTATATCCGTATGTCATACCCATAGTTTTTGCTGGCTAGAAACTTTACGAAGCGTTGGCATGATTCTAGCGGTAACACTTGAAAAGGAACGAGAACGGCAAGTAAATTACGCCACCAGTTTGAATTTAGTTCTTGGATAGGGCTGTAATTTGAATTCGAAAATAAATCATGTGAGTTAACTTTGAGAACGAATGATGCCGTTAAATGATGTTTTTGTATGAGAACATAATTACAAAGGTGATTTCAGTTGGAAATTTGATATGTGTGTAGGTACACCCTCATAAAGTTGTATAGAAATTCGTGATGTATGGAAGTGTTTCAGTTCGAGGTTCAGATGAATTTCAGCTTGAACTGAATGTTTCATGGAGTCAGATGGTACATCTCCAAAACCAGGAGAGGAAACCAGACTCAATTCCAGAATGTAAGTCTCATCTGGAGTTGCTGAAACCCCGACACTTCTAGTACATGTAAAAAATACTATCATTAACTTGACTGGAGAGTTTCCTTTCGATCTCCTTGTATAGTGGTTCTGATTATAATTCCGCGGATAAAAACAGGGCCATCCTGTCATTACTCAATCGGACCGCGAGTCGAGAAGGCAGACGGCTAGTGAAAATTTATTATTTATGGATGGATTGTCTTGATGTTCACACATCGGTTGGAAAAGTGATAGTGTGAGAAAATTCAATGAATAATGAGTGCAATGTTACTGCGGTGATGCTTTCATTTGGATGTCTGATTTTCCTTCATATGGAGAAACTCTGATCAAGCCCACAATCCTATACCTACGATCGCTTTTTGGTTTGTTGAAACTTTTTTACTAGTACAACCGGAAATAAGTAGCAATGGGCGGAAATGAATGTTCTCATAGAAGGAGAGTACGAAAAAAGGATGTACATGTTATGGGCCCGGTTTTAGAGAAATTCAAAATGGCACAATTGAAATTTTGAATGTTTCATTCGTTTCAGAGAGACAGAAAAAATTGCCATTTTATTTTCAGTTCCTGAATGGTAAACATCGCGAGCTCATTCTACATGTATCGATGAATCTATCATTTTCAGATTTCGATTATTCAGATATTTATTCATTCAATTACCTTCTATTGTGTACACATTGTATTATTTGCTTCGATGATATAAATCGAACATGCATTTTATCAACTGATTTGAACACCAAACAAGGCTTCGTCTGTCCTTCTTTCAAGATCAATGATTCTGTATTTTCTCGATTTTTCAATAGTTGATAATGATCTACAGGGATTCTCACGATGAGCTTCATCTTCACGTTTATAACGGAGTATTTGGAAGTATACGTGAGTGGATATATATGGCATAGTTTTTTCAATGAATTCGTATTTCTCACATAGTTGCATGTACATGGTTGAAGTTCGAGCTAGTTGTGCTGTATATCTGCGGGTATTGAAAGAACAGGAATCAACAAATATCCATCAATAACGATACACAAATAATTGAACAAACTATAATCAAGTATGTCATTTTATCAACCCCGATGTTTCGAAATGCCATTATGTGATGTAGCTGAACATAATACAAACAATGAAGTAGGAGCAGAGCTCACAAACAAATAGTTTCACCCTATGTGATACATCTGCAATCACAATGTGCCCAACTTTTGCAGACCATACAACTTATCCATCCTCAATCATTCTCGACGTCAATTGCTTTTCGCATTGCTTCCATCCTACGATTGACGAGTAGATTTCCACATACTTACAGAGAAGTGCACAAAAAATGGCCAGTGTTGTATCTTCTGAATCATTCGTTAACGGAATTAGAAATTTTCTGGGTAGCAAGTTTACCATATTGTTATTACCATACCATATTGTTGTTTATTGACAACAGAAAACTCGTTGCTTCACTTCCGGTCTAACTGGAAGTGATCCCAACTTTTAATTTGGTTTATTTTGTTTCTTGTTTACTATGTCCTTTAGGGACACTCTTTCCTACTGATTCTCCTAGAAAGTAGAGGCTATCTTCGATTTTCTAGATGAGGCATCATCTATTTTACATAGGGTATATCTCCATGAGTTCGCGTTAACTCATGACGGAGTGACAATTCAAAAACTCACGATGAGCTAGATCTCCCGAACGAAAGAGAATATCAGAAAATGCCCTAAGCCGTAACTGAAATGACATCAGAGAGAACTCACCTCCATCAACCTCTAGGCCCCATCTTCCCCAACTAGAAAACGTTTAAAAGCAAACCCTCACTTGTGATATCAATGAGAAGCTTACGAAACCTCAATTCTTCGAAAATGGAAACCACATTTTCCTTCTCGATTCAATTTTATGAAGAAAAATGAGTCCGAGTTCTGATTCACTTCTCTTCATATGAAACCATAATCTTGCAGATATTCCATCAGAGTGAATATATATATATATATATATATATATAAATATATATATATATATATTATATATATATATGATACTTTTCTAGTAATCTGGGCATATCTATCGACAAATAAGCTGAGATTTCAAGCTAGATAAGTCGCCAATTTGCGGTCTTCAAAATGAAGATGTTTAGATATTGTGTTTGCTATCGAACTGTGAGGAATACATTTCTGTTGAACACCCAACAACAACAACAACAAAAGCATAATCTCCACCTGAAGTCAGTATTTCTCATTTTCACGGACAAAAGAAACATTGACAGCAAGTTCCAAAAGGAGGTAACAAATAAAGCAAGTGATAAATGCTTCAGTCCATGTTATGTGTGATAATAGTCAAGATGAGATGAAAATTTTCAAGCAGTAAAAAAAGTGTGGAGTTCTCTTTTTAATATGAGTTTTTTCATACCGGAGAGAGTTTTCCGAATGGAGAAATCTACCCAACACATATCCAACTCGGTTGATGAACAGAAAACTAATCTTGACAAAGTTGTAAGTGAACTTGGTACAGCAATTACGAGTGGATCGTGGAGAGCAATTTCTGAGTAGGAAGAACGTGAGAAGCGTAGCAAAGATATTATAATGACAAATATAACTGAGTCTACAAGAAACGACAAGACACAGAGTATCCTAGATGAAACCGATGAAGTGAAAACGTCTACTTTCAGATATTCTGACTGTTCGATCGAAATGTGGTTGAGGTATTTAGCATTATTTGTTCATTCTGCAGATGTATGAACCCTGTTGTGGCATTTCAAAACCAGTATTGTAAACTCATTCTCCTTGAACCGCATATTTCGGAAAATAAAATAACTCTTTTCGTGGTCAGAAAATATTTTTATTGCACCGTTCATGATCTAAACCAAATCATTGTATTTGGTTGTGCGATTCTGCATATGTATCAACCCTGCTAAGGCGCTTTGAAAACCAGCATTATAATCCACATTGACGTCTGTGTATAAAAACTCTTCTCTTACATCATCGAAATAGTCATTGTGGTTCGGTCCGCTGACTAGAGCACCGTACAAAATCTGTGGGTTCGGTAACGTAGAATTGAATTGCTGCCATCCACAAGGTTCAGGCCTTTCCGGGCAAGAGCTGAAAAAATAAATTGTTCAAAACGAGCATGGAAGGATGGAATGCTACGATGATTGATGCAATATTCAATTTATGTTTGGAGTTCAGCAAATACATCTCCTATTGAAATCCTACGAAAGGACAGGATCAGGAAAGTTTCGGGCCTGGAATAACGCAACAAAATTTGGGGCCCTTGGGAACCAAATGAACCAAAACATAATCAGATAATTGATTTCTCCAACTTTTTTGTGGGATTCTCTTCTCTCGATTCTGGGAAATGAAGTAGAAGTGATTAGAAATTACTTCAATATATTTGTAGTGAGGACAGATTTGTGATCTGCCCCAAAATGTCACTGCGCTTGAAATAAAACCTTCAGATACCCATAAGAGATATCCTTCATTTGACAATAACACCTAGTTCTTCGAAAAATTCGCAAATACAAATATATTTCTAACAAAATTGAAACTTCTACTTATATATCAGTGGATGATTCGGGAACGAATCTGCTCCCATTTCCAACACAATTAGAACACTGAGATGAGTGGATCTTTTATTTTTGTTGAGAATATATTTGTTTTTCCAACTTTTTCGAAAAACAAGACAAATAGAGAATTTCTCCTTCAGTCATATATAGATTCAATTCCAAGCGCTGTGACATTTTGGGGCAGATCACAAATCTGTCCATACTACAAATATATTGAAATAATTTTTGGTGACTTCTACTTTTTTTTTTAGAAACGATGGGAGAAAATCCCACAATAAAGCTGGAAAATGAATGTACCTCCTTCTCGAATAACTTACAAACAGTTCGATCAGATAACATTGGCATGGTGAGCTCATATATATAGATTAGTTCATCGATTTGTTAACAGTAAATATGAAATGGAATATGAATGATAAATAACAAAACACAAAACTGAAACACCCTCATGTATTTACAAAAATGAACGCGTTTTTATCACCAAACAATATATTTTTCCTTGCTCTTTCTGAGGTGAATGCTTTTGTTATTGCATTGCTATTGAGTCGATGATATAAATTGGCTCTATAGATAATATGATAATATGAATATTTAATATCTCTACATGATATGTCGAAACTACTGGCAACATTGGGATAAAACTGTGTATGAATATGTTTTGGAAGCTCACAAATAGCATAAATAGCATGTTTTCATGTCTGATCCTCATATAGGTCGCTAGTTACACGGTTCGTACCGAGTAGTTACAAAAATTTTGTGAGGTAAGATTCTCTAGTCCAATTCCTATGTGAGTTTGAACATCATTAAATTCGAACATCAGAATGAAACACATTTGAAAACCAGTATCCTCCTATGGGCGAATACATAATGAACACCAAAAACACCACATTGATATTTAGAAGAAACCTAGAAACATATTTCTGCTGCTAATTTGCCATCTTCAGGAGACCTGAGAAGTAAAAATCTCAAGCGACTCTATAGTATACTTCTTCTTTGTCATCTAATAATCTCAGATCTCAGATGAATCAAAATTTCCTAAATATGTGACGAAATTCGAAGATTATAAAGATTGGAGACTTTGTTTCTATTCCATATTCTCAATTATTCGATTTGCTTATCGCACTGCTGAAATTCAACAGTTCATTGGTCCATGGTATGATTCAATGAATGTATCGTGAATATCGATAATCACTCCATATGGTAATTTCTGAGAAATATCTCGGGAAATACTCATGTAGATTCATATAGCGGAAAGAAACTCAATGGATTACCTTGCTACATGGTGTGGCCTTTTTGGATAGTTAAAACCATATCCAACTACATAACTTCTTCCTTGAGCACCCAAAATATAGTCTATTTGTTCTTTGGCGAATTGAGTAAACTTTTTTGTCGGTGAAGTGGTAAGTTCTGCTACCTAGAATTGAGAATATGCGGAATCAATGAACCACTGGACACACCTCGATTATGTTGGAAATTTTTGCTTTCAAAAAAAATGAAAGTATTCGAAGAAGACATGTTGAAGAAATTTAAATGATTCTGAGGAAGAAGAGAATCCAGGTATTCTTCATATATGTTGATATGAAAGTTAGATATTTTTCCCTCTTATCTGATTATTGCTCAACTAAGAATTCATTCACAATTCATCAAGAAAATTCATTTGTCATCACACTAATATGACAAGAGAAGGGTATTTCGACATTGTTTTGTCATTTTAATACGATACTGATATCGGCCAGAATGTTATAACACAAACATGTATATTGAATATAGATATAAGGGATGGAAAACTATAATATTCGTATCAGCCAGCGATGGGATTTTGAGAAAGGAGGAAGGTGTCGGAATGTTTCTAGGAAGTTTGGAGGTAATGAGCATCGGGAGAGACTTCACTAGGCAAAGAATTCCACAGCTTTGCCGTTCTATTGATGAATGATGCTTGGTATAGCGATGTTCGACAGGTCTCGAGCCTGACAGTGTAGGGGTGACCAGCCTATGCTCGTCTGGTGTGTCTACTAGGAATCGAGCGTGGTGAAATAATAGATGATCTTTCCGTTGAGCACCGACCGTGGGAGTATCTATAATAAAGGTAGAGATCGACCACCTTTCTACGATGTTCTAGAGAGGTCAATGATTTGGTGAGTGTTGTATCATCGACTAGGCCAAAGCTCTCTTCTGAAATGAGCTTCAGAGTTTGGGCTCCAGGACAGGTCGAATTTATGTTTTGTAGATCATAAGCAGTTGCTGGGATGTGAAGTACCTCTTCACACAGAATAGAAAACCAAGTTTCTGTGGAGCTGTGTGCAATGGACCCCACATGATCGTATCATGTGAGAGCGCAACAAAGATATCTACGACCTCATATTAACAGTGGTACCCGACAACATCGACTTGGGCATTGTGTGATCTGCCTTCTTGGTGAACATACAAGCTTCAGTTTCAGTTGCATTGAACTGTACTAGATTTTGAGATCCCCATTTCAGAAGTTTTTTCAGATCCTCATTTGAAGCATCGACCTGTCTTCGCCTTGCACCACTGGCCTCGTTGGATGATATAGAGGCTCTAGAGGAAAAAGCAGGATGGAGTGTACTATCATCCGCAAAGCTTTGACCTGGGCTGGAGGTCACATTCAAGAAATCATTGATGTGGAGCAAGAATAAAGTTGGTACCAAGACAGAGCCTTGTGGAACACCAGCATCGATCGTCATTGTATTAGACGAGGCCCCATCTACCACGATATGGAGTGATTAATCTGCAAGGAAATTCGATAGTCAAAGGCACAGTTGGGGCGGCAAACCATATGACGGAAGTTTCACTAGGAGGCTTTGATGCCAAACTCGGTCAAATGCTTTGGAGATATCCAAGCCTACAGCCACATACTCCTCATGTTTCTCGAATGACACCTGTCACTTATTTGTCACATAGGCGAGCAGGTCTTCTGTTGACCTCTGGTGATGGAAGCCATATTGCCGGTCGTTCACGATTCTTGAGCTCTCTAGATATCGGATGAGCTCGATGTTGATTGCTTTTTCCATTACTTTAGAGATCACAGATAGTAGTGCAATCAGTCTATAGTTGTTAGGGAGGGTTTTCTTGCCCTTCTTTGGAATCGGTTGGACCCAAGCTCCCTTCCAGTTAGAAGAAAATACGCCGAGTTTGTACGAAAGGGTGAACAAGCTGCAAAGAACTGGTGTTAGTTCTGGGGCACATTTTTTGAGAACAATAGGCGGTATTCCGTCAGGCCCCATAGCCTTCTTGACGTTGAGGCTTAGCAGAATGTGTCTGATTATTAGTTGCCGGAAGACAATTCCTGGCATATGATTATCGATAGTAGCGATTTTGGGAAGGTCCTGGCCTCATTGATCCAAAGTAGAATTGTCATTTTGGCGAAGGTGTTGGCTTTTTCTTGTGGTGTTGTGAAATGAGCTAGAAGTGGAATTTCTCCCGATTACCTAGGAAAAGGTTCAAAATGAATGGGAGCTCATGTTATCTGGGTGTTGTGTGCCTCTATAGACTCATCTATTGTTTGATTGCATGTATTCCTAGTTCCAACTTATTCAGTTCTAGTTTGCGGGCATCCCAGTCGGCCGAATTGTAATGCGAACCAGTGCCTGAGGATGTTGGACTGGTTTGCATCACTATGTGTGGACATATCATGGAGATGAGTGTGTGGTCTGAGTTTCCTAGTAGTGCACGAACTTTCACTTCATATGGTTCCGGATTATCATTGAGGAATATTTACATAGTGATTGCTGATGTCAGGGATCCAAGTGGGTTCATTTATCAGTTGTTCAAGACCATAGGAGATAGCGAAAGCCTCAGCCAGACGTCCTGCGTCGTCCGTTTTGTTTGAGAATTTGAGCCATGTGGAGTTGTGAACATTGGAATACCCCAAGATGATGATTTCAGCTGATGATTCTGGTGGATGAAATTGAGTTTCAGAGAAAGGAATTTGAATAGGTCACCAGGAGTTATTTCGTTTGGTAATAGATAAACGCAGCAGATGAACGTCTGTTTGTGGTTATTGATCTTCAGCCACATTACATCGAATTCTCTTGATTCCAGTCATTTCTGGAGAACAGACATATACCTCCTCTGATTCTGATACGAGTATGGAGCTCATATCCATGGCAGAGCATATAGGTCTTGTTGTTTGATGAGTTGACCTGCGTCTCAGTTGATGCCAGTGTATCTGGTTTCTCAGCCTGTAGATGGTAACGAACATCGTTTATGTTTTTGTTCAGACCTCGGATGTTACAAATGTCTATTTTCAAATTCATATATTTCGATGGTGAACCCCTCCGAGCACCTCACACCCGGAATTTCGAATAGAGAGGTATTTTGCTTCCGCAGTGTTTTACTCAAGGAGAATTCATTATCCAGATTTGTTCGTGTGAATGTGTTGAAAACGGAAGCAGATTCGTTCCCGAAACGCACACTGAGATATTGCATTAGAAGTAGAAGTTTTTCTTACTGGAGATATATTTGTATTTTCGAATTCATTCGAAAACAACAGATAATCTCTCCTTCGGGTATCTGAAGTTTCAATAACAAATGCAGTGACGTTTTGGGGCAGATCACAAATCTATCTTTACTACAAATATATTGAGAAAATCATAATATTCCCAATTCAAATTTTTCAGAAACAAGGAGAAAAAATCCCAGAAAGAATCAAGAGATTGCATTATCGAATAAACGTTCACAATGACAGAACCACTAATGACTATTGATCAATGAACATGATGATCAATTTTCGTGAGTGTATCACTTCAGTCTCTGGCGAAAATTACCTATCGATACACATTGAATATACTATAATCGAACAATATGAGTTCTTTCACTTCAGTTATACTTGTACCTCGACCTTCGGCTCTGATGAAAAAAACAAAAGAATAGAACTACAGATTTGCAAAATTTGAATACTCACCCTCATGCATGCGAAAGCTATGCTGGCTGCATGTGACAAAGTCCCTTGTTTACTGATATAAATCAGTCCTTTAGGTGTCCTATACTGTTTATCCACTATTTTATCACAATGATTCACCACCATATCGTGGTATTGACTAGAATTCGAAGCTTCAGCTAACAATATCTGAAATAAATTTTTTTTTTTTGGGGATCTTTACCTAGTTTGATATATCGATGTGATGTCATGATTATACGATTCAACAAGAATCGGTCTGATTATGACATTTCCGGTTTAACCAGAAATTGGTAACCAAGGAGACTCGATGAAATTGGGCTCAGGAGAGTGATTTATTTGTTCATCTAGATCAGTCAATCAAATCAAAATTGAATGTCAAATAGTTGGTATCATGAATACAAACCCGATTAGTTCTGCCAAGGTCGAGGGATCAAGAGAGGATGAAAAATTTCTATCTAATATTATAATAGCGAGAGTATTATCATGTTCTTATTCCGGAAAATGGAATGAACAAATGAATGTGCTCACTGAATCACTAGTCAGCATGCCAGTCTGTGAATTCAATAGCGAATTGGAATTTTCTTGAGTGATTCATATACATAAAACCTTTTTATAGCAATTATCACTATTACTTACATCACGGGTTTCGTAGGTATGGTTATGGACGGTTATGGAAGTGACATTTCATCGATTCATCGACTCTTTTTGTATTGATATCATATGAATATTGATGTAATGGAGTAGCTGCTGAGTCCACTCTCCAATTGTTATTGTTAACTGAGGAGGGCAAAGAAATTGTATCGTATCATGAAATCACGATGCAAGTGGCAGTTTTCTGGATCATAGGTATGGCAGAACTCGGGAGAAACACAGGATTATAAAAGAAAATCCTCTCTGAATGGAATTCGAACCCCAAGTCACAACTTGCTCTCCTAATACTCAATTTACGATTCCGTCTCAGAAATGTAATTTGAATATTTTCGTTTGGGTATTTCATTTCATAGTGTAAATTCGATAGATCAGAGGGTATTAGCAACATTTTTCTTCATGGCGTCCGAGGATGTATCTTGATTTTCAAAGAAAATACCTCCGGAAAAAAATATACAGGGTCTTCCACTTTGAAGGGGATATGGAAAAACTACAGATTCCTGATCCGAGCTGTTCGAGCTGAAATCAGGAACTTGGATTGAAAATGTAGGTTTATGGTTCACGACATTTTGACCTCTCAGAATACACAAATATCTCCAGTTGAATACTGAGAAACTACTTCGGGAAACCTTCCAGACCAGACACAATAAGCTGATCTATCGAAATCACAAATTCGACACTGAACATGAATGAACTTTTACCTGAATACCAAGCACCTTCCTATCATAACTGAACCTACTGGTATCCTCATCAGTAACGTTTATTCGTTCATAGAAATCTTTGGCCTCCTCGAGATATTTAACGGCACCTGTTGCTTTATACAGCCATATTGCTCCCCAGGCGAGTTCATCAAAATAGGAAGAAAATCTGCAACAAGATACCTCCTGAAGCTCCTATAATCTGTTTGGAAAGTGGAGAGAGTAATGGAGCTATCTTTGAGAGACACTGATCATATTCACATTCTTTTTTTGTCTGCATAAATATACATCTGCTTGAGGATGTGGAAAAACAAATATGTTTCATTTTTTATTAGATCAAGGACCTGCGAAATTTCAGAACCATCTGTAATTCATTACAACACTGGAAGCGACCCTACATATCTTCTTCATGATTAGGATTGTCTACCTCATTGTCGATATTATGTAATATCTGCCTTCTCAGAACCAACAGACGTTCACTTCGCAGGATTACTACGTTGAGATGATGAATAAAATGGTGAACTAAATTTTGTGGAGCCAGCTCCAGGATATGAGTTCACTTCGCAATAATGATTAATGAAATATTGAAATAAATGTTTCAGAGCCAGTTAGAGGATATGATACGTTAGATGATTTACTGATGTGCGACAACTGATAATGAATGATGTGGAACAGCAGCTTTGGCGTATCAGTGTCATCTGAATTTTTCATTTATTGATTTTTGGCAGCTATCATAATGGGGGTGATAATGTGATTTGGTAAGAGCGCCTTCGACCCTGTAGAACAGGATGTTGAAAGATGAAATGGTAGAGAGTATGCCCCAAAACAAGCAGAAAAGTATATCCGAAAAATGGTTTCGGATATACGGATAGATTTGTATTTAGAGAACAATCAATGTGTACAGAAAAAAAAATGATATTTATCTACAAACAACAGAAACATCGAGTCGAATTAGATGTTCAAAGTGCCCTCCCTCTATTTGAATGCAGCTACGACATCTCCGCCGCTAGAACTGTCGAACCCTTTCCAAAACATCTTCATTGTTTCTCAGAAACCGTTAATTTGCGAACATAAGTTGAATGAGACTTTTCTGTATATCTCGGGCCATAATTCCACCACTATTCCATTTTCTGACACGTTTTTCAAAACCCTGCAGTATTATAGTGATCGGCTCAATTGTCAGTTGATAGGTGCTGCTAAAATGAAATGACTCCTATTCATTCCTAAGATACGGGATATTAATACTCTAACCGCTACATATGTAGTTGGAATCAATTCGTTTTATCATCAAAAAAACCTCACAAATATATCAATGAGGATTATCGATGAATTTGATCGATAAAACGAAAATAGAATGACGACTAGTTCATTACCTATACCATGCCAACGAGCCTGGCCGTACCAGAGTATAGAATTTCAACTTGAAGCAGGCAGTGATTTTCAAACAAATATGGCCCTTTCAACTCAATGAATCAGTTCGTAATTTTCGGCTGGCTGACCCCTTCGTTACAGAGTGCATGATATAACAGATCATGATATTTCAAGTAGATGCGACTTTAAATTCCATGCAATGGCATTGGCATCTCATCCATACCTGATATTTTCGAGAAAAATAATAGTGGCATCGTACTACTATTTTCATTTCATCATCGTTTTTTCCCCAACTAATCTGGTACGACCCGGACGATCCTGCCGTCCCTGACGAGCCGTCACTGATTATGTTCGACATGCAGTGATGTGACATTTCAACAGTGATATTTTTCATGATTGTAAGGACTTATTGAACTGAACATTTTCGGATGTACGTTTCAGATGCTTTGAGGGCCCAAACCATGATTTCAGCAATATCAAAGCTCTGTGTTTCCATGTCAGGAACTTCATTCGTTGTCGAGTCAAGCTCCTGAATATCTTGTTTCGTCCCCAATAAAAGGATGGATTTACCTCAATATCGACTGATTTCAGTGATTCCAACAGAAACATACCATCTATAATATTCCTACCACAGGTTGGAGTGTCCACTAGTTCAAATATCTCAATATGCATATCACGTGACCTTTATAATGTATGTTGAAATGATAATGCCTTCTGTGGTTTTTCTTATATACTTGAGGAGTGAGTAACCTCGTTTTCCTGGAAATTTCGAGATGATATTCTACTTTCAATTTCTTCTACTCATCAGCAAGTACGCATTGATGATGATTCAACAGTCAAATGGGCTATACTTCGATTATTTCATCACAATTCATAAGTCACCTTGTTTCAATTAATATTTTTCGAAGATATGCCTATGTAGTTCTAAAAGTATGTCTCTATTGCTTACTTGATACCTCTTGATTATATCTATCGTTTAGATCTGTTCCAAACTGCGAATGAATGAGAACACTACTAGAGATGTTTACGTACAGAAAAATAAAAATCAATTTTGACCACTCAAATGGAGTTCCGTGATGGATTTGCAATTCATATGTCTATTCATTACTCTCTCTATTCGCTACTTTCCAAACTAACTACAGTATCGGTTTTTGATAGATGAATGCTCACTCAGAGTCGTAATATTGTTTGGCGCCTGGTATAACGTCCTTATAGAGACCCCTGTATCTTCTAGCGAAGTCGAAAATCTGTACGGCATGCTCCAGGAGTTCCTTGGAATAGGAGCTATTGACGTGTTTGAAGACCAAGCTTGCAGATGAGAATGAAGCCGATGATTCGGCTGCCAAATCCGTACCTCGAAATAAAAGTAATTGAATTATTAGGGTTTGAGAAACTTGCTATTCATGGAATCATCATGCACATAGATCTTTGTTCCTTTAAGGAATTCATGATAGAATTCTTGAGCCAAATGACAGTTTCGGGAATTATCATAGGGAAACATAAAAGGAAACACGAAAGGAAAACCTATAATTTTCGAAGAACATCGTGTTAGCCAGCGGTGGAATGTTGAGAAGAGAGGAAGGTATTGGAATTCTTCTTGGAGTTTTGGAGGTGGTGAGCATCAGGAAAGACTTCGATAGGCAAAGAACCGCTGAACCGCGATAAGATCGAACCTATGTCTCATCGTTCACGACTTGGCGCTCTTCGATCTGCGCTGTTCGTTGAAACGCTTTGTATGCCGCCAAGCTGTCTGATTGGTCAACCTATCTGATTCGCATATACAAGAATGCACTTTCGTTGATGATGGTGAACTTCCAAGTGCGAATAGAGTGGATTACAAGTTTGGGTTACAAACCACATCACGGAAGTTTTGCTAGAAGACCTTGGTGCCAAAATAGATTGAATGCTCTAGATATATCTAACGATACAACCAGAGACTCCCTTTGCTCCTCGATTGATACTAACCACATTCATGTGTCACTTTCGAAATCAACTGAAGCAGTACATGTATCAAGTTTCCGGATTCAAAATACATTCTTTCGAAGGAAAGTCAGGAAGAATATGCGAAGACCATCCCTGTTGGCTGTGTTGTAATGTTGACTCCATGTTCGACATTCTCAACACAGGAATCTGAGGAAATGAAGGATTGTGATTGGTCGTCGATGATCATTCATTCAAGATCTGAAGTTTCGTGCATTCTATTGATGGCTCAAGATTGACTACAGATCTCTGATTATTCAATCAGCTACACAATTTCTATATCACTAGGTGAATTGGACGATTCGGAAGCCATGAATAGAAGAAACGGTCTAGACTAGATTATACCGCATAGATAGTTCGGTCAATAATTCAAGACGCGTCTTTTGAACGCAGATGTCAATATCAATAATAATAATATCGATGATCGATGAGTCAAGTTTCATAGTCAAAATAGCCTGTCATCTTCTATACTAGCAAGAATATCGATCTAATAATCAGTTTATTCCGTATCTAGATAATTCTGTTGTTCCAATACCTGGATGTTCCTCATCGATCTTGTATGCTGGTCGCGTCAAATTCATTTCTTCCGGTCTACCCCAGAAGGTATGGTCGATAGAAAATTCGCCAACTTGACCATAAAATTCATTGGCTGACGGGTGACACTTGATCAGGTAGTCCGTCGACCATTTTATGGCGTCCAATACTTCGGAATATTGACCTTGAATGAAAAAAGTTGCGATAAGTTGGTTCCTATTCTTATCACATTCATTGAATGTGGAATAATGATATTCGTAACTGTATGAGAATTTTTTTCATATAAGATGAGTGCAATGGTCCATTATCATTGACAAAAAAATCGAATAAAAAAAGCAATTGAATGAAAAGAAAAAGTGGATGAGTACGGAATACTTCATCACTAGAGTTTGGAACATAAAAATAAGGGATGGCTAAATATTTTCTAAATATCTTAAGAATATACTTCTGTTCGGTTCAAAAAAATAATGTTCGTGTTCAACTCATGAGACCTGTGATCAATTGTCGAATACTTCGTTCCCTAGCTCAGTGTGAGTAAAGTAAGTGTGAGTGTTCATTACTATTATTATTATTATCATCACTATTGAAGAAGATTATTGCTGGTGTCGATGGAATGAAAATCAATCAAGCAATCAACTCAATATGCAACTCGCTCAATATACATACAACACCAGATATCCTATGGACATCCAAATCATGTCCATTACATGTCGGTGTATCCTCGGACTACTTTTGGATATCAAAGGGAAAGAACTATTGTGAGAGTCAGAAATATTCCAGATAAATCTAGGAGACTTTTCATCATATAATTTATAATGATGAATCAATCATTGAGGTTATCCTCAACACATCGTTTTCTTTTTATTACTGTGATATCAAACACACCTACGTCGGATATATACGTAGATACTGAAATTTGCATTGATGCAACATTATTTTTTGATGTGACATATTAGTTGGCTGAGTACTGGCCAGTTCATTATTCTGTTTCATATTTTCTGGAAACTATGATCTTGCTACTAGAATGAGAAGCATCATCAGACACCACGAATACTGGTTAGGAAATGGATTTTCAACAAGTGAGATAGACAAGTGGTGAAGGCATCAGACTGATGATCGAAAGATCACAGATTCAATATCTCATGATACCAATTCTCATCATTTTCCGACGTCGATGGAAGATATATCAAGGTTGTGATATCTTATGGTTGTCCAGGTTGCCTAAGGACATCCACTGGACGTCATGAGATATTCAAAGTATTTCGAATGGATGACCATTTGAAATCCATCGGATGTCCATGTGTTGTATGGGCTCCCATATATTCCTAAGAAATATATTGTAGCGGTTGATAGGTTCGATATGAAATGGTAAATGATGATTGCACAAGGTTCCACAATATCTTCAAACGTTTACTCACCAGCTTCGATGTAGGCATCTTCATATGCGATGACTCCCCAGGAAAGAACAGTTGTCGTGAATGCCAAAGTGAAGCTGAATTTCACATAATCGCTAGCTGCAATAACGGAAAAACACAAACGGCTGATGATTTAATGAATGAATAATAATAGTTCATTTGGGTAGACATGCTGATACACAAACAAATCTAGCATTTGAATAGATATAGTCACAGATATGAATTATTTTCAATTATACAGAAGAAAGTGTATTCATGATAAAAATGTACTCCAATTTTAGTTTTCGCTTTCGGTCGTCTTTCAGCAACATTCCTTCTGCTGGTGCATGGAAAGCTTGGCTCAAACAAATCACACAGATGGAAGTTAAAAAATTCCAATGAAACGACATATTCTGTTGCTCTAAAAATAGATATTGGCTTCTCCGATTCGAATGAAACACCTCTTATGATTCCCCTGCTAGATCAGTCGAATGACAATCATTAGGAAATGGAATGAACAGAAAAATGTATTATTGAAAAGCCAGATACTGAGAAGATTTGCAAGGGATGAGACAAGCAACGATTTTTCTGGGAACCCATAACCAGCGCAGACCCACCGAATAAAATCGCTTACTTCCATGAGAAAGCGTTGGCATGATCTATTTAATGATCCACCCAGAAAATCTACCCACTTCACGAGTAACTGTCGCCAATTCTGTTTTTTTTTAAGAAGCCGAAATTCGGTGGTTTTCTAAGAATTGGCAAATACGAGATGAAACTTCTCCCTATTGCATTCATATGATCAAAATCGATCCAGAAGTGAAAAACGTTGAGCTCGTGAAGCCAATCACCGCGCATGTTACGTTCGACAAAACTGCTGATTTATTGCCGCTTTCGAATTCTCTAACGTTCGTATTCTGTATATCATCCTATGAAGGTTGAAGGAAAACCAGTTCTATTACAATGATCATATGTTCATTGCCTTCACAGAGTATACTGAGTTTTCTGAACAAACAACTGCTTACACCAGGTGCATATACAACATGGGATCTCACAAAAGACCTGACAAATACTAGAGTTCCTCACCGAAAGATATGGTCTTTGGATATCTACACTGAGAAACACGATTATTCAAATCACTACATACTTCGTTCATTCAATTGATTCATCAATGATAGCCATCTACCTCACCATCATAATATCCTCCTGTGAGATCTTCTCCGTTGAGGCCTCGATCGTCTATTGCCGAATCCCCTCTCCACTTTATCCTGTTGTTGCTGGGAAGCCTTCCCGATCTTTGAGCTTCAAAATACAGCAAAGACAGTTTCAATGCCTCCTTGTAGTCGGGTGTGAATTTGAGCGGCCCACAAGAGCATTCTCTCAGGAGCGATGTGGTGAAGAGGAATATCAGTAAAGTTATTGCCTTGTCCATCTGAAGACGAAAGTTTTCTTAGATTCGAAACAGAATGAGACAGTCAGCCTCTTCAGGAAGAAAAAAAGACATCATCGATAGGATACGTGAAATACTGCGAAATGAGTTGGGTTTCCTCAGTGAAAAAAATTTGTAATGGCATTCGTATTGAAGATTCACAGGGTCCTGAAAAAAAATAATACCCACTTTTTTACGATTATGTCGAAACTACCGACAACATTGGTATGAAATTCTGTATGAATATGTTTTGGAAGCTGACAATTCGCATGAACTTATTTTTATATCTGACTCTCATAGAGGGCGCTAGTAGGCGGAGTTGTTTCAAACATAACTTCATCGAAGTGAGAGTCCAATGTGAGCTCAAACATCATTCAATTTCACTCCATAAAGATACTCTTGGTAAAACTCGATACTGTGTACAGTTCTCGTGTTGGACCTTCTCTCTTCGTTTCTCGAAAATGAAATAAAAGTCATTCAGATTATTTCAATATATTTTTAATGAAGACAGGTTTGCCACAAAATGTCACTGCGCTTGGAATTCAACCTTCAGATACCTGAAAGATGAATTTTCTATTTGCCAGTGACACCTTGTTCTTCAAAAATTGGGAGATACAAATATATTTCCAATAAAACAATCATGGGCGTTTCAGAAATGAACCTCTCCACAAATCTGTCCTTGCTGAAAATTTATTGAAATGAATGAATGACTTTTATTTTTATTTTTTCTTCAAACGAGGAGAGGAAGTTCCACACAGGAACAAAAAAATTGATAATTTTCTTGAGGTCAGATTTTCTAGTCCAAATTCCATGTGAGTTTGAACATCATTCAATTTTACTCCAAGGAGGACCTCTCACTGAATCTCGATACTGTGTATCGTTTTCGAAATATTTTTATTCTGACAATTTGAATTGATTTGAAAATGATGAAGCAATAACTGATGCTGGTATAGTATTATAAAACACGGATTGAATAATTCATGTTTCAATTTTCTTCTCGTCATTCTCCATTTTGTTGATGAATTCAGCATAAGAATAATGTAATTATTTCCAGCTTCCAACAAATAGGTGATTATTTTTTATTTTACCTGATTTGTACCAGCATCAGTTATCACTTCATCATTTTCGAATCGAAATATTTCGAGAACGGTACAAAGTATCGAATTTTACCAAGAGTACCTTCTTGAAGTGAAAGTGAATGTTTGAACTCACATTGGACTGGAGAATCTAATCTCAATGAGACTCTATGAGATTCAGACACGAAAATGAATTTATGCGATTTTTCAGCTTCCAAAACGAATTCATGAAAAAATTCATGCTAGTAGTTTCGACGTTATCGTAAAAAAATTGTACAAAAATCATTTTATCCAGACCCTGTATCTTGAATACAGATGCCGTCACGAATTTTTTTTATCGAGCAAGCCCAACTCATTTTGATTGAGTTTGGCCAGTTTGGTTATAAGGGGGTCGTCAATTTTCCGAACCCTGCGAATAACATAAGTTTCTCTTCTCACAGAACAGATGCTTTGTAGGTATGGAATCAATACACATAGAATGTGAAGAAAGTGAGAATGAAAAAGGAGTGAATGAGCACTCTCTCAGTTCAGCATATATTTTTATAATGATACTTCCCTTTTGTTCTCAACCAATTTCCAGAAAACAGCTACGAACAGGTTGCAAAAAATGCAGGGGACAAAATCTCGTCAATCAATCAATCAGTCAATCGATCAAACGATCAATTTGTTTTCATACACAGTGATCGTTATTTATTCATTTAGGGAATTGGAAACATTAAACTACGGCACGACCAGTGGAGAAAACCTTTGAAACCTCCAAATTTGAGATGTTAACTGAACAAGAATCCACACTTTCACGTGAGATGTCATGAAAGGTCAGGTTTTTACGCTTTTTCATACGACACACGAAGTTTGGTACTCTCGCAAACTCAAATTTTCATGTTTTTAGAAAACAAGAGAATCACTTCCATTCGGAACATAACAATTAGTCCAAAAGTTTTAAGCAGGGCTGTCCAACTTCGAATTGCCCAAGGGCCGCTGTAAATGAAATTGATGATGTGAGGACCGCATCATGAATTACTAAGTACTAGGCAACTTCTTCAGTGATTTGTAATAGGAACAAAAAAGTTGTGTATTAAAATGGGTTGAACATGGATCCCAGCAAAATTCTACATTCATTGAAACTGCTCTTCACAACTCGGATAGAAAGACTATCCTGTTTTTCTTCTGAAGTCTTGAAAAACCTAATTTCATTCTTGAATCCTCTCGACATATGAATTGAATGAAGAAGCTATATGAATAAGCAATATTCTGCTGCTTTCCTTGTAGCTTCAAAACAAATTTGCTCAGGTGAGATGTTAGTTCTGTAAAGAATGCAAGGGTCCAATGTTAATTTTGCATCCACCATTTGATTTTCCAGTTACGTAGTATCGAAATTGACTTCTTCGGGAAATGGTAATTCATAGCTTGTATATGTGGTACTTCATTTCTATTTCAATGTCGATGTCGATGTAGTTCATTTTCATTCCATGGATTTCTGAATGGTTGCGGTCAGCTTTGCGAGTTGAAAAATATTCGCTCGCGAGCCTTATGTTGGACAGCTCTGCTATCAACGATCACGTTGTTGAAGTTATTTTTTGGACCCAACAGTAGATGTAGAT
The DNA here is from genome assembly GCA_963576655.1 of Gastrophysa polygoni. Taxonomy (NCBI): domain Eukaryota; kingdom Metazoa; phylum Arthropoda; class Insecta; order Coleoptera; family Chrysomelidae; genus Gastrophysa; species Gastrophysa polygoni. The sequence continues at coordinate 2,003,986 of OY755093.1, read as the reverse complement.
GTACTTATCTTCGGATTCTTTCGTTCAGTCACGTTTCGAATGAGTGTTTTATCGAGATGCTTGGCAGAATGTGCAGATATTTGAAAATTAATTGGTATTCCTTGCACTCGCAATTTTCCTTAACCGCTGGCATGCAGATACTTTGGAATGTTAATCGACTAGAGGACTTGATATTGAGCGCACTAGGGCATACATCTATGCACTAACAAAATGAATGCAAGATATATCATCTCTGTATCATCTCTGTATAATGTCCTGTTTTCTTGTTAATTTTCGGCACTCATCATCCAATGATTCCTTATTCGAATTTTATTTCTGGTACTCACGTAGTTCGACCTCGAACCTATATTTTTTGAGATATTCCCGGAAGGAATATGAGAATTAACTTATTGTTTTCGACCCGTTTTGAGTGAACATCGTAGCTATTCGGAGTTCAATCCGCCACACAGGTGACTTTACATAACTTCTTTCTTTTTTTGAAAAAACCATTTGAGATAGATTGCAAATCATTCATTATAGACGAAAGTATAACAGATCACTCTCCAATTGGGATATCAATGTATTTGGGAGAAACTCAGGACCTTGAAAACACCAAGGTTGAACCTAATGAAAAAATCACGAACTATAGGAAGCTGGAACATATATATATATATATATATATATATATATATATATATATATATATATATATATATATATATATATATATATATATATATATATATATATACCACTTTTCTTCTCCTTATTCTTGTTCCAGCTTCCTATAGTTCGTGATTTTTTCATTAGGTTCAACCTTGGTGTTTTCAAGGTCCTGAGTTTCTCCCAAATACATTGATATCCCAATTGGAGAGTGATCTGTTATACTTTCGTCTATAATGAATGATTTGCAATCTATCTCAAATGGTTTTTTCAAAAAAAGAAAGAAGTTAGGTTAAGGTTGAGGTTGATGCTTTAAATGAGGATCTGACAAGAATTCTGAAATGGGGATCTGAGAATCTAGTACAGTTCAATGCAACTAAAACTCAAGCTTGTATGTTCACCAAGAAGGCTGATCACATAATGCCCAATTTGATGATGTCGGGTACCACTGTTCCTATGAGGTCGTCAATATCCATGCTGGGTGTCACCACCAACAGTGCTCTCTCATGGGACGATCATGTGAGGTCCATTGCGAAAACTGCTTCACAAAAACTCGGTTTTCTTTTCCGTGCGAAGAGATACTTCACATCCCAGCAACTGCTTATGATCTACAAAGCACAAATTCGACCTGTCCTGGAGTACTGTTCACATGTTTGGAGCTCAGCCCACAAACATACGCTGAAGCTCTTAGATTCAATTCAGAAGAGAGCTATTCGCCTAGTCGATGACACAACACTCACCAAATCATTGACCTCTCTAGATCATCGTAGAAAGGTCGGCGATCTTTGCCTTTTTTATAGGTACTTTCACGGTCGGTGCTCAACGGAAATATCATCTATTATGCCACCACGCGCGATTCCTAGTAGACAAACCAGACGAGCTCAAGCTGGTCACCCCTACAATGTCAGGCTCGAGACCTGTCGAACATCGCTATACCAAGCATCATTCATCAATAGAACGGCAAAGTTGTGGAATTCTTTGCCTAGTGAAGTCTTTCCTGATGCTTACAACCTCCAAACATTCAAGAAAAATTACAACACCTTCCTTCTTCCCAAAATTCCACCGCTGGCTAACACGATGTTCCTCGAACATCATAGGTTTCCCTTTCGTGTTGTCCAAAGATAAAAAAAAAAGAATATAAACAATATAAAAACAAATTGAGTAGATTGATGAATGCAGCTAAAAAGAAATACGCAGAACAGAACAAAAACAATACAAAAGATTTATGGAACAGTGTGAACGAAATATGCCACGAACAGAAAGCAAATGCGAACATAAAACAAACCAAAGAAGATGATCGAATGAAAAATAACAATATCGAAATTTCAAACAGTTTCAATAAATACTACAGCGAATTAGGGGAGAAATGGAAATAGAAATTCTAGACAATGAGAGAGAAACACACTTTATTTATACCCTACTAACAAATTTGAAGTGGAACAAACAATAATAGAGTGAAAGCCCATCACCAGGCGATGATGAACGCTAGAAGAAATAGTCAATGAAATCAAAACTCTATCAACATTTCCAATGAACCGATGTATGGATGCAAGGTGTTTTCCAAAAATTCTTAAAACGGAGCTTATTGAACCATTTATTTATTATATAAAAGTTGAGATAGAACAGATATGATGAATTACCGACCTCTTTCTCTGAGCTGATGTTGCGGAGATGATAGAAAAAATACTCAAAAAAAAGATACTGAATTATTTCAATGAATATGGAGTCATTTCAAACAGGCAGTATGGTTTCAGGAAAGGTAAATCGTCGGAAGATGCAATACTTGCCTCAACTTATTACATATATGATTTATCTCGAGCATGGATCAATTTTCTCGAAAATTTGCACCCCTCTGTATATTCGATGCTCTGAGTATTCTTTCTCGATCTCCGAATTTTTTTTTGGTTGCTTGAGTATTTGAGTTTGATTTCTCCAGTTTGAATAACCTTGTTGAAATTCACTCTGTATATCGATCATCATATTTGTCCAATGATGATAATAATAATAATAATAATAATGAATCATCATTAATCTTTCTGAACCATCTTCCAACGGTATAGAACATGTCATAATTCGTTGTTAACAAGAAAATAGAATAGAATAGAATTACGTTCATAAAAAATACTTGTAGAGGGTTGGGATAAAGTATGGAACCAAGTGAATATCTTTCGAACGAAAAAACGATATTTATGGAAATTCGCAGGTAGGTGCAATGTAACAAAATGCATCTTCTTCAATGGAACTTCTTCAACTTAAATGGGACACCCTATATATTTCTACAGATTTTGGAAGAGCTTGTTATTTTGAATTCATACATACTGAGTTGAGCGTAAAGAATTTGTAAAAAAAAAGAAATATAGCACTTTAATAAACCTCCTTTGAGTTTTTTGCATCAGAGCAAAAAACTATTTAGATAAACTGATTGTTGTTCGTATGCATAGTAAAAAATGAACGAGTAGTCTTTTGTTAAGTTCATATAGAGATGATAAATGCCTGATTATGCGTTATAAGTCATTTCCTCTAGTCACCGTTTTGTGAAAACTCGGAAATATGTCTCTCAATGTCAAGTACGCATTTGAATATGAAGTTCGATCGCAGGGTTGAAATGACCACTACATGTTGAATATTATTCGAATTATTTTCTTTTGAGCAATGGCAACTCTTCTTGCTGTCGAGAAATACCCGCCAAGATTGATATTTGATGACATGGTTGCGTAATAAACCTGAAGAAGCTGCTTCGCAGCGAACATATTCTTCAATTGTAAGATGACATGATAGCAAGAATTCAGCTTCTCACAGATGAAATCGATATTCGATCTCCAATTCATCCTGCTATCAAAACTAATCCCAGAAATTCATGGTTGATGAAAGAATGGATGTACTTGTCATTGACCCTTACCGTAAAATCATTAATTGTTTCATTCCTAGAAAAGAATTGCATGCATATAGTTTTATTAGAATTGACTACTGATGAGTTCTCACTACACCAGGTTGTGAATTGTGGAGCACATTTATTGAGCTCATTGAGTCCTGAAGATGATTCAGCGAATAGTGCTGCGGTCTTCGATATGGAATGAGATATCGAAATGCAGTTTTCCACTATTCTATAGCGACTCCTCGTATGTACATTTTAAAGTCATGATGGATCATACAGGGTCTTCACGAACAGAGTGTTGCATCGAAACTATTTTTTTGTTGAATTTAACACCCTGGATTCCATGATATGAACAGGTCACATGCAAAGAGACCTGTTCATGCTGATCACAACGATATTTCACAGTGGGGGACTGTGCCTGTCTTCAACCGGTCTTTGAACAGAAAAAAGGTACCCCTCTTCGAACCCGTATAGATTCTAAACTTATGAGATATTGGATCGCAGTTTCCTCCAAAAAACTTCCATTGACCTCTAGAATGATCAACTTGTATAACAAAAGAATACATATTGCAAGATATCGATTATTATTCATTCCAACAAATCAGCCAAATAATATCACAACGTTGCAGGTAGCAAAGAGAATCCCAAGGAGATTGAATTATTTCATACAAGGTGCTCCAAGATCATGGTGCAAATCGTTGCAGTATCCAAGATGACTCTTCCGAGAGGATATTGATCAAAAGACTGAATATGATATTACCCACCTACCCCAAGTGTTATTATATGGATTGATCACTAGTGAATGATGAAGTTATTATCCTCTCGTCTATCAAGCTCGTGAGTGCAGACTCCTCGTGATAACAAGACTTCAAAAACTCAGGTACCTTGTCCAAGAAGCACATATGAGGGCTATTACTGACTAAGATAGAGTTTGCAGAACGAGCAGAAGGCGAGTGCCTCAACATCTTGGTGAAAACCAGGCACTACGTGCGAGTACAATACTGGCATTCATCTACAAAGATTCTGATAACGGAGCCAAGAGGAGGGGGTGTTCGATTGAGAAATGTAAATGAATGGATGAAATAAACCACATGTTGATACTTATGGAAATAGTGATATAGATCTATCTTGATATCAGATGATATACAGGGTGAGCTATCGTTTGAAACCTCGGGATCGATATAGGTGTAGAAGCTTCTTCAAAATGAGGGTTCCACTCGACCCCCCATCTATTTCGGAAAAATATCAAAAAACGCCTGATCGCCATTTTGAATATATAGGACCTAAATTTCATCGCTATGTACCGAACGGTTCGGAAGTTACATAGGGTGCCCGGTCTTCATGTTCTGAATTTATCTACCATAGTCAATGATTCACAAAATATTATATTTTGTTAACTTCGGAAATAAAAAAATAGTTATTGAGAATCAGTTACCTTATGAAATCACTGAATAGTTTTCTCACTCTGTTATCCAAACAAAACACAAAAATTAACAAATATCACATGTCATTCCATCATGAAAAAACCAGTTTTGAGTACAGAGCTTACTGTCGACACCCGACAAGTTTGAATGATGATTAACCATACTGGGTATGCATAAATACAATACCTTTCACTTTCAGACGGAGACAATGCATAATCGTGGATCATCAATATAAACTGCTCAACGATAGGAACGATATGAATAGATTAATTTTTCAGCTTTTTGTGGGATTTTCTCTCCTCGTTCCCAAAAAATAAAGTAGGAGTTATAAAAAATTATTCCAATATATTTGTGGAGAGGACAGAATTTGGGATCTGCCTCAAAATGTGAGATCGATTTTGACTCATACAAAACCGAAAAATGAAGAACTATCATCAAAAATTGTATTTACAGTATATTTCGTCTTGCAATACTTCGAGCTTCTGAAGGACCACCATTTGCAGGGAATATTTGAGATTTACGACTTTCAAACATTTAATAGACAAAGGAATATCTACATTCATTCAACATGAATCAAAAAACAAGAACGTTCTTGTCTCGTTGCTCTGACGACTCTAATTTTGTTTAGTTGCGTCAGGATCAGCTTATCAGCAACTCCTTTTCTGACTTGAGTCTGAACACAGTATACCATGTGTTTGTGGAAAATATTATACCGGTGAAACAAGCAGGCCTATATCAGTAAGGATGAAAGAGCAGAACAATGTGAAGAAAAGATATACTGATAAATCAAAATTAGCTGAACATATCCTTACTGAAAATGAACAACATATGGCCGATTGGAGTAATATTGAGGTCAAAGAAAAAGAAGACAATGATCAAAACGGGAAATCAAAGAGTCTGTTTGCATTCTCCTGAACGGAGACAATAATATTGCTTCTCATTCAGTAATAGATAGAACTTGGCACCCACTTCTGAAAATTGAATATGAAAATGGAAAATTCAATATCAATTATTGAAAAACACTTTGTAACCAGAATTCCTCCGTCTGCCAAATTGTCACTTTTCTGTGTCAAGAACCAACTGCACGTTGGAAAAATTTCACGAAGAAAAGTGTTTCAATTGTGTTGAGAATGGGAGCAGATTCGTTCCCGAAACGTTCACCAAGATAAGTAAAACTTTCATTATTTTGAAATATATCTGTATTTCCAATTCTCTCAAAAACATGGTGTCACTGACAAATAGAGAATTCCTTTTTTGGGTATCTGAAGGTTTGATTTCAAGCGCAGTGACATCTTGGGGCAGATTTCCTTACTACAAATATATTGGAAGAAATTTTAATAGCTTTATTCTTCAGAAACGAGGAGAGGAAATCCCACAAAGAGCTGGAAAATGATTGTACCACCTTGAAAACTCACAGACTGTAGGAATGGATAGAGTTACCTTTTTTTTTTGTCAATTGTTTGTGTTTCGTCCAGTCTTCCGATAAGTTGAATATTGAAGACCATGCGGTAATATAGCACTCAGTATTAGAAAAATTGTTGATACTGACTTGGCTTTCACATTGAATAGAGTCGGAAATAGATAGAGAATGATATGATACAATATAGATAAATGAAATCGGTGCATAAATGAGTTATAACCTAATCATACCTATCAGATGATGTTCTACTTATGATACATGAAATATGAATGAAAAGGAATTTCAGTGAATATGGAATAATAAAATTCATGTGATGAAATTTCCACTGATAGATTGGATATAAGATATAGAGATGGATATATGATTATTGTTATATATTTTTTCATATTATTGAAGTATAAGTGGATATTGGGGTCTATGAAACACGCGCGATTTTTGAAGCACCACGACATAACCAGAATGCTCGAAATAAAGCAAGTGTTCAGAGACCACCGCAGTTATCTACGGATACTATACTCTTTCTTTTTAATGATACACTTTGATTGCTGAGTTTTTCGATTGAGTTATAGTAATATTCCATGTGATGTTATGAGGTTCTCATCCTGCCAGATCAATAATTCAAAAGTTGACACAAAGGCTTTCACGTTTCTCGGGTGATGTTCCAATGGTACATCAGATGATAGTCGGGTCGGTTGATGTTGTCGTGATGAATTTAAAACACGCGCGTTCTATCATAATGTCTCACTCATCGTAGACGGCTATCACGCAATTTGAGAATACAGCAGTCAGGAACAAGAATTCCGGAGCGGTAACCCGTTAGATGGTCTGATAGACAATACATATATTAATTCATCCAGCAGTGATAGTAAAGCAGTAATATACAGTAGATGTGATATTATAGTTACACAATGAGCCTATTCTGAGAGGTCTATAGAAAATAGAGAGAAACTAGTACTTGAATTCCGCTTACTGTGGTATACGAATATACTGTGTGTGCGCGCCTCTCTTCTTTATGGACTTATCGGTGAGGTTCTATATCAATGTTAACATATAGGCACAAAATATTATACAGTGAGTAATTTTGCTTCAAAAGGGAAGGGGTTTGATTGATTCAAGTACATAAGGGAGAAGTTACTTCGTACAATCCATTTTGTCTTTTTCAATTTTGTTGTAAGGCATTGATCTGAGATGCTGGGAGTTCATGAAGATAATTAATCATTTCAGGAGGATTTCAACAATATTATTTTTCTTGTAATTTTTGATATCGTTATGAGTAAGTTTATACAGGGAGGTACAATTTCTTTCAGGAACTAATGAAGAATCTGGATGAACGTCAAAATGAAGTAAAAAAGAACTCCTCAGGAATAAAGCTCATAAGAAAAATACCACTATTTTTCTTCATAGATCCATTCAGACTGAATTACATGAATGGTGAAACTCAATTTGAGGGCTAATTTTATAATATATCAATTCGATATACTTGCAGTCGAAAATTGATTCTTGCTAGTACCACGTCAGAGAACCATCAATTATACATACAAATATATTGACGAAGATAGTAGGTACCTACGTGTTATTCCACGAGAAAAAAAAATATCATGAAATATTCATAGCAGAGGATACCGGTATTAGAATTGCATGTACGTAGTGATAAACAATAATGCGAATCCATTGAGAAATCAGCTGAAATGAAACGTGCCCGAAAATTCTCAATTTTGCAAATTATTTGTGAATCTCAGTGAATGAAAAAATTACACAAAGGTCTTAGACCAGAACTTCCCAACTTCCTATTGAGAAGTGAATGCAACATTTTTCATACGAATTCTTATTCCTCACTAGTTAGTCATGAAAACTAGTGAAGAATAAATTCATAGCACATCTGGTGCAGTATAAAAAAACGATGATATTCACGTCGGAATCTTCAGTTAGGCAGTCGACCAAAAATGATTGTCACTGGACTGAAATATGAAAAGAGCAGATGGAAAAATGATGAATAATCCAGTATCTAGATACTGAGATTTTCGTTTGTATATTCATATCAATGGCTTGGTTAACAAAGTCAGTAGGTTATCAACTAAGTATTTGGACATCGGATATTTGAAAATCGTTGCACTATGGATAAGTGCAAAGTTCATTATCATATGGTATTTTAGGCTGGGGTGGAGTTACCAACAACCATTCAGAAAGAATACACGTCGTTCTAAAATAAATTTTGAGAATCATATTCAACAAAGATATTAAATATCCTACTGATGCACTATATGAAAACAGAATATATGACACAAAACAGTTACTTGCATATACATTTTTGATGAATATTCATGAAGGAAAAATCCCAAAACAACCAATCAATCATAAATATGATACTAGGAATAAGGATTTCAAAACAGATGTGATAGGTCAGCACAGCTGCCAGTACATAAGTCCGAAACTGTATAATTCTTTGCCTAGTGAAGTCTTTCCTGATGCTTAAAACCTCCAAACTTTCAAGAAAAATTCCAACACCTTCCTACTCTCCCAAAACTCCACCGCTGGCTAACACGATGTTCCTCGAACATCATAGGTTTCCCTTTCGTGTTGTCCACAGATAAAAAAAATATTTTCCTGGAGAATTGAAAACTATAAGAAAATTTCACCAATATAAGAAAGCTGTTAAAGTATGGTTGTTGTCAGTAGACCGTAAAGTATTCCGTAATATAATAAATACATACTCAATATTTCAATTCCATGTACTTATGATATTTTCCAATTCACTACATGTATTTAATTCTCAATGTGATGTATGTAATTCAATATAGAGATGTTATTTTTAAAATCTCTTCATGATACCCCAGTAATCGATTATTATATGCTCGATCTGTGATATTACCCTACCCCATATGTGTTATTCACCTACCCGATACGTGATAATCAGCTACCCGATATGAGACATTTACCTATCTGATATGCAAGATTCAACGAAATTGTGATTTTTTTTTGATTTGTGAATTTTTCTCCGCTATAGAATTAGAGAAAAGTTTTTTTAATGTATGTATGTATTTTCAACTACTGTTTCTCTTACTTTTGACTTAGTTTTCAACATGTTCAAACTTGATTATGAATACCACGTACCAGCTGACATTCAGATCAGCTTCGGTGGAAATTAACAGTTTATTTACAGACACATTCTACTAATATTCATTCATAAACTTTCACTGTGGATAAACATATATTATTATTATTTTTATAATTATCATTATCAATATTATTATTGATGATATTGATTATATCATCATTATCAATCAGCTGTAGCCTCTGAAATAAGCGCATTCACTTATTTGCGAGAGGTCGCTGCGAACATTTTGTTAATTCAATATCGTGGATATACCTACAAACTGTAGTACAATACAAGCGCGATACGAATTTTACCATTGCAACAACTGCGTCGCTATAGCAATATATGAAAACAACAGGTATCCACTGACTGCTCTGGATTTGAATCCGAAGTTCAAGTTATTGATGTTCAATCGTGAAATAATTCAACTATAAAATAATATGACTGTAGAAAGAGTTCAGTGTGAAAATTGGACGGAATGGTCATTTCCACTTGTATACACTCAAGAATACGTTTGCTACGACTCGGAATGTAATAGCGGCCAGTCAAAAAGTTAAATACTATCATTATATGGCCTGAAATGCCACAAGTGAAACAAGTTTCATGCATTCAACCACCTATCCTAATTCATTGATTTGTCCACTTGAATTCTAGTAAGCTTCCACTATTGAGCTACCGATGTATTTCTAGATACCAATAGATTTGGATCAAGGAACCTAGTAGCTGGTGATAAGTGGAAATATTAGTATGAATCATCTATGCATTTGAGACTATGAATGTGTTTTGTTAGGCTTGTTGATTACTTAGGTTGTTTTTAGATGCCTGTACCAGGTAACACTGGAGACATTGAGCAGTCTGTCGTTTTTGAATTTCATTTCGCTGTGACCCAAATTCGATGATAGTTGGATGAATGAGAGCCTTTGAAATCTAAAGATATATTGATAAGTCGATATACATTCATTAATGAGTCAATGAAATCAAATATCTTTCAACTGTAAGAACACAAGACATTTTGTGTACACCGCCTACTAAACAAGATAGTATTGACAATTGATAAATAAGGGAAACAATTTCTGAATGGAAATATCATGGTATGGCTCCATGGCAAAATTGAAAGGAATATATTGATTCTCATGTAGCCAAATTGGAGGAGATTTGTTATTATTTATGTTTTCTCAATATCGTGAGTTGATTTGGGATGTTTTTTCAACTCAAATATGATAGTGACAACCTGAAGATATCGTTCAGGCTAGGGACAAATTTTTAATGATATTGACATCGAACTATCTTCGAAATCTGGTCACAGCCAATTGATGGGTGTATTTCAATAGAGAATGCAATTCAACAACCAATCAATGAACAAATTTCAATTTGTTGGATACAGAACTTTGAGCGGAATGAGATAGGCTATATGAGATATATGAGATATACAGGGTACCATTTCGAAAAAAAATAGGCATACTTCCGGTTGAACACGTGGTTGGATTATATTCTCTTTAGGTTCAATATTGAACTTCATCTGTCGAGCTGTCACCTGTCAAACGCCACATGTCGCTGAAATATATGATGGATTCACTGTCTCTTATATCTGCTAAACAGAGAATCACAATGAATGTGCTCAATTCCACTTACAAACTCAAGAATGATGTAGATGTTGCCAAATTATCTAAGTAAGCAACACACTAACATACACAATATCCACACACATAACAGGAGGATTTATTTTTCAGTTCTGGTCTGATTCAATGCAATCATCTTCCTGGTTATCTGAAAAGCTGTGATACACTGAGTTCCTCCAAGAGAAAATGTGCAGAATATGTTTGTTATTTTGTTTGTGTCATTTTGTTCCACAGATGTAATATAGTTTTTATTATTATGTGACATTTCATTGTTTGTAATTTGTTAATTGTTCTTGAAGAACATATTATTCGCTTATGAGAAGTACAATGATGAAAATGAACATGTCAAATATCATATGTTGAACATCCCCTGTCATATATATTCGAGATCGGAAGATATGACGTCATCTCGTATCAATCTCTGGCAGCGTTAGTAATGTATTGGAATTCAACATCATCACAAGTGAACAAATTTCATAACTTTTTCTACTGGTTGTTGATAAGCAGTTGAGAGACCAGCATACTATTATCTTGGTTATAAGGAAGGCATATAATAATGTGTGTATATGTATTGGTCTTCCACATCAAACCAGCGTTTGATGTGGAAGAAAAATCCATGAAAGCAATAACTTCCATACATCTTTTGTAGGTACAGCGTTCGTTCTGATCGATATCTTATGAATTCAATTCGAAGAGGAAGTTTACATTCATCAGAATAGATGACTTACTGTAGTTCCTGACTATCAATCAGCTGTGAATATTGTTCCTTCAAAAAGTTCGGCAATTTTGTCACTTTGTAGACGGTTATTTCAGAAATTTGACATTTCCAGTTCGAACCCTGCACTCTATTGGTGGTTCACGTCAGTGGTAGTGATATTATTATTTTCTTTCTTCTTGTGTTGAATATTCAGCACATTTTCTTCATTTTGGTATTCACTGTGTATCAGTTTTCATTGGCTTCGCGAGGAAATGGACATAATGAAGCTGAACAAATATTTAATGATATAACAAACCTATTTTTCGATTTATTACATATACAATCCAGCAGAGAGTTCAATGGGTTCAGATGATATAAACAGTCGAATTCTACAATTCACGGTGATTCTTCGACAAAACCAATATATTATTCACGATTTCTGAAACCAATGACTGTTTCTTCTCTGAATACGCTGGAATATTATTCTATCTTATAGATTTTAATACCAAAAAGAAATAATTATATAAACAACCAGAGATATTGTTTTATAATCAGTAACAAAAAGTAGTGAGAGTTAACAAAACCTGTCATAACTTGATTCACTTGATTTTGAATATTTAACGTATGTTTTTGAATCGTTTGGAATGTTATAAGAGGTGACTTCCCTCCTCCATATTTCTTCCGTTGGTCTGATGATCAATCGTGATTTTAATGAAATTGAATCGTGAATTTTCGAATTGGAAAATCACTCCACCCAATCCCAAAGGAAATTCAAAAGAAAGTATTGAAACAAAACAGTTGAGCAACATTATTCGTGGTGAACAACATCAAGGGTATCTTTAACTACAGTACAGAAACAATATAAATTGACCTATCTAATCAACATAATAGCAAAAACAATGGACGAATCGGATAAGGTACCTAATCGATACAGAGTTGTCGAAAACTTCCGTCTAATCCGAAGAGATCATCGTAGTTGGTCGGTTTTCCTGGACGTTTGGATTCATCCGCCTTGATGCTTTCTTGCGCCTTGAACCATGGAGTATATTCCTTCAATTTCTCCATCCATTCATCTGTAATTTATAGAGGATATTTTCACCAATAGTCAAAGGTGGGTACAAATATGATCGATATCTCATCGTCTTCCAAAGGAAAGTAAAAACATGAATCCATGAATGAATAATAGAAACAATTGGCGTTTCTGACCTTCATATGCGATATGAGAAGATGATCATTAGATCGAAATAACATTTCATTCCTTTCAACAATTATTCGCATACTTGAAAAGACTCCGATTCTGGATGCTGCTAGAGGTATATCTACAATATAACGTTCCACTCTTTCATCCCATTCCAAACATTCTGATTATTCCATCTTTGACAGATGTTGATCCACACCTCTATGAGCCGTATGTGAGGGGTGGTGACCGATAATTTTTGGCAGCGTTCTTTGAAGGATTCGTGAATGCTCTACAGCTGGAGAATTCATCAGGAGTTGGATACTTTGCTTGCAGCTCAGATATTAAGTTTTTGTTTGGCAGATCTCATCGGAATGATGATAACTGCTCCTGCTATGATGGGATCCCATAACGACAACTCATTCGACTAGTCTAGATATTCAGACTTGAGACAAACATCAGTCCATGTTGAAGAATTAAACAAAAAATTGTGAGCGAGATCTCCAGATGTGTGCGTTATTCTTCATAGAGGTACTGTCAAATTTGTGACCTTCACAAGAAAAGGTTTGGATGGGTAACATTTTCTGACAGTACTGTTTCTTGAATATCATATCCACTGACAGATTCCATCTCTTTTGCTGAGTCAGCAGAAAAGATACCAAATTTTGTATGTTACGATGAACAACCTACAAAGGACTGGTCATTTTGAGGCACATTTCTCTAGGACCATAGTCGGAATTCCTTTCAAAACGAGGAAAACATGCCCAATTGTATGTTGACGCAACATCATTTCAGTCATATAGTTGTCGATGGCCGCGATATTCGGAAGGTCTTGGCATTGCTGATCCAAAGTGATTTTTCCTGCAAACATTTCGGTTTCAGCTTTTCATGTGAGGTTGTAGCCCCAATGTGATCATTCTTGGTAAGGAGAGAAGATTGATGATCAATCGAAGGTTCAGAACGAGAAAGGACAATTTGGGCCCACCATGAATTCCTCCGTGGGATACGTGATATGAATAATTAGAGGTTACTTACCATGGAACTTTTGGAGATCGCCAGCAGTACCTCCGTAGACATCTGGCAACACGTCCTTTGGTATAAATTCGTACAAGCTCTCTATGTTGGCGTGTACGTGGATGCGATTCCTTATCTTCTCCTTCAGGAACGGTTTCACCCAGCCGATGATGGTGTCCACCAGCGGTGAAACGTTGACAACGTGGACTTCTTTCAGCTTCACTGGGTACGCTTCCTGAAATCGAAACATTGATTGTCCAGTTTCCAGTATCATCTCCTCATATGGATAACAGGAAGGTACAACAAGATGAAAATCGAGAATGTAAGCTATTAGAAGACTACATTAGTTCCTCTACGACTTGAAGATCTAAGAAGATTTGGTCACAAGAAAGGAGAACTTGCATGTATCTAACTCATGAGAGATAATTCTGAATCATCAAATTCTTCGTCTAGAGTTATCTTCTGCACCTTATATGAATAGCAGGAAAGTAAGATAATGTGAAAATGGTTGAATCTTCTACCTGTTGAATAATAAATGATAATCTACATTGAATGCGAGTAGAAGACTTTATTCCTCTGCAACCACTCTATGTAGGTTTGGTCACAAGAAAGGGAAAGTGGCATGTATCTAACTCATGAACTCATGAGGAATGATTCTGAATCATCAAATTCTCTGTCTGAAATTATCTGTCGTATAGGGTAAACCAAACCGGAATCACAGTGTATAGGATATGCATCAAATCTTGGAAGTATATGACGAAATCAATGTATACCTACTCATGAAGTTACAATAATAATGAGAAATGAGAATTATATGATACGGAAGAAGAACAAATGATGTTCGTGGACATCGTGAGAGCTAGAAGTGGAATGTTGGGAGAGAAGGAAGGATGTTGAAATTTCACTCGAGAGTTTGAAGGTCTTTAGCGTCAGGCAATATGTTCTATCAATAAATGATGCTTGTGATTCGAGTTGTATTCGCTGGTAGTAGAATGATAAACAATATTTCTGATGAGAATCGACAACAGAAATATTTATGGGAGAAGGGAAAGGATTACACTCTTTTTCAATGATGTTTCAGAGATGTTCATGAATTCGTGAGTATGTTCACACATCGACTAGGCGAACAGCTCTCTTCTGAATTGAATAAAAAAAAATAAAAGAGCTCCAGCATTTGTTGAGGAGCTGAAATCTGAACATGTGAACAGGATCGATCGAATTTGCGATTCGTGGATCATAGGAAGCTGCTGAGATATAGCATCGCTTTTACTTGAAAATGCAAGCTGGAGTTCTAGATGCTTCGAACTTTACGAGATTTCCAGATCCATATTTCAGAACTCCTGCCAGACCATCCGGTCGTTCCTTATTCTTGAGTTCTCTAGATATCGGTCGAGCTGGAGGGTTTTTGTGCCTTCGCAGTTTGAAATTGGTTGGAAAATCATTGCTACCTTCCAGTTGGAGAGACATGCAAAAGTGTGTATGGAAGGGTGAACAACCTGCAGAGACCTGGTGTTAGTTCTGGGGACATCCCTTGAGAACAATAGGCGGCATTCCGTCTGCCCCATAGCCGTTGGTATTGAAACCGAGCACAAAGTGCTTGATGGTGCGTTGACGGTAGACAATTCCAGGCATATGATTATCGATGCGGACGATATCACGAAGGTCCTCCGAACACTTCATCAAAGTTTCCGACTTTCGTAGGTGTTGTAGCCAATTCACTGTCACCCTCGATGGAGAGGAAATGAGGAAGTGGAATTTCTCCTAATTACCTCAGCAAAGGTCAAAAAAAAAACAAACGGGAACCATTTGGACACTCGATGTTATGTGCCTCTCCAGACGATTTCATCATATCATTGCATGCATTTATGTTCTTTCTGTAAGTTCACATTTTGCCACTAAAATGTATGTCGTGCATGCAACTATATCTGATTCCAGTGAGAAAGACATCAAATCGAATTTGATTGGATTCGGTTATAATTTCTTATGTTGACGCCATGATCCTCATCATCACCACACAGTATCAAGTCTCACTAAGAGAACCTTGTTGGTGTGAAATCAAATTCAAATTCACATATAATCAGGACTAGAGAATCCGACTTCAAGAAAAGTTATGTTTGATATATCTTGTTACGAACCGTGTGACATGAAAGCTAGATTCGAACACAAATTTTTGAACTACAAATTTCTTCACAATGTTGCAAGTAGTTTTGACATAATCGTAAGGAATGTGGACACAGTTTTTATTTTCAATACCCTGTAACTTAAATATGGATACCGTTACGAAAGTTTTATTCTGAACAAACCCAACCTATTTTTTCATTTCATTTACTCATTATTTTTATAAGAACAAAATGAAGGGATGATATTCGAATAAAAGTTAGCTGAACATATCCTTACTGAAAATGAACAACAAAAGGCCGATTGGAGTGATTTATAGGATCATAGGAAAAGAAGACAACAATCAAAAACAAAAAATCAAGGAATCTGCTTGCTGAACAATGACAATATAATTGCTTCTTGATCAGTTGATGGAAAGATATAGGTGATCTGTGATATAGATAGAGCTAGGCAACTACTCCTCGAAACTGAATATGGAAATGGCAAAATTGATATCGATATAATGACGAAACACCTCCACTAGTAACCAGAATACATCCGTCTGCCAAATCGTCACTTTTCAGTGTCAAAATAACCTTAAATCGAGGAAATTTTGCGAAGAAAAAATAAACGAATTGTCTTGAAAACGTGAGCAGATTCTTCTACCACTAAGATGAGTAGTAGTTTTGTTTTCATTAGGAATATATTTTCATTTCCAATTTTTCCGAAAGCCAACAGGTGTCACTAACGAATAGAGACTTTCTGTTTTAGATATCATAAGGTTCAATTTCAAGCGCATAATTTTAATAGCTCTCATTTAATTTTTTTTTGAAACTAGGAGAGAAAATAGCACACAAAGAGAGTAATATTTCGTAGTGTTCAACGTATCCTAGAATAGAGACCACCTTCATCCGAAACACCTTGCATATCAGCACTCACCTGCACGATGACCAAAAACTTCTTGATGAGCGTCGGGTTGATCTTGCCGAAGTGGTTGGCCGTCGCGACGCTGGCGTCGAGGATGTAGACGTCTCCTGCCACGCCCGTCTGCTCCGCCTCCAGACGAACGTCGCCGATCATCAGGACGGCCTTGCAAATGTCGGCGATGTCGTAGTTCTCCACCTGGTCGGTCTTGCCGCGCAGCACGATGACTCTCCTTCCCTCAGGAGTGAGACCTGGCAGAGGGGGGATCTGGCTGTGGAGGAGAAGAGGTCGAGGTTAGATCAGTTGCAATCGGTGTTGCCAATCGGCGGAGGATTCTTCGAAATGGAATATTATATACCTAGGGTGAGAAGTGAGCTTATATATAGCAAACACCTTAATACCCGCCGAAGGATTTATCGTGCGAGCTATAATCATGGTGTTTCCATTACTGACACTGGAATATCAGCTCGTTTCATTCATTACGATTTTCATTTCCTCTGAAGGAGGAATCCCAATCAGCATATTACTAAAACATAATGGTGATTTCTCTGGTTGGTAGAGGAAAATGATTGTTTATACACCACCTTGGTATATATATATATATATATATCATTATATGATCCCATTGTAATGATATTCTCAACTATCAAGGTGTAGAATAAACTTTCTCCTCTACTAGCAATATGAAGTGCTTCGACAATTTTCGACAAGTTCAACGCCATAATTTTATGAAAATGATAACATTTCAAGGTGGATTCATGCACAACTTGAGAACGACCTAATTTAACCCCAATTTATCCCTAATTCAATTTTGTCCTAAGTATCCTAATTGAGTGGTTCATGCAGAACTTAATTTATGAATTTACAATGAATGAGATGGTACTCCATGCATTTTCTCTAGACAATTTGTTCTTAAAATCCTAATTTTTTTTATCATACAAGAGTTTGTATTGCTCTACTAAAGAAACTAACTCCGAGTCACTCATCCTCAAAAAGTTGTGATATAATGTATGTAATGTGATATAAGTATTAATGAAACTATTTTCACTCAACAATCAACAAATAAATAATATCAAGTTAGGTTAGGTCTAGGTGATTTCCATTTTATTACTACAATTATCTGTTGGCAACATCAAACAACAGCTGATTTCCTTTAAGATTTAAGAAAAAAGATGAAAGTTGGCGAACTTCTCAAATCCTTAAATTATGCTAAAATTCCTATTAATCCTTAAGGCAACTGCATGAACCACTGTATGGAGAAGGCGTTATTCATTTCATAAAGCTTATAGGCTTAAATTGAATTCTGGCTGAATTAGGTCGTGCATGAATCCACCTTCAATCTTCTCGCACAATTTTGACATGCAGTATAACATCCCATTCTGGAAATTCTGACAAGTTTTTGATAACTGTCGTATTTATGTAACCAATCGGGTTTCATTGGAAAGTTGAAGACAGTGTTAAAACCAAAGCGAATCTGTGAGAATGAGATGTTTAACTGAATGTTGAAATTTGCGAGCAGATTAGAATGATTTCGATGAAATTATTCCCATAAAATTGTCTTTTTGAAGGCATTTTTCGATCGTTTTGTGAACGGAACATGCACCATATCGTTCTTCGATATCCCATCTCACCTCATGAATGTTTGAAAATCAGCTTTTGTATAGGAAAAAGGAAACAGAGGTGCCCCTCGCACACCCTCTGATTGACTTATCGAAAAATCATGGAATCGTTTTGAGATATTGACCGAGACTGTCGATCCAAATGGAAGATTCATGATATCAATTTGAAACATTGATTGAAAAAAAAAAACAAAACGTGATTTTTATGTTGTTGAAGGTAATGATGTTCCTCAAAGAATGCCAATGACTTCCTTGAAATGTTCTCAATTGCTTCACAGTGCTTATCCTTCATAATTTTATAAAATCATCAGAAATGCCTGAGTATACTGAAAATTTGAGGAAAAATGAAATTTCACTCTCTTTATGAGATGAAACGAAAATTACAAACAGTTTGTGATCGAAACAAAAAATTCCTAGGGCATATGGAACCATCCATCAAACTTCTTCCTTCAAGTAACACTTTCTTCCACATCTGGTATATCATGAATCGATAGAACCCGATGGGTTTCCAACAAACAATGAATGAGCAATGAATCTCTGGCAGAATGCAGCTCTCGAATGCTTTAAGCCGATTGAAAATCGGTTGATTTTCGTGAAAAAATGACAACTTGAAAATTGTCAAAATAATTTGTAGTCCACTTCATCCTTCGAGGAAGGAACATTACGGTTGTATGAAAATCAAATATAAACCTACTGTCACTACTGTCTTCAGGCCTCATTACATTACATTCACGAAATATCTGAAAAAATTTAAGGCGATGGTGTTGAAACAGTGTTCAAGGCTGAAAATACAGTTAGATCAATTCTAACTCATACCAGATCAAGAGATGAAGCATAATGATCAGAAAATTGTATCAACGGTATACCAAGTGTTTGTGGAAAACAGTACATATATGTGGTACTTGCAGACCTCCATCAGTAAGGATGGGAGAACATAAGAATATGAGCCGAAATCAGCTGAACATATCCTTACTGAAGATGGACAACATATGGCCAATTGGAGTGATATCAAGGTCATAGGGAAAGAAGATAACACTCAGAAGAGAGAAGGAGACGATGATATTGCTTCTTGGCCAGGCGATGTAGAATTGTAGATAGACCGTGGCATCCACTTCTCAAAACTGAATATAAAAATGGTGAATGCAATTTCAGTTCAGCTCAGTTGCCTATCTGACAACTTGTCACTGTTCAGTGTTGCATAGTGATTAAGAATAAGAGTGAAAATATAAATAGATTTGTCTTCCAATTTTTTCGAGAACAAGATGTCACTGACAATTAGAGAAACTCTCTTTGGAATCTAAATCTTGCATTCCAAGCGCAGTGACTTCTTAGGTAGATCATAAAACTGTCCTCAATACAAATATCATCATACAATAAATATATACAAGGTGGGGCAATAGTGCGTCGGAGCTCGATTGCTCCAGTACTATGAGTGGTAGTAACATGAATCAAAAACGAATGTGAATGAGAAAACAAGGTTCATAACAAAATATTATTGCCACATATACATTGCCCTCCATTCACCACATATTATTGACCAGATCTGGATCTTATCAAAGTGGCATTTTTTTTGTCAAAACAATGTCATTCTATGGGTAGATGCGCGATATTCAAGATGGATTTCATACCCCCAAATTATATAGGGTGGCTATTAAGAACTTTTCAATCCGAAATTCTCTGAAGTGATTTTTTACGAGTTTATCTAATGGAACAGCCCACATATTTTTTGGCCATGTGATGTGAAATCAAAAAACGAATATTTTCTGTCTAACCCTTTTGCTGTTACCAAGAGATAAAAACAACTCCCCATTTATATTTTCATCCTTCTCTGAAATGTTATGATCACCTCACCTTGTACATCTAAATAATCCTACTGGAAACATTCGAGTACTCATTGATAGATATAAATATGGATATGAAAATATCTTGATTGTAAAAATATCTCGAGACAAGTAAACAAGTTCAATGTCACATCGCAGGTAGCAAACACCTGATATCCTCTGAACAACAGACAAGATGCTGTCTTCAACTGACCAAGAACAAAGGTGATTGAATATACCTCGATGAATAGGGTGTCCGAATGAATTATTGAATGATTCTGAAATCAGTTGGATGGCCAAACCTCTGAGCTGCCATGTTTCAGTAATTGATAATGGGGACATTTTTGTTGCACGACCTTCTAGGCTGTTGAGTGTGTTGTTGTTGAGATATTTGAAGATAAGTTTGATGGAGAAACTACTGAGAAGTCGTAATTTCCATGTGAAAAAGTGAATGAAAAGTGTATGAATTTCTGAGCTGTCAAATATATTTCTGATTACAAGACAAGTTTGATGTGCAACACTCTGGGCTACCATATTTCAGTGTTTGATAATGAGGATAAGTTTGTTTCAAAAACCTCAGAGCGGTGGGACGGTATACTTAAAATATTTGAAGGAGAGTCTGTTGAGAAAATATTCGAGCTCTCTCGTCAACAGTGGCAGTACCACTCGAAGGAATGAAGAGATGGAAGAACCACTATTCTCTCTGATGAACAAGTCTCTAGAAGGAGACATCACATGATATTCGAATTTAGAAAATCTAATCACAATAACATTGAAGATACATATAAATCTATAGATGATTCTATGAACGGGTATTGAATTATTTATTCAACTCACCCCACATCCACAACCAATTTGAGTTCTGGGTTCGTTATGTCCCTTTTGGAGAACATCTCGGGTACAGCCGTTCTCATTGTGAAATACATGTCCAACTTCCTCTTGCATTTCTCCAAAGAAAATTTACATCCACGTAAGAAGGTCATCAAACGAGTCTCATCTAGTGAAGAAAATGATCGAATGAGTTGCAAGAACACTGAGGATGATTCACGAACAGAAATATGTAAGAGATCTGACAGATTTATTGTATCACGAGAACCATGAATTTGATAGATTATCAAAATATTTCGAGTGTTGATCAGCTTCGCGGTCGGTGGCTTTCAATTTGAAATCATTATGCGTGAAACTATTCGCCAGAAAGCAGAATCGTACCTAAAAGGAATTGGATGGCTCAACTCATTTAAATCCATAGGTCGAGTGGTATTTGGTTTGATCATTTCCTCAGATTGATTTGAGAAAGAAATTTTGAATCGAGTATTTTGAGGAAACTATTATTTTTGTCTTGTATCCGTGAAAGTCAAATGGAAATTGCAATATCTTCAGGTTTCAATTGCTTGTTGTTTAATGCTTCTCACAAACGAGGTTTCAGAATCAAATTCGACGCTTCGTTGATAATGTTTGTGTTTCGCTCACCTCGGTTACGAATTCCACCAATTAATTGAATAAGCTTCAGAACAGCAGAGTTCACATGTAAACATTCAAAATTTTATTGTATTTTCAACGACTAATGTCAGAATATTTATGGAAAATTCTATAGATAATGCAGATTTGACAGGTGAGAACCAATACAACATTAATGGAACGATTATGTGAGCGATGTATTTTTTATGAACTGTTGCCAATAACTGTGAAAATGAGTGATAACCAACAGAGCGAGAATTCAATATGAAGGATAAAAATTCAACCACGGTTGAGCAGGTTCACTTATCTGAACGATAAATGAAGGAATTGTAGTGTTTGATCGTGAAAGTGTCATGGATATTTCGAATATATTCGAAACGTGTATGACAAAATTGAGAGCAGAATATGTGTGATATTCATTGGAATGTACCAATTCTAAATAAGCTGCTGAAAATCGAATTTTGTTCTTGTGAATAGATAACGCAGTTTCTGAATCTAGCTATGTATCGGTTTCGTTTGAATTTGAGGAACCATACCCCAAGTATCAGGAAGATGAGGTTGCTTGAGAAGCCATTCTTTGATGTGTTTCAGGTCACTGTCTCTGGTGTTGACATCTTCATTCAGCTCCTTCCTTATGTTGATCTGCAACTCGGGGCTAGGTTGAACAAGCGTCATATTTGGGAATCTGAAAAAGGAAATGACATTGAGTGGAATAGAATCAATCATTGAATGAATTGAAGAGATAGTACACATGATATGCTATCCAACAAGCTCATCATGATGAATGTTGCCGAAGAAGACGGAATCTGCAACACAAGAAGGAAGCGGGTGATGTAACATCTGCAGTATGGGTGCCAGTTTTGAACTGAACAACGATTTCAAAACTTGTTCACAGTGACTGTGATGAATGTAACAGAACGATTTTGATTATCAATAGTGGTTTCTCCACGTTTTCTTCATTATTCATCACTTATCTCATATGCCAGAACATTGAAATCACTCAATCAAGGATTTATGGAAAATTTTACCAAACGTATGCACCATTAATGAAAACAGGTAATCCTTATCCTGATAAACACCGCATTTGAGAACATTCAAAGGTTCAGTGGGCAACAGAAATGGTTCTTTCACTGAAATAGGCAAATTTGAGTCATTTGAGGTAGGTTACATAACTTTCACGGTAGACGGGTAGGTATTTCTCATTCCATGTATATTTTCTTATATTAGTAGAATCATCATGAAAAGATCAAAAACCATTGTGTGCTTCTATTGAACTAGGATGTAGTTATCAGATCGTAGGAATTCAACTGAAAATTTAATATTTACTACTCACTTAATAGATATCCAACTTCATATCTCATCAATATGCGTATCAGAGAACAGAAAACGTGATATTTCACAATTGTAAATATAGAAATCTATATTTGTGTTATCAAGCAACAACATTCACATCGATACACTGATAAAAAAACAACCACAGAGCACTGGCACGAATGAGTGAGAATATAAATATATACTACACTGTTACCTGATGCGCGCCATAGGCGCCGCCTTCCGTTTTATCCCTACCCCGCGATCGACTTTCACGTAACATTCGATAGATGGACGAAAAAAAGTGTGGCGATGTTTTTTTTTTATCTGTGGACAACACGAAAGGGAAACCTATGATGTTCGAGGAACATCGTGTTAGCCAGCAGTGGAATTTTGGGAAAGTAAGGAGGTGTTGGAATTTTTCTTGAAAGTTTGGAGGTTGTAAGCATCAGGAAAGACTTCACTAGGCAAAGAATTCCATAACTTTGCCGTTCTATTGAGGAATGATGCTTGGTATAGCGATGTTCGACAGGTCTCGAGCCTGACAGTGTAGGACAGTGCTTGAGCTCGTCTGGTTTGTCTACTAGGAATCGCGCGTGGTGGCATAATATATGATAGATGATGTAATAAGAGTTCCACTTTGAAATCGAACTGCTCAATATGTTCCAGTGAATGACTAAATGAAAGATAAAGATGGATGTATATTTCTGTTAGCATTGAGAAAAAAATAAAAATAAGATGCCAAGTGAAAAGTAGTCAATGCATTGAATTCATTACCAAGTAGGAGGTTCAATTACATTAGAGAAACGTACTTGCCTACCTACCTAACGTATCCCATTATGATGTTGTACTATCTCTTCCTCGAAAAGATGATTTCCTCGAAAATATCACCTTGTCTTCTGAATAATTGACGTGTCGTCGTGTACTTCGTTCACCTATTATATTATTATTTCCACCTTCAATTAGAAGCATAAGAAAAAATCGATGAATGATAAATAATGTAGACTGGAGCATATAGATCTAATAGACTGAGGATGTTTGAGGTCACACGGTTATTAATTATTGAATGCTAGGAAGGTAATTTTTCCTGACGTCAAATTATCGATAGTTTGTTGTTGGACTTGATATACCTACTGATGAAAACCTTCATATTTGTTCAAAAATCAATGATATTTCAGTTGATTTGTTACTTGTTCTCATTGTTCTTGCCCGATCTTGCATCCAACAATGATGTACAAAACACTGGTGCAGTCACTGATGGTGTTTTGTTTCGTCGAAAACGCTAACGGCATTTTCCGCTATAATGGCCTAATAGTTACGAAACTCCCGTGAAGATGGTGACATTTTTTCAGATTTCTGTACAAATAATTGACGTTTCGAGTTTGTGATTATGTAGTTGGATCATTGTTTGAGAAGTTACCTGAATTACTACTTCTGAATCAACATTTTTAAAACACTGATTGTGCAATTCTCAATAATGCTGATTTGGTTTTCATTTTTGTGTCGTCATCTAACAACTGACATTTGAGTGATTTTCCGCTATAACGAATAAGATGCTATAATTAGGTAAGCTGTACGTTAGAATTTTGATTGAAGAAGTTAGATAGGAAAATAGCTCCACCACTGTTCTGTACATCGTTCATCTAACATACAGCATCACCTCCTTGATATCAGTTTTCCACTCATTATAGCGGGAATCCACTCACATTCCAGTCACTGATAATTGTACAATCAGTTGAATTGAAACTTTAAATTAGAAGCAGTAATCTTAGGGGACTCCTCAATTCATGATCAAACAAATTGAAGGTACAGAATTGGCTAGGTAATCACGTTATTTGTACACTATTTCGAATTTTGAATTCGAGTAGGTGTATTTCGTGAAATTCAATAATGAAAAATAGTGTTCAATGCGTCCCAACTGCCCGGTTTCTCGGTTGATATTGAAGATGGAGTCTACCAGTTTTTACGCTCCTGTCTTACTTTCCCTTGAAACTCAGGATGGTCCATCCAGATTTTCCATAACTGTCTCCGTTTGAAAGATACAGGACGATTTTGAAAATTATTACTTTCTGAGCAGCCCCTTCTATATCTACGAGTTCAAATCTTGAATTCGAGCTGACGCCTTTCGTGAAAATTGATAACGAAGAATAGTGAGCATAACTTATTGGGAAGTGTATTTCATGCACTCGTTACATTTCCGCAAACGCCGCTACACGGCTCGTGCTGAATATCTACTCGTGCGAAATATGTCACTTTACACACTATATAGTTACGTGGTATACTATATCAGTACTCATATACTGAACAAACATTGAAGTATTGCAACGAAGTATTGATAGTGAGATTTAAAATACTGAATCATACTGATATACATTAAGATGGAAATGAAAACATTGATACATGAATTCCATGGTATGAACCTATTCGAAATATGGTTTCCTCCTCAGTCATCATCTTCTATAGACTTCCATGACTATTATGTCATTATGAAATGAGCTATCAGCGTTTTGGCAAAAGACACCAACATCAGTGGTACATATCATTTGTTTAAAAAAATGTGGCAACCAGAATGATGAATCATGCGGAAATTATACCACTATACCTCTACATGAGAATAAATCGAAGGAATTCAAATACCGTTCAATAAGAAGGAAAATGTTGACCATGAATTCACATGAATTGCCGAAACGTTGAAAAATCATACAAAAATGACACATTGTTCTAGGCAGGAAGGAAGAGAGATTTCATGAAAAGTTATGAAAATTCCAAATTGTTCAAAAGTGAAACAGGAACTCTGACATCAAATGTCACACAAGATAATCGATTTCATAAGGAATATATGAAAAATGCTACTTGTACTATACTTATTTATTTTCATTCATCATAAATAGTTTCAGAAATATATAAGAATTTATTATTTGTCATTTTTCTCATCTCCCTGTATAACTTCGTAGGGCATCCATAAGCTACGCAGATGACAACCATTTTTCAATTCAATTGAACCTGTAATTTGTAGCTCGAAAGAACACTCGGAAAAAAATCATGAATTTTAGTGTTATACGATGAAATTTCTTTCATTCTGTATAGAGTAGACATAATATTTGAATTTCATAATGCGAAGACCATTCCACCGTGAACGCCAGGTGATGTTTGCCATCTTATATAACATCCTATGAACAATTTCAAGAATAGTATTGAAAGAACTTTCGTTGACCCACTTGTTTCGCTCCACTGTGATCAACGGAGATCATGATTCCATATTTTCTTTGTATGATTATCAATGAGTCAGAAATTCATTATTTTTTTACTAGTCCATGACCGATTCAAAGCAGTGGCGTAGTTACAGTCCGGGTACAGAGAGTATTGCTAGGACTAGGCAACCATTATGTCAAATAGAAGAAAACGAGAAAATAATTCATTGAAACTATTATTGAAGTTATAACAAGAAATACGTCGGTGAAATCAGGGCTGAAATGAGCATTGTCATGCTGAACAATTTTCTGAGAGGACTTTTGATGTGTCATTTTTGATTTTTGAATCATTGGAAGAACATGGGAATTTGTTATTGTCCTCAATATTCTGTCTAGCGAAAACTTAGAGAACTAGACGTTCTCAAAGTGGACTTTCTGTATGAAATTTTTTACAAGGAAACTCAATCCATCATCGTATATTTCAAGGTGTTTTATGTCAACATTACAACACTCAACTTTGGTTTCTCTCATGGGCGCCGTATTGGATTTTATCTCTCTTTGAAAATATGTTTCTTCCTGACCCCAACGATGTATCACACGATATGATTTGATCTTAGATGCTAATCAAAATCAGGTGAACCTTGTTAATACGAGAAGTGATTTGGCAAGAACCGCTGAAAATACATTCCGAACGTAACTTGCACATTTCGAGGCGAGGGGTGATGAATCTGAAGCATATCACGGTTTTCTTCACTTGGAAAATGCAATCTTGTAATGAATAATCTCGAAATAAACACAAAGTTCTGATATCATGATAACTGAGCTGGTGAATTGTTGGCGTACTTTAAAGATTCAGCAGAAAAACATTTTCGTTAAATACTGTCTGTAGGGTAATCGGGGAGGTAGTGTAATCATTTTCCTAGATTTTCCTGGGATTTTCTCTCCTCGTTTCTCACATATTTGTGATCCGCCCCAATATGTCACTCCACTTGCAATTCAACAGAAACGTCTACTGCCATGATATGGGTAGAAGTTTTGTTTTTAATGGGAATATATTTGTATTTCCAATTTTTTTTTTGAACAGCAAGGTATCACTGACAAATTTAGAAAATTTAACTTCTAGGTTGCGCAGTTACAAAATGTCAATGTTCAACCTGAATCTGTCCTACTACAATAATGAAATAATTATTATGATTTCTGTTTTCATTTTCAGAGAAGAGGAGAGAATATCCCAGAAATACTCGTAGAAAATGATGAAGGAGGAAATTCGTATTCCTCGTATTTTTTTCAATCAACTGGAAAACTATGAATCCCCTTGAAAATTTTCAGAAACTGTTGATTGGCCCTTTGAATACGCAACTCTTCTTTACATTCAACCAAATTCGTTGTTCCTTGAAGTCTTTATCAACTTTTGCTATGCCACTGATCGAATGTAGATCATTCGATATGATATAGAGAATGGCATATCAATTGAGAAATTTTCAGTGACGAAAACTAGTTTGTCGAATTTGTTGGACCGATAATGTTTGCTTAGGAGAAACGAAAAATACATTTGGATGACCATGACTCTAGGCCAATTATGCATCAAGGTCTGATCGATATCTGAGAAGAAGAATCGAATGACCTGAAATTTCCACTCATATCGTCTTTCACATTATAGGTTTACCCTCTCTGCTCAACTTGTCGGCCACGTTCCGAAATTTATTTTTGTAAAACGAAACGTTCAATATAACGCCTCAATTTTTTTTGTCCATCTATTCCTGTCGCGTTACAGCTTTATCGAGAAGGGAATGATTTTTATATCAGTATGAGGAGAGCAGAAGTGCGATAGGGTATGTGGTATCAACCATTATCCAACCAATCTTAGACGTAATCGGGAAATGAGCATAGGGAGAGCAGAAATGTCTGAGGGTCCCAATCCTATATGGTGCGCGATTTGTTGATATTTTGTAATAGGTGTACTGCTCTACGTCACATGGTTTTGTTCCTCTAAATTATATTCTTTCAGCAATACTTACAAAAATCATGGTTAGCGAACGTGCTGCCCAAGTGGTGGCTTGGGGTTCGAATCCCATTCAAGGGTGAACTTTTTTATAATTGAAATATGTGGCTCACGTGAGACGCGAGGTTGAGTTAGGGTCTATTGTCGACCGTCACGTCTATATCGTCAGCTCTGAAGCAAGCAATAGTTTTTATGCTATCGCCAAGATCCTGTGACTCCTCCAAGTGCTGCCGCCTTCGATCCGAAAAAAAGGTTCACTTGGTTTCATGAAATCATACATTTTTTTCATCATAGTGGTTACTTGGTTTATATAAGAGTCACTAATTAGATCAGATAAGAGACAGCCAGATCAGAGACAGCCACTGGTGTTTCCAATATTTGGGTATATCTGTGTTATACTCATCATTACCCAATGTGTGAGATGGGGCATATATTCTGTTTGAAAACGGTACAAAACAAAATTGATTATAGGCCAATTTTCTCAGAGATTCGTCCAAGATGAATCACGAATTTATCGAGTTTGTGTCGTCAATTGAGCATTCAGAAAATCTCATAGTGGGGATAGCTGTATGAGAATATCGCGAAGAAATTATTTGCAATTGAGATGCCATGGAACGTAATTGAAAAATCAACTCGAAACTAGAAAATTATGTCGAATTGTTATGTGATATGACATCAGACTGAGAGAGTTTTTCATACGGACCAATAGATAAAAAAAACATAGATATATACTCTATCATCTGAAGGAAATTATTTTTATTCATCAAGTCATTCCTGGAATAGAATACCCATTGAAAATCGTTAATCATCTGAATGCTCGCCTGAAAGGTGAACACCCACCTGTATCAAAATTGTATGGCGTTGAATATTTCATTCACTGCTATCGCAACATTTAACATCCTCTCAACAACAACGAATTATTTCGTAAAATGAAGAGTAAAAGGGCTTCTGCAGTAGAAAATGCATTTTGACTGACTATTCGATTTCTCAAACATTTCACATGTTCTGGAAGAATGTGAACTTAGGATTTCATAGATGGTCCCATAAGTAGGATTCATCCGATATAAAAGGCTATAGGAGGCTATGGAAAGGCTATGAAAACATGCATGGCTTGTATATTCAGAACAGAGTGGCTCTCGGAATATTATCAAAACATTTAAATATTTTCTCAAACCGCCTATGATTTAATCCTCCAGATTTTCATGTCCACCTGAATGTTCATCTGAGCTTTTTGTTCGAGTTATTTCATGAAAATTGAACCAGTCACAAATCCAATTGGGTATTAGTGCAACATCATTTATCATTGTCTGGTTGTGTTATACCAATGTTGAGTTAATTGGATTAATTCAGAGTCTGGTTTTGCCGAGCGTTTCTGAAATCAAGAAAGCATAAACTTATCAATCTATCTATCTATCTATCTATCTATCTATCACTCAGAGGATTTCAAAATATGTCAATTTGATTTTTATTCATTAACCTTGGATTTCAGTTTTGTTATGCGTCAGTTGTGAGCGTAACGTACTTCGTGGGTCAATTATAAGGAGCAAAATTTTAAAATTATTTTTCTGGCTATATCTTTTCAATTTTTGAATATTGATGACAGTTTGTAATAGCAACACAAACGCTTTTCATCCATACATAATAGCTATTTACCTGAACAAA
Source organism: Gastrophysa polygoni (assembly GCA_963576655.1). Lineage (NCBI taxonomy): Eukaryota > Metazoa > Arthropoda > Insecta > Coleoptera > Chrysomelidae > Gastrophysa > Gastrophysa polygoni. Next base: position 1,973,940 of record OY755093.1, on the reverse strand, counting down.
AAATAACTTCGCTAATTACCTAGATTGTAAAATATTGCCGAAACTCAGTTATGAAGACAAATTTCGTATGCATACAAAGTCTTGCGATATATTCATTTCATCACGAACGATTATTATAAAATAATATACCTGATGTTCTTGTCGTGACCTCAATCGGTACCCAGTTATTAATATGCTCGTCATATCATTGTCAAATTATGAAGAGACTGTGACTCATGTAGGGGAACTGTTACTTCCGATACATATGGTAGCTATTCGTACAGGGTGAATAAGATTTTCGAATTTTTATGAGATGGTTCGGGAATTCCTTTGAATTTTGCACAATGCAATATCTTTCGATTATTTTTCACTCTGATGAAGACCTAAATATATCTACTAGTAATGTTATGAGTTTCCTTCGCTTTGTAAGGATTTTGAGATTAATGGAACAGTAGGTAGGCTGTAGATAGCTCTTTGTTTTCCAGCAAAAAAACTGCTACTCATCGACTATTTCCCTTGTTATCGATATTTCAGGCAGGGCTTTCATTAGATTCCAGGAAACTTTCCTTTCGGTATCTACTTATCTGCTATCAGTCACGAAAATATCAGTAAAGAATGCTAAGCATAATTCATTTGAATATCTTGGAGTTTTGAACATTATAAATAATACAATAGTCAACTGTGACTTTTTTGGTGAAAGATTCTGCGATCCCGGAGGAAAAATGTTTTGCATCTTCACTAGGTGTTTCTTTAGTGATTGGGAATATTTCAACTATAGAATCATGAGATCAAAATTTGAAGATCTCTCCCAAACGATATGAATTGCATGTGATTCCTGTCTGAATTACAAAGAGATGTATTCGAAAATTCAAAAATCATTTGTCCATTACTCCAGATGCAAGGAATTTTGATAAATACCATTATATATTCTGTTGAAACGAATTGAAGTGTATTTCGCGTGATGAATGCAATCTAATGATCCAAAACACCGACATAATTGATATACAATGAAATTAAAATAATTGTGCAGCTTCATGTTCAACTTAGAATATCTAGAAAAATATTAACTCTATCGCTATCAGGAAGGAGTGCGATATTTACATAGGAAATATTGGAGAATGAAAAAATTGTGACAAAATTGCAACCCTGTCGTACGCCTCTGGTAGTAGCTAGAAACGTTTATTCAACCTGATTCAGTAGGATGTATAGTACCTATACTACGATAATAATACCCTGATAATAATACTCCCAACAGTTTTGAAGTACGAGGCAAAAATATTTTTTGAATTTTGGAATAAAACACCCTGTAACTCAGGCAGAAGGTGATTTGAATTGAATCTTCATATTTTGAGCTCAGGATTCCAAAGTTGGAGTATTTTCAATCAGTAATGAAACACTCTCAATCGAAATACACTGAAAATAGTTAACACCTTAATATACACAATGGATTTCACGTTTTCCGAATAACAAAAAATATGCTATCTGAAATTGATTTGACGTTATTCGAATCATTATTGCCAAAAGCTTCACATGTGATTATGTGGAGCACCAGTTCATCATCTTCGGTGAAAATTGACGTCAACTATAGTATAAAAAATCATTCTACTCGACTTATTGCGGCACTCGTATTCTTCAATAGTGTTAGACTCATACATGTTGAAGGAAATTGATGATGAATACATACTTACTTCAATACCACAAATTGAAATGGAATTACAGCATGACCTATTCTCGTGACACTAATGGCAATAGCATATGTTCTCTATGAAAAAGTTTCGATGGACTGCGATATCTACATGGTAATTCACAATGAATGTCGTCCTATTCATTCAGAATTCGAAACACTCAAATCATTTCAGGTAAGATTTTATGCACAGGGTCAATATACTCAATCACATACAGTCAGACTCTCTTGCATAAAAAAAACCTATGGAGTAGTATTCCAGTCATATTCCAGTTCACAAAAATGACATCGAATTTGATGAATTCAAACATATTTCGATTGAGAAAATGTAACGAATCGAAGCGTTTGGTGATATAGCTGCAATCAAATTTCCTCATCTTCGGTCTCCATTCATAATGAAGATTGGTTGAGATACAACGCCCCCATTCTTCGAATTATATTGTTGCAACAAATACCAACTATTGTTCAACACGAAGAGGGTGAGATGAAATTTTTTAGAATATTTGAAGTTCAATCAGACAGTTGCTAATTGAAGGGATTGAATTCCTTCGAAATGGGTGAATTTGAATAACAGTTGTTGAAATCAAAACATGATGGTGAAGTTTCATGAATCATACCTACCAACATCTCCATATTCGAGATAACAACAACGTACTTCCGTACGTAGGCTGGAAAAGTGCTACTTTTTATAGTTATAGTTATAATTTCATAGTTATATGAAGAAGAAAGGATTGTAATATCGAAATATCATCTTTCGCGGTTGGAGTTGGCGGATGGCAACAGCTTGGTGTGTTACAAAATTGCGGAACTATTCGATTAGTGTCAAGTGCACACTGTATATAGATTTCCAGGCAATTATGTACGTGAACGTTCGAAGAAACCAGTGTTCACATATTGTACGTTGGTTTTTGGGTGGGTTCGAATAGATTTGATATTCCTGAACGTGTGAGAGGAGCAATCGTGGAGCGTTTATATGTTTAAAAGTTCAGATCGTACAATATACAGAAGAAATATTTTTTCCACGGTGTGCTCCTATGCAAGAATATGTGAAGAACCAGATAAGAACATATTCCAAATAATGTATTGTGAACAAATCACTTTCTGGAAAAAGGCCAGGTGGATTACACAGCTTTCTTCCACCTAGAAGGTCATTCGAGAGAATCATGAGGGAATACAAGACTTAGGTTGAGATGAAAAGCAATTCACAGTTAGTCTCCAACTTTTGGACATGTTTTATACTTCCATGATATATATTTCCTTGTATCATGGTGTACTTCTATATTGAATGAAAGCATACTATTATCATCATTATCATCATTATTTTCATGACCAATAATAAGAAGAGATTGTGATTGTTGTTCAAATCTTCATTTCGTCATGAATTTATTGTCGATATTGAAGTGTATATTTCGACATTTTTCATATAAAACTCACCGAGTGATAAGATTGTAATTTTCACGGGATATATTGCCCATAAATCCGAATGAAACACATTTTGAGAATTCATTGTCAAAGATATTCAATATCAATGACAAAGAGTTGTCGAACAATAAAATACGTACACGAAAATAAAAGTATAATCATTAACAGCATTACTAGTGGAACCATTATCTATTAAAGTGATGAAGTGAAAGATAATAATTGAGAACTCTATTGGGTAATCTCTTAATTACGGCGGTTATATAACAACCAAACATTGTTTTTTACTCGAATAGTATTCCAAGGTATACAGTGATGATAATCTTGGAACGATGAAATTAAGTTCATACTGAAAAGAGTAAAGGCTTTGTCGAACTGGTTCGAGTTGCATTTATCGAAAACGGATGAACATATGGGTGGATTATCCGATTTCCATTAGTTTTTTTCGTTTAGTTCCTTTGATTTTCCAAATGAACATTCTCAAATTGATTCTACCAACTCTATAATGAATTCGGATAACTGCAGTGAAAAAAAATGTAATCTTCCTTGTCTGACTCGTGAGGAGAGTTTTTATGAAACAGATACAAAAGGGATCTTTCGAGGTGAATGGAAATCAGTTTTGGTCTCCATCAATCAGAAAATGAGAATGACAAAGTCTGAACAGAAGTAAATTGGCTCAATTCCAAATGCTTAGGTACTGTCGAGTATGGAAAGAAGATTTCATTCCAGCTGGATAGAGCATATTCATCTTTTCAATAGTAACAGATCACATATGTATTCATTCAATGATACGTTATATGAACGAAAACTACGACAACATGATATATTTCATCACCACCAAGTTTCAAAAGACCCCTCTCAGCGCACGTTTCCTTCAAGGAAACTCGTTTGGCAATATTTCCGTTGAATTTTTGCTGAAAATGAAGAATCATTGCTGAATGCAATCGCATATTATATCACAAGATCAATGAGTGCAATCGATTGATGAATCAAAATATTTTGAGCATGATGATGATTTGAAAAATTCCTAAGAAGTACAATAATCTGATGAAGAGTCGAGACGAGCAGTCAAGAGTTCGTATTTCAGGTTAATCACGAATTTTTTGATTTTTTTCCGCGTGTCTGAAAATGAAAAATAAAATCGTGATATCTAATTCTCTTTCTTTCTTCAATTTCTTCCTCTCTCCTCGTTTCCTATGATCTCAATTCAGCTTCAATCTGTCATATGTTGTCCATCTTCAGTAAGGATATGTTCATATATGAAGATGGTCAACATGGCAGATTGTAGTGGAATTAAGATCATGAGGAAACGAACGAAACAACTAACAAAGGAAAACCAAAGAATCTGCTTGCATCCTTCTGAACGGAGACAATAATATTGCTTCTATAGTTCAGTATTATAGACAAAACTTGGCATTCACTCCTTGGAAGTAAATATGAGAACAGTAAATTGAAGATCACTCAATAAACCATCACCTGGTACCCAAAACTGTCAGATAAGATGATGCAGCCGAACGATTTGGAACATTTTCCATTTTGCCAAAAAAAGGAAGTAGATTCGTTCTCTAAACGCCCAAAACTGAGATTGATAGACATTTTGATATTCATTGGGTATATATTTGTCTTAAAAATTTTCTGCAAAGGAAGGTGTTACTGAGCAATCTAGAATATCTCATTTAGGCATTTGAAGGTTGAATTTCAAGTACAGTGTCATTATGGCGCAGATCCAAAGATATGATATAATAATAATCTCTACTACATCGAGCTCAGATAGAGAGAGAAATCAAAACGACCATGAGAAAGGGACGCAGTGATCAAAAATTAGCTGACTGTTGGCAAAACATTTTGATATGCCTTGCCATTGTATTGAGAAATACAAAATTGTCTGTAAAATTCATTCGAATCGAGTTAATAGTGTGAGATTATTCGCTCAAATCAATGTTTCGCATTGTTTATCCATTCAAGAGTGTATTCAAATGAGGAGACTCACTTGTTGTTTGAATAATAAAAATTAGTAAAATAAGCTCTTCAAGTCAAGGAATGTTATTGAAACTCGGCTCGGGATGGGGTCCTGTTGAGTCTATGACTGTACTAATAGATTAAAAAAATATCAGAATATACCATTTCTAGAGAACGGCGGAGGAATCCGACCAATGAAAACAGCAAACAAGAGAGTGACAGCCAGCAGTGTCTGTTGGCATAAATTCACATTCCTTTGTTACATCCAAACGAATCATCGATAGCTCTTTCTTTTTCTTATGTTCGTTTCAATACTCCTCTAGTAGAGAATATATAAAATCATGTCTTCGGGCAGATCATGAATCTGTGATCACTAAAAATATATTAAAACGATTATTATTATTTATATTGTTTTGATATTCATTCTTCATTCATTTCCATTCATTTATTCACCCTTTTATTTCTAAATAATTTCTACTGTAGAAACGTCATTATGCCAAATGCCAAATGCCAGATGTCAAAAATCTGTGAAGATATGTAAAATATATTGGGATACGATTCATTTGAATTTATTGGTCGACAGGTATACAAACGACAAGATTATTCGCTCAATAACATAGATTCGTTGAACTATTGCCGAAAATTGTGAGAATTGTTATTAAGAAAACCAGTATGGAGGACAATAATTCAATAGCGGTTGAACAGGTCTCGGGATTCAATCACTCAACAGTATGAATTCGAAAACAGGTAGTGTCTGATTTGTCCTCTTTATAATAACGGAAATAATCTAATATTACAAGAGATCAAGAGTAAATCGGAAATGATTCGACAGATTATCAAGAACTCATCGAAACATCCAGGGAAGAGTGGCTTTTCCCGATCGGCAACGAGTTCGAGAAAAGCAAAATTTATTTTCGTCAGTCAATTTCGGACGTCAAGTTCCGAGAATATGTTGTAATTCCATGAAAACAATGTACTTCGAATTATTGTTGTCGCTCGAATAATGTAAGAAATTATCCTCGCTCTATTACTTCGTTAGACGAGGGCACATATTGCAGGTGAGGTACATTGAATGAAAAAACATTCTCATTATTGGGTATACTTTCTGCGATTAGGAATGTCCGTTTTTTCCTCCCGAACAATGGTGATGAAACAAAAACCGAATGAGTACAATGGGTGTTCTTTCCATCAGTAGGATGTCAATGGGATACTTCGTAACCTTCAATCAAATTTCTAATGGAAGAATTTAGGCAATGTTCCTACAGAGAAATTCAGTCATTGTATCTATGATTCTTTTCCTTATGTTTATGTTGTTATCAATCAGTTGTGAAATTTCTTGGACTTTCGAAAATGAAGAATATATCCTTTCTCAGTGTTCACATATTTGGTTGGCAACTAGTATACTATTTTGTGGATTTTACTTGTCTCTTCTGAGTTGGTATATTGTTTTTTTCTTATTTTGTGACAATTTCCACTAGGAATGATGTATCACTGCTGAATCGAAATCACAAGAATATTGAAGATGCACGACAACACTTCACACAACACTTCAGTTATACCAATATGAAGAAAACTGAAGTTGCATATCGGAAGGGGAGCAGGAAGCTGGATATTGGAGCTGCCATATTTTTTTTCAAATAGAAATTCTTATTAGGCATTATCATCGGAATTATGTATACCTGCCAAATGACAAATCGATCGAACGATCAGAAGTGGGTCAAATGTAACTTGAAAAATATGATGGTTATTTCAATAGTCTGACAATTTAAAAATTCATATTGGGATATATTTCACGAATGACAATGATATCAAAGGAATATTGGAAATGTTCGTAGGCTGGGGAAGAAAGAATGAAATGACATTAAAGAGAACCCACCCTCATCGATCCTCTAGGCGCCATCTACCCCAACCATAAAAATTCAAATATCAAACCCCTACTTGTGTTACATCAATGGAGAGCTCTCAAAGAACTATTTTCATTCATAATTCATATCATAAGATAGTATCTTGATGAGATTCCCAATTTTTGCCATTTTTTTCTCAGGGGGTTTTGATGAGGGTGAGTTCTCTTTCATGTCATTTGAGCTATCCCTTCCTATTCTAGAAACAATTATAGACATTTTTTGATTTCATCTTTCGTTTGTGAAATATAGCTCAAAGTAAGTTTTCAAATTGTAAAATTAAAACAACCATCATATTCCACATTCCAATATTTAGAAAATAGAGGAATGAACAAACCACCTCTCATATCATCAATATTTGGTTCTATTCAATACCTAAGAAGTTTACTCAAAATAGCAAGATTGTCATGGATCTTCAGGAGGTATGGAGGAAGATGTGTTTCGCAGATGGGCACTTGTGTACTAATTTCCGTATAATACACACGATATCAATCTTTCACCAGAGAAATCCGCCGATTACGAATCAGGTTGAAGTTACATTATCATCATTGTATCGAATTTTTTTAGGAATCCATCGAAGTCATTGATCAAGAATTAATCCTTTTTGTACAGGAAAAATCAGCTGTTCCATAATGGGTCTCTTTTATGAACGTTCACAAACGAACAACATTAATTTCTTTCTATACAGCGGGATTGAATTTCGTGGTGAAGAATATTTCAATGTTTCTTCTGAAAGTGCCAATATTACTCAGTAGGTACTTACCGGTGATAGTTTAATTTCGAAGAGTAGAAATCCACACGGTGAGTCACTGAACTTGACGACGTATCTCACCAAACACACTCTCGAATGTCCAACTCAACCTGCAGTGAAAGCTGCCTTTACCATCGTTCTTATACCAATTGGATGTTATGGTGTTTGAGTCCATTTCGGCCAATAACAATGCCGATATATTTGATTGAGCCAATGGTATTCCGGATCGTAGCTGGCTTTCGCTGAAATTTGAATTATTTGGACGCTCTATTACGCAGATCATCATAATTTTTTAATTCCGTGGATTTTTATATTTATGAGTGATGTTTTTGTCTATTCCAACGAAATCATATACAATTAATGGGGTGAATGTGTTGTTGCATTATGCTGCAATAACTGGAATGAACATGAACTGCAGAAGAATTGACTGGTTGCCAAATGAATTGATTGAATTCTCACAGTTTTGTTCTGTTGGAGCATTTTCATATTAGCGGGGTTTTCCGTGTATTTTCGTGACCCATCTAGGAAATCTCATATAACAAAAAATCAATTTGTTTCCTGAATTATAAGAATCTCACAAAATGGAAGAGTATTCCGGCAGACAATGAACATATTTGGTCAATTTCTTCCACTTGTTCGTTCAGCATTGGTATATCTGAAAAAATGTTTATGAATACGCACTAAAACATAGTCATGCCAAGTAGTCAAATTGGAAGTTCAAAACTAGGCGCTAATTCAATTTTTCACCAAATTATTATAAGTTTTGGGAATCTCATCATTGACTAGATATTGAATGGGCTGTTCTGAACAGGAACAACCGATTATGAAAGGAATTATAACCCGTTCAATCGGAAAAAATGCTTCAATAGCCCAGTTAGAGTTGGCCCCGTGTCCTTTCATTATTTATTTATTTGATAATTCATTTTCACACAGGCCTATTGGCTGCATATGTTTGATCTTATGAGTTTGTGGTGATATGTTCTTCGAAATGGAAAAAAAGATATTATCGTCGGAAAGAAGTTGAGAATCGATATTCGTTCTGGATTTGAACTTTTCATCCAGGTTTTGTATTCAGGATCTGGTTACGATGAAAGAAGGGGTACGGTTGCTATAATTTCTCCACCAATCAATGGAAGAACTTCAACCCAGACAATTGACAATTTGACGATTTTTGAGAATCTCAGAGTTTCAGAAAAATGCTATATTCCTATGGGGAGTGGGAATCATGAGTTCAGAAGCGTACACAGAATTATTCCAAAGTGGTCGCAAAAGCTGAGGCTGAAAGTTTGAATTTCTACATCAAGTACTTCGATCGGAATTGCTATGAAATGGACATGATACCAAATGATAGCGTTGAAACATTTGAAATCCAACTCCACCTGTTCGTGGCACTATCATCAATTTTCATTTCTTATTGAAAGGTGGAATGAAAGAATCGTCACAATTACATTTGTTGTAACGTCTAACTTCGCATTATCAAAGGTTATGACTTGATTTTTCTGAAGAGATGACCATATATTCCATCATATCCTTGAATGAACTTCATCATGATGGATTCGATATTTACCAAAACTGTCTATAGGTTGATCAATGAAGTGGTGTATTTATTCTCTCTAGATTTTCTGAAATATTCTTCTTTCGTTTCTACGAAAATGGAAATAGGATTCATCAAAATTATTTCAATTCTGATTGTAGTGAGGACAGATTTGTAAATCACCCCGAAATGTCATCGCACTCGAAGTTCAACCATCAGATACCCAAAAGAGAAATTCTCCATTTGTAGAACCATCTTGTTCTCCTTTCGATTCGAAAATAAAAATATATTTCAGTGGACATTTTGAGATTGAATCTGTTTCCGTTTTCAACACAATTGGAATTTTTGTGATATTCTGATTGTTGAAAGTGGAAGAGTTATTATTTTTTATTATATTCAGGAACGAAGAGAGAACATCCCAGAAAATCTAGAAGAAATTATACCTACCGAGTCTCAAGCTATTATCTCAAATGCTACGTAGGTATTACAACGTTCAATTCTCTCCATAATGTTTTATTCAGAAGTGAAACATTCATCTAGGGGTCAACCTTTTCTTTGCATCACTCATGCAGCATATATGGAGAAGTCAATAGTCTTCATCTCCATACTTTGTAGATAAGAGTCATACCCAATAGTTCCTTATGATGAACCTCAACCGATGATGAAATGAAATATTGAGTGATCTTTCAAGAAAAATCAATTGGATAACTATATAGTGTTGAACAGCCAAATGGAATAAATCCGACAACAAATAAATGAGGGTGGGTTGGGAGAAACGCTTGGACACGTCGATTTGTATTTTTGAAAACGCATTTTTTTTTCAGGAAAATTCAATTATATAGATTGTGTCATGTGACAGTGACCAATACCAACAACCTGTATTTCATTCCATTTTCAAATTCTCACTGAACAGCTGATTTCATCGATACACCACACTTTGGGTCTATAGCCGAAATGATGACAGAGATATAGGGTGTGAAAAATCGAGATTTTTCAACTTTAGGATTTTCTTGTGTCGAAACTATTCATCATTGGTCAAAATGGCTTACATGTCCCTATCCCAACTTTTGATTTACTACCTACTGTCATTAGATTGAAACAAATATAGGGTGATGCGGAATTCAGAAAATTGGTTATCCTGTATCTGTCCCGAAGAAATGTCAGTAGGTAGTATATCGAAAATTGAGATAGAGATATGTAAGTCAATAATGCATAGTTTCTACACAAAAAATTCATTACGTTGAAAAATCTCGATTTTTCACACCCTATATCTCTGTAATCATTTCCGCTGGACCCCAAGTGTGGTGTATCGATGAAATCAGCTCTCTAGTGGAAATTTAAAAATGAAATACAGGGTGTTCCATTTGAAATGAGAAAGTTGGTATTGGCCACTGTCACATGATACAATCTATATAATTTGATTTTTTCGAAAAGAAAGCGTATTCAAAAATACAAATCGACGTGTCCAAGCGTTTCTCCTAAAACAACATCATTCATTTGTTATCGAATTTATTCCATTTGGCTGTTCCACACTGTATGTGGTTATGGAGTTACGTCATGCCATATTTGATTATGACAAAATGTGCCTCATTGTAGGCATATCATTTAAGACGTCTCAGTAGTTTTTCGGAAATGTTTACGCAGTTTATATACGAAGTGGTTCATGATTAGTCATTCACGTACTTTTTCATAATCACCCAATTGAACTATCAATTTTGAATAATTCGAATTAATTGTTCACAATGAGAATATCCAAGAAATTAAAAAAAAAGTATTGTGGTACATGAATGAAAAAATGATCTTATATTATGAACTATAATTTTCCGTCTGGCTCCCTGAAAGGTGTTCTGATCAAAGTTGAGTTTTCAATACATGGTACAATTTCATCAATTTTCTACCCGACTCAAAGTCTAATGGAAGTCGTTAATATGAGATCGAATAATCGAAGACAGTGAATCAACATGAAACTACAGCAATAACTGATTTCACGGTCGATTCATGTCTCACGAGGTGCCTAATTATTTGTATATAGGAATTTCTCAATTTTGAAGTCTAAAATAATAATAATTAATAATATCTTTTCACGTTTTCATTTCATCTCCAACTCGTGTGCAATTTTCCTTCAGAATATATCATACATACTCAGAACCACCTTGGTAGACACCATATACAGGGTTGGGATAAAGTATGGAACCAAGTAAATATCTTCTAATCTTATTTATATCTGAACGAGAAGAACGATATCTATGAAAATTTGTAGGTGAGTGCAATGGAACAAAATGTATCTGATCTACAATGCCATCAACTCCTTCAATTTGAACGGGACACTCTATTTATTCTCACAGATTTTGAAAGAACTTGTTATTTTGAATTCACACATACTGAGTTTGGTGTGAAAAAATTTGTAAAAATGAGGAATATAGCACTCTAATCAACCTCCTTTGAGTTTTTTGCATTAGAGAAAAACAACTATTCAGATAGAGTGATTGATATTGTTTGTATGCATAGCAATAAATGAACGTACGATTTTCGAATTGTACGATTCAGAATGGTTCAATCGAGTGAAAAAGAGCGTATTGAAATTTTAATGATGATCGGTTATGGTGATTTTAGAAATGATTTCCGTCAATTAAAATTCGACACTTGGAGAAAGGCAGAGTACTCGTTCATTTATTACTATGCATACAAACAATATCAATTAGTTTATCTAAATAGTTTCCCACTCTGATGCAAAAAACTCAAAGGAAGTTGATTAAAGTGGTATATTCCTACTTTTCACTATTCTTTTTACATTAAGCTCAGTATGTATGAATTCTAGATAACAAGCTCTTCCAAAATCTGTTGAAATATATAGGGTGTCCCATTTTGAATGAAGGAGGCATTTGCGGTCGAACCAGAAGTGAATTATGTCCGAAAAAATGTACATCAGATGCATTCCGTTCCATTGCACTTACCTGCAAATTTTCATAAATATCTTTCATCTCGTTTAAAAGATATTCACTTGGTTCCATACTTCATCCCAACCCTGTATGTGATAACACCTATATGGATAACACCTACAGTTTCCTCCATGCGGAAGTGAAGTCGAAACAAATGAGCGTCGGCGCGATCGCAACAGAGATATGCGCATGCGCAGATCCGACCCTTGTCGGATGTCGCATCTTATGCAGATGTTGTTTCTCATTTTGGAATGGCGCATGCGTATATATCAACTGCGAACGGCTACGTCTTTTGTTTTTTCTGGCTTCAGCTTCCATGTTGTCGTTATCTATATAGTCAATATTAGATATATGATAGGCACCTATCCTATCTCAACGTTCAGAATATCACTTCTCATTCACTTGATCGATATATTCATCACCTCTCGTATTCATTGCATATGACAGGGATCATGAGAAATTAAATTTGAGTTCACTTACTGAACCGTTCTTATCTTACTGTCAGACTTGTTCAACGTTATAATAAATCGTTTCCTTCAATAATCTTCCACAATGATTACTAAATTAGAACGAATTCCAACAATTAGACAAGTGCCTGGTTAGTGCATTCGCATACAGAGGATTTCATCAAATCATACTTATTGTATCAGTGAATTGATCGATCATATGACAGTAAGAACAATGATGATATAATGAGTATTTCATAAATACTGTCTGTTTCTCGAGGAGGTGGTACATTTATTCTCCATAGAGAAATTTTCTATTCGTCAGTGTCACCTTGTTCATGAGAAATTTTGAAAATACAAATATAGTTAATAAGGATAAAACCTCTACTTATCTTGGTGGACATTTTGCGAACGTTCCCGAAACGTCCCGTTCTCAACGGGAGCAGATCTCTTCTGAATCTAAAGGTTTCATTTCATGCGCAGTGACATTTTAGGGCAGATCACGAAATCTGTCCTCAATAGAAATATATCTAAATAATTTTCAATAACTTCTACTTCATTTTTCAGAAACGAGGAGAGAAAATTTCATAACAAGCTAGAAGATGAATGAGTATTTCACTTTGAGTTGAGAATCACGACATAATAGCAGAAGATGCGGTGTTCTTGGTTGAGAATAATGAGTAGTACTCCGATCATGATATATTTTATGTTGATAATGTTGTTCGGGTCAACGACGATTCTCTGAAACAAAATGGCAAGCGATCATTGGCATTTGCCTGTCTTTCATAACATATTCAAATAGATTCAGTGGAGATCTGTACCCATTCGATAGGGATATACATGAATATCATACAACCACGTGGCTTTCGAAATACTGGATCACATAGTTTCATATGAAGAAGATTTTTTCTCCGATCTATGACAAAATACTTCGTCAGCTCTCCCTCGAAGCCTTCCTTGGTGAATTCACATGAAATCATGAGATAGTCACTTCTTGGAATTTGTTCGATTGTTTCAGTGGCTTCCTTAAGAGCTATTCATCTGATGATATTGGACAAATTGTTGCACTCATGTTTTTTCTTGTGAGTTTCTTATCAAGATTGAGGGAATCAAAATACATTCCAAAAATCCCAAAAAGAGAAGTTTGATTGCCTGTTTTTCGAGAACTATGGGTATTTGGAAAAAGTTCTTGCGGACAATTTCCTCATTTTTCAGCAAGTAATCTACTCGTGGATTGTTTCACGATATCAATGAAACACCCTGTAGACCAGTGAACAGTTTTGAATTCTTTATGTATATTGCTTCGATTCTCTGCTTCAAATAGATCTAGATATATTGGATCATCTGCTCTTCATGATGTTGACGGAAAAAACATGAATGAACATTCATTTTTCAGCTTTCAATGGGATTTTCTCTCCTCGTTTCTGAAAAATAGAGTAGAAGTTATTAAAAATTATTGCAATATATTTGTAGTAAGGACAGATTTAGGATCTGTCCCAAAATGTCACTGCGCTTGAAATTAAACCTTTAGATACCAAAAAGAGAAATTCTCTATTGGTCAGTGACACCTTGTTTTTGAAAAAATTTTGGAAATACAAATATATTTAATGAGAATAAAACCTCTACTTATCTTGGTGGACGTTTCGGGAACGAATCTGCTCCCGTTCTCAACACAATTGAAATATTTTTCTCTTCGTAAACTTTTTTCAATGTTTCCGATTTTGACACTGGAAAGTGTCAATTTGGCAGATGGAGAAATTCTGGTTACAAGGTGTTTTCATCAATTGATATCGAATTTTCCATTTTCATATTCAAGTTTCAGAAGTGGATGCCAAGTTCTATCTATATCAACTGAACAAGAAGCAATATTATTGTCTCCGCAGGAGAATGCAAGCAGACTCTTCGATTTTCCGTTTTTGGTTTTTGTCTTCTTTTCCTATGATCCTAATATTATCCCAATCGGCCATATGTTGTCCATTAGAATTTTTGGAACTATGTCTCAAAACAACTTACTTTCAATTAGATCATGATTTTTATCAACAAAATTTTGGTATGGCCATGGGTTCACCATTATCTCCTATTCTGAGTAATATATTCATGGAAGATTTTGAAGAGAATATTGTGAAAAAATTCAGTAAACAACCAAAGACAATTGGGACAATATTAAGATCATAGGAAAAGAAGACAACAACCAAAAACGGAAAATCAAAGAGTCTGCTTGCATTCTCCTGAACGGAGACAATAATATTGCTTCTTGTTCAGTTGATATAGATAGAACTTGGCATCCACTTCTGAAACTTGAATATGAAAATGGAAAATTCGATATCAATTAATGAAAACACCTTGTAACCAGAATTCCTCCGTCTGCCAAATTGTCACTTTTCAGTGTCAAAATCGGAAACATTGAAAAAAGTTTACGAAGAGAAAAATATTTCAATTGTGTTGAGAACAAGGTGTCACTGACCAATAGAGAATTTCTCTTTTAGGTATCTATAGGTTTAATTTCAAGCGCAGTTACATTTCGGGACAGATCCTAAATCTGTCCTTACTACAAATGCAATAATTTTCAATAACTTCTACTCTATTTTTTAGAAACGAGGAGAGAAAATCCCATTAAAAGCTGAAAAATGAATATACCACCTCCTCGAAGAACTTACAGACAGTATGAATGAACATCTCATTCAGCATATAGAAAGACGAATGTAAAATGAACAATTCGATGTAGATTATTGATATGAGGCCAACGGAATATTCAGGGTTGGGCAATAGTGCATCAGAGTCTGATTGCTCGAGACCTTTAATACCTAGAGACATGATCCAAAGAGCAAATGTCAACAAGACGAGATGGTCCATCATGAGAAGGTATTGCGACGTATACAGTGCGCATCGAATCTCTTTCAAATGGGATGTCTTGTATATTAGTATATTTTTTTCAACGTTCTAGTGACCTCCATCCACTCTCCCAATATTATCGAGTATGTGTCAATCATTACAATGTTGCAGATGCATACTTGGAAATTCGCTGACTTGCCACAGTTGTTTGCTGGATGGATGGGTGGAATTTATGATCAATTCCGAGGTTTCGTATTTGCACGGGCTGGTAAAAAATGATTTTGCGATTTGGAATGTCTCGAATTCATTTTTCTCAAGTTTCTCGAATGGAACACCCTGTATATTTCGTCACCATGTGATGTAGAATTGGAATGAGAACATTTCCTTCAACAATGTCTCTATAGCTATTTCGGACCATTTCGAATAATCAAACTTCCAAAATTTTCAACTGATACACATAAGAAAAATCATTTACCACGAGTGGAAACTCACTGATGTTCCTATAGGAAGAGTGAATTACTCAGCATCCGCGAAAGTTCAGGAATCTTGCCATCAATCAATAATTTCGTGGTTCTTCCAATCCATCGACCCCATTGTCTGGATTACATCCGTTTTCGTAACATTTCTCAGGTTATCGTAGGTCTCGATCATTCAGACTCTGACGCGCTATCGTCCAACCTGACTTCAAACCACCTATTCTTCCACACTTTGGAATTGTATCTCTAAGATTTCCTGTGTTTAGACTTCGAATTTCTGACAGAGCCCTCAACGAGCTCCTACCTTCGTACTGACGATGAATATCCATGAATATTTTTTAATAAAATTCACGGATTCACCCAATTGATGGATGCTGAGTCCCTCGAAATTCCACAAAAGAATTTCTAATGATGATTTGCAGTATTTGTCATGATTATTGATATTATACTACACAAATTCGTGCAAAAGTGAAGTTTTTGTTGGAATGGGGAAAATCGTAATCAGTTGAAATATGTGGATTTCATAATGGTATTCTTATCATCAGTGAATCACACTGGAATTATTATCATGAATGGAATCAGCTCAAAATCCACATTATGCCTAATGTTTTGAGAATCTCATTGGGTTGCCTTGCTATAATCGAATTTGATGCGTACTTGGAATTTTAGGAATATTACTACACAACTTCTCTTCACGGTAACACCCTATTCTTCTCTTTCCACTCACTCAGACAATCCTTGAACAAATCTTGCTTTCTTGACACATTCCTGTCTTGACTGAAACACAAATGATGTTTTTACGACTACCATTGATCATTGTCTATTATTGAAAATCGATCGTCACGTCAGAATTATAAGTAAGTCGACCAAAAATGTTTGTCACACTCCTGAAATATGAACGACGCAGATTAAATAATGATTATCAACCTAGTACAAATATCAATCAGATGTACTCTCTCAAATGGGCGCATTAATTCACTCGCGAGAGGTCCCCTGATTATATTTGTCTATTCTGTCACTTGGATACAGCAAGCTGAAGTATCAATGCCATCATGACACCAGTACCTACTGGAATTGACCTTGAAGCTCAATTATTCCTTCGATAATAATATTTCTTGCCGTAGAAGGAGTATATTCTTTCTACCTATTCTAGCAAACATGAAATGAATCCCTTTTTATTCATATGTTATTCATTAATACATGTCAATGAATTTCCTTCCATTTATTTTTTTCATCATCATTATCATTCACAATTGAAATCACTTTCTACAACTACTGCATGATTTATCGAAATACTTCATTTAGTTCTCAGATTTTAGTTCTTGTTCACAGTTACACATTGTAAAAAGATTGTAAGTGGGTCTTGTACCTGTTTGGGCAATAAATAGTTTTTTTATATGTCGTAGAACTCGCACGGAATGCTCATTTCTAACTGAGTAGCATAAAAGTTTGCAACAGCCGCCAAGGCTCAAGCTGTGACTTTCCATACTAGTAAAAAATGGGAACCATTCCAGCTCGTTCCAAAAAAAGTCAGGAGTTTGTCTAATCAAAGTTGTGAATGCAATATAAGGTTCTAAAAATGGTGTAGACCTATGAGAAAACGAGGTGCATTTCTTTCACTTGAGTGAGATAGATAGCTTTCTCATCCTTTATCGGAATGACAGATGATTAGTTGATTGATGAGCATTGGAACAGGTGTGAATCAAACGAAGAATACCCATAGAATATGAGATTTCTTCCTCTCATTGAGAAGTATACACCTCACAGCCACTTTTGACGCTCTTCGAAGTTCGTGGAATTATCACATGTTCGAGGTTCGACTTCAAAATATATCCAGAATTCTCTGTTGGTGTCGGTCCAATGAAGACTCAGTAGTAGGTTCATTGATGATCCAGCTCTGACAAGATCACTTCAAACCATAGAGAGAAATAATCTGCTAAAGAAACTGCGATTGTCTCATCTGCAGATTGTACAGATTGCTGACCAAAAAATATATAAAACACACAGATCTCCAGAAATCACTTTGATACATCATCGGAGCAATCATTATGGAGATTGTTCGAATGGTTTTCTACCTACAGATATTTGTTTGATCTATGAATTTTTCATTGATGATTTATTACAATCGATCATCAGGCCAAGTAAGTACACCAATAAAAAGTAAGTACCCCTGTAATTCCCGAATATCGAGCAAACATTTATTGTTTTATGAAATCCTAATGGGACGATCTCGATCATTTAGCTCAAACCTTATTGAATTGCCATTAGGAACTTTCGTCGTATCTGCTGCATCAATATTGAATACTCTGAATAATTGAGGATCTTCCGATGAAATTATAGACCAGATCTTGTATTGCCAGGGAGGAATCCAATATGACATTGAATAATGCGGGGTCACGTGACTGGCCCCGCCCACTTAGGAACAAAGAGGGTTTTCTATTGGTACACGACGCTTCGTTTTCGTCAGCACAAGTTTAGCTTAGTGATAGTTCTTATTCTATCTCATCTACAGTATACAAACAAGCAGGTCACAAATACGTGTTCTTCTATGGAAATTCAGTTTTCATGTTATTGTAATTTCGCTCTGTGATATGGTGAGAAGTTGTCGTGTGAAATAGGGATGACAGGTGCTAACTGGTGTTTTTGTGCTTTTCCAACTACAAGATAATCAGGATACTTTGAAACCCTCAAGGTAATTGGGAAATATATTTCACGGTACTGATAATTCATGGATCACACATCCGAAAATCATCTGGGGCTAGTGAGGCGAGGCATATAAGGCATCATCGACAGGATCACCAAGCTCCTTTTCACTCACTCAATCTATTTTTATGACTGCACATATCTCTCCTCATCTACTAGTATTTCATTTCATCAATTCATTGTCCTATTATCTGATATCCACAGATGTTTGACCCCATCTATTTGATATCTGAGCAAACCTGAGTATACTACGATCTGGAAGATCAAAAGTGGCCCCTTCCTTTCCTATATCTCGAGAGATTCTCCTCGACGACTATATAAATATCTTCAGTTCAGTTATTAGATAGAAAAACACAATTTCAGATGTAGAGTGAGATTGAACATTCGGATCACTTGAGACCTAAGTTAGAGGGAACAAAACAGCAGTTGTTAGAGTTATTAGTTAGAGAAGTTACCTAGACAAGGTTAGATAACATGTGCTTCAATCTTTTGATTCTGGTGGAAAAAATATCCAGATCTAGATTGTTGCCAACATTGGAATTATAGGAGCGAATGCATCAGTAAAGTGGAGAGTTCAGAAGGAAATTTGTGCTACCCCAACCTGCAACTAGAAGTGTGCTGTTTCTTATTGTATGTGGTGTACAGTTCAGAATGATAATAATTAGGCAGTGAGGTGAATCGATCAGATTATTGAACAGTTCGTAGACCAAACAGATATCGAAGAATCTCCTTCTAAGCTCGAGGTGTTCTGATTCATGAAATCTCAAATTGAATTCATATGAGAAGTAGTGCCGGTGCCTATTATATCTGTAATTCAGAGTACTGATGAATTTTCTTCAAATATTATCGATTCTCATGGTGTGGTTGCTGTAGCAGGGGTTCCATATCACGGATGCGTATTCTAGGTCAATTTTACAATTGTATTATAGAGACTGGTGACTCTTTTGGAAAAATTTGTTGATATGAATGTCGAAAGCTGATTTAGTATCTAGAGTGACCCCAAGGTCTTTCACAGAACTGACCTTGGTTAACGTTTTCCCGTTTATTGCGAAATCAAAGGTTGGAGGTGCATTGCTTCTGGAAAAAATAATCTCATTACACTTGTCAAGATTCGGGTGTCTCTTGTTGACAATACAGTATGTAAAGAACTTGTCAGAGCAACTTTCAAAGCAATGTAGTCTTCTCGACGCAGAACTGCTTTATAAATCTTCTAGTCGTCTGCGTTAAGAGCTATATCAATATTATCAAAACACTTAGTGATGTCGTTCAGGAAAATATTGAGATGGAGTGGTCCAAGGTGAGAACCCTGAGGAACTCCCGACATGACCGACCGTAGCTGAGATTTACAGTTGTTGATTGCCACGAATTGCCTACGGCCAGTCAGGTAGTAGCTCTACAAGGATAGGAGGTTGCCATGTATACCGAGATTTCTAAGCTTCACGACAAGGGTCGGGTGATGAACCTAATCGAAAGCCTTAGGAAAATCGGTGTACACTACGCAGGTGAAGGCTCCGTTTTCCATGGATTATAGAACTCGTTGGATAAAAGGAATCAAGTTTGTTAAAATGGATCTTTCACCGCAAAAGCCATGTTGATAAAGGTTAATAATATTATTCATTCGAGAGGAGAGATATGTGCAGATGATCATTGTTTCAAACATTCTTCCTGAGTGGTTTAGTAACGATATGGGCCTGTAGTTGGCTGTGTTATTTTTATCACCGGATTTATGAATGGGCAGTTTTCCATTTATGTGGAGAAACACAAGGTAGAACCTTTCCATCAAGTCTCTCGGTACTCCATCGTTTCACGAATTCACCGTGAATCGATGTATTCTGCAATTCAATTCCATCTCTCTGATATTCAGATAGTTTTGGAAGAAGTTTTGGATTCACTGCGACCTGAAGAATCGATCGGAGTAAATTTTTCCACTATGCCTTGAGATTTCGCTGAGAGATTTATTTTCCTAAGAAATCTTGAAATTCACCAATGAGGTCTGTCACCTTTGGTTTCCGTAGGCTGCTTATAGTGTAAGGTCTCATTCAATTTTTCTGGTTTCTCAAATTTGAATTGATCCTGATGATTTGAAACTTTCGAGATGATTGTGAGATACTACTCGTACTTGTCTCTTGAATATTCCGGAACCACCAGGTCATCAAGAGCTGGTGGAGCAAGGCATGAGGAACTATTCAGAAGTATCAAGTGGAGTGTGATGAGTTTTTCTTCATCCTCATTCTAATTTCGATCTGTGGTATGGTATACACAAGAGTGTGAGTATGCTCGATTTTTCTATCGAATCAATGAATTGCTGGGTGATATTTTCTTCAGGAATATTCAAATTCGCCATCACCGTTCCACCTTTGTGTTCTGTGATTGACACTTTTTGTGAAAACGTTAGGAGAGGTTCCATCTCATTTTCTATTTCTTGAGTCAAGTTCCGTGAGGTGTGATCCTAGACCTGATTTTGGCATATCGATCAATTGATTCTCACCAAGGCCGAATGATATCTTCATTCTATCTGGATTATCCCCTCCTTGTGGAAGTTTGTGGGAGACCGGTAATTTGATGTCAATCTCTTTCCAGTATAGTAATTTCAGATGATGTCAAGAAAATGACTTCGAATTCATCAAGTGTACATGTACACTATATCCATGAAGTGATTCTTTCACTGGTTGACTTTTGAATAGTTCGGATTCTTTTTCCGATCATTTCTTGCTCCGTGGTACTTCAGGAGCAACATTTCGAGATCGCTGGAAGTTTTTGAAATGAAATTCTTCATACAATACTCAAATTTCAGATGAATATATCAACTCAAAGCAAAATGGCAATTGATGATATCAGATATTTCATCGCAGATCGTTATTTTGTCAGACAAGAGTAGATGAGGAGGTGGTAGGTACAGTTTTTCCTTAATCATGCATGTGCACAATGCAACAATAATGTTTGTTCCTGGATTTCTGGAAGTTCTTGTGGCAACTCTACTCCTTCGATCCCTACTCATCACTAGACTAGACTCGAATAATAATGGAATGGAAGTGAGCTGTCACCCAGAAGGTATATCTGAATTCATGAATGGTGACATTCTTCCAACTTGTTTCTGGTCATCGCTGTTCATATGGGACGAACGAATATGAGACAAAAAGACTTAGATAATTTTCGAGATTTCTCAAATGATCAGAGCTATGATGACACGTTAAATGATATATATGATATATGATTGTCATAGTAAATTCTCCTCTTGGAGGAGGTCATATAATTCTCTGAGAACATTTCAACAGTTGAGGAACTCCCAGATGATGTTGGATTTTCAATTCTGACTGTGTAAGGATGTTATACTAGAGCTAGTCGAACAACTAGGATTATTCACCAATTTTCAATATCCAAACAGCAAGTAAAACTGGGTCTCTTTGTCTCAACACACTTATGGATCGATGAACTTTTGAAATGGATTTGATAGAATGATCTCACACTATTGAACAATCCGATCCGAATGAAAATAACTGAAGATGTCGTATCTTTCATTACAATTGAATTTAAAAAATAAGATGATTTGACAAAGCCAACAGTCATGTGATTTTCCATCGCTTCGTCTCTCATGGTCTTTACAATTCCTCTTTCTTTGAGCTCGATCTAGTAGAGAATATCTAATATCATATCTTTGATGAATGACAGAAAATGAGAGTTTTCCAGGACAAGATCAATTTCTTTCATCTCCGCGGGTGTTAGTCTGCATAAGTGGATGATTTGTTCAGTCTGTTTTTCCAAGATATACCTCAGTGAATTGACTTCATCCTCCTCTAGTTCATTCATCAGTCCTGGAGTACTTCTGAAACGATTGAAACGTATCTTTCAGTTCTTCCATTACTTTTCTGACTCGAAGGAAGATGGCTCTGGTGCTGCTATTTGATGAACTGGAAAAATGGAAGAAAAATAACTGCCATAGTTGACCTTCATTTCCATTGCCCCAGTCTAACCCATCAAACAGGTTAGCGACCAGAAGTTAGTTTCATTGTCGGCAAAGAGGTTTTTGGGTCGCCCAAACATACTGATTATTCTCTCCAAAGCTTGTAGTCTCCAGGTTCGTGACAATATCTATAACTACACACCTGTAAACAGCACTGGTGGATTCCAAGAAAAGTGGTCCCGCTGAATCCACTTCGTTGGTCATCTGCTAATATGTTTTTCGGAAATGGAGCTGCAACCTGCGTGGCTTCCTATTTGCAATACCGCTGACACGTAACACAGTTATGCATCATGTAGAAGATAGATTCTCGCGTTTGAGTGATCCAGTACCGTTCACGCAACTTCTTTTTCAGAAATGGGGTCCCAGCGTGACAATAGTTTTGACTCAAGCAATTTACGTCGACACTTGAAGTTTATAAATCTTCGCCACTAAGCAATCGTTTTCACGTTCTCCATGAAAGGAACTGACCTTTCAGGAGTGGATTGATCTGATGAAAATATGTCGGCGTGAGTCTGTTTTCTTTCTGAATCAATGATAACTTCATCTTCTTCATATAACTTCATCTTTTCCGCGACAAAGCCATGATGGTCCCTCCCACCATCTAGATTCCAGTAGTTCTTTCGGCGTGCATCCTCTCGATGGAAGATCTGCCGGGTTCATTGTGCCGGGAACATGACGCTCTTGCTCCGATTCCTTCAGTTGGAGGAATGACCTGACTCTGTTTCCCACGAGAGTTCTTCTGGTTTCGTTTCGCTTGTACCATGCTCAGGCCGTCGTGGAGTCAGTCCAGAAATTAGACTTGATGTTCCCTAACCTTAATATCTCCTTCACAGCAGCAGAGGGCTGGAGTTTACACCAAACATATTACAAAAATGACGATACGTTTCAACTCCACTGCCTTCCTCCTTCCACTATAAGAATTTGTGGAATTTTCGATGCTCTTCTTTGACATCAATCATCTGGAAGGCCTCTCGGTCCTTTTTACAGAGAGTCATTCAGGAAAGGAGAGCGAGATACTTCACAACTAGCATCGAAAACTGGACGAATTGGAGTGGTGGAACTATCCTTGAAGACTGGGTGATGTGAAAGATAGTGACTGCTTTCATCATCATCTGGAACCTCTCAATGAATCCTTCGTCATGCCAATCACTGAACAACTTATCATATTTTCCATACCGATTCCTCGCTTCTACATAGTTTTGTTGTTGTCGATACAACTCGCTATCTTCCAATCATTGACCAGGTCACATTGCGTTGCCTACCACGGTGAATCCACGGAATACCTCCTATCATCTTTTAGTGTTATCTCCTGGAGAAATATTTCGAGTGCTGCCTTTTTTTCTTCTTGTTCGGACATATTCCCAGTCAATCCAAAATCAGTACACGGATGACTTCTCCATTACCAAAAAATATATTGATGGTTTTTGCGCCCTATGGTTCCTGAACGATAGGTCCAATGAGATTCCAACCAAGTTTGGTGTTCCAAGCTGCTAGTCACTCGGCTAATTAAGTCTTTTTCCCTGTCTTCATGAGCGTCTCCACGTCACTACCAATGCAGATTTCAATGTCACTTCTATATTTCGGGGTATTGACACAATCAACTGATTGAACTCCTGGAGCACCTGAAGCCATGGTTCGATAGGGATTCTTGGTGTGCCCCCTTCCATTTTTTTTCCTTTCCCGAAGTACAACGTCCATGCTGTAGTTGTTCTTCATTCCAGATACTGAACCATCCCCAAGTATTGATACATTGATACCTTGACCAATCGATTCACTGCCTAGCTTGCGGAAATGATCAATACGATCAATACTTCATTCGTATTCTGTATGCTCGACTGGTTATCTGTTGTAGATGATGGGATGAAAGATGGAGCACTTGTTATGAGGTCGGATTCATGAGTATTGTTTCCATTTTCACCTGAAAGTTCACACCCTTTGGAATAGGACACAGTAGAAGCATTAAGCAAAGGCTTCACAGTTCTTGCATATTGCCCATCACAGAAAACACATGCTCATTTCGTTTGGTCCGACTAGAGTCTCGCCGCTGTCGCGAGTTTTTCCTCTTTCTCCAGGCACTCCTTATGTTATGATTTCAATGTTTTTTCATATTCTGATTAGTCCTGACTACCTATAGTAGCTCGGTTCACGTTGAGTCCAGGAAATCCTGAAGTACTTCAGTTGTTTCTTAAGAGGATCCCCGTTCTTTCCATCCTTTTTTGCTTCTGGTGCTTATTGCCACTATCATTTTTTTGAACGGTACATTCCAGAATTAGGTGCAGCCATGTATCGGAATGCACTTCATCCATCTTCAAGCTCTTCAGATTTGGTTTTGACGAAAATTGTCCTGATCCCGTGAATCTTGAAGTAGCAACAACCGACGGACGTGCTCTTGAATCTGTATGTTGTCACGAGTGGGTTTTCACCCCTACAATCGCAACTCGAACTTACTCGCTTGCAAGAGGTTTTATGGATATTATAATCAGAGAATTTATTTCCACTAGAAAAATTTATTCATCTTGAATAAAGACAATTCGGGCATGAACTAAATTCACCAATTTGCCAGCAAGATACACCCAACTCAAATAAAAACAAAACAAGGTAACTAAAACTATTGATATTAAAAAAGAATACTTACAGAAAGGCTCGCTTTTCGTTGGAGGATTGGAACTGCCACTCGCGAAGTTAAGACATGATGCAAAATGTTTAAGATTTACTTTTTGTTTGCGAATTTGAAAAACTATACTTTACGGTCCACTGTCCGAACCACAACTGCCGGTTTTTTCTCTAATACCTTTTCGTGTCCGTTTTAGTAGTGGTAATTGATTCAGCATAAAAACTAGTGTATTCACCTCGATTAGGAAAAATCCAAAACCAGCAGTTTCTGCCCGTCAGCGACTTCACTTGAATAATAATAAAATTGAAATCCGAACTAGAATTTCCTTTAAATATCGTAATTCTCTACTGATATCCTGTAAGCTAAATAATTCTACGAATATGATCTAGACTAGGTTGTTGTACTGTTCTTATATGAGATGAGAATTTCAAATATTCCCAATAAAATTATTATAATTTCGATTCATTCTCGACAATATCATCAAGTCCGTATCTCTTTGTCAATACCTTGATCACCTCGTCATAGTATGTATCTGTAGCTCCGTACTTGGACACCAGCTGATGAGCATCGGGTGCTTTCTCCAAACTTAGCAACATCAGAGTGAACATTACTGATTTCGGAATAGACTCGTCATCATGAGTGGAGCGGAATTGGGACCAGTAGGGTAACCACTCTAGTATTTGACCCGAAAATTCGCGAACTTCACGTAGAGAATAGTTCTTTCCAATTTTGACAGTGGATCTTGCGTCTGATGGGGCGTCGTCATTGCAGTTGTGATTACTAGGAGGTTCAGTTGCTTCTTCGATTGTATTTCTCATCACCAGAAACTTTCCCATATATCCTTCCTGATCTCCAACCTCTTTCTGAATGAGCTCTTCAGTTTAGTCATTTTTGTAGAGATCATCTGAGATTTGGCACGAAGAAGGGTTTCGCATTCACTGCTTGGATGGCTAACATGTGCCTTAGTGGTCTTTCGCCTCTTCTAGATCTGGTCAATATAATCATCGACCTCTTATTCGAGGCTGAAAATGCACCAATGTTTAAATATTTGTGGAAGATCGTCAGTATTTCGCACTTCTGCGGATTGTTTCTCCGCTAGATCGAAGTTCTTGTGATAACTTCCATTGCTACCAGTTCGGAGTCACCATATGTTGAATCCTATGTACAGTTCTCAATCTGAACTACTCGACCGATCTGATGTGATCTGACTTCAAGAGATCTACGTGGATGAGTCGGCTGTACTGGAACCATACCGTTTTACACTTATCCTGGCGTTATGTCGATATAACTAGAGAGACGCACTAGAACTATATCGTCTCTGACGTGTTGAAAACTTTTTCGACATCGGTAAATACAGCTCATTCAATACTGACAGACAGACAACTCAATACAGTGCGTATTCAAACGACACAATACATCATCGTACAGAAAAGTTATCCTGAAAAAATGATCTACTACCAGATTCTCTAAGCACCGTGTATATCATCAGATAGCACTAGGATAGCTCTTGAACATGAAATTTTTTGCAGATGATGAAATTCAAAGTTGCCGGCCTTGTGGCCGATCTGATGCCGAATATCAGGCTGATACAGGCATCAGGGCACTTCATGTTCAACTACCACGCTGACAACTCAGGTGCAGTCCATACGCTGAGATTGGGATATTCTTGTATGCATTTGGTGTTATGTTTGGTACAATATGGGTGAGTTTGCACAAACTCTTCTAAAATGAGATGCAAATTAGTTTCAATTCCTCTACAGGGTGTTTTGAAGAAAATGACTCCGTTGTTAGGATGAGAAAACACTGCAGAATAAGTTGTTCAGTAAAAAAATTTCGTAATGGCGTCCGTATTCAAAATACAGGGTCTTGAATGAAATCTTCATACACATTTCACGTGGAGCAATTGGAATGGAACTTTGAATGGATATTTTTTGGAAGCTGACATATCGCATGAATGTGCTTTCATGTCTGACTCTCATATGAGGGGTCGGTCGACAACGACTAACCTGTCGTGTTTCACCCAGTATACTTCAAAGGCGCTGGATGAAAGCTGGCAGGTGGATGTTGTTTTTACCGACTTCTCTAAAGCTTTCGATGAAATTAGTCACCCGATAGTCTTAGAGAAAATGAGATTGTTTGACTTTAGTGACACATTAGTAAAGTTCTTTGAATCGTACTTAAATGGAAGAAAACAATATGTACAATATGATGGATATAAATCATTAGAATATGGAGCCATTTCAGGTGTGCCACAAGGGTCTAACTTGGGTCCACTTCTGTTTTCAATATTCATTAACGACATAACAAGCGTACTAAATGTTGAATACCAACTATTTGCAGATGATATGAAGCTTTACCTTACCATGAACTCTACAAGAGATTCTCAGGTACTGCAGAATGATTTGAATATCCTACAAGATTGGTGCACTGAGAACCTTCTACTTCTGAATGTATCTAAATGTTCAGTATTGACCATCACTCGGAAACAAGATCCAACACTTTTTGACTATGAGCTGGGCAATGCCAGCTTAAACAGATCCGAATGAGTCAGAGACCTAGGAATATTTGTAGATCAAAAACTCACCTTTGATTATCATATTCAAAAAATTACCTCAGCAGCTATGAGGATGTTAGGATTTATGATGAGGAACTGTAAACAATTCAAAAACACTGAGTCTTTCAAAACCATTTATTACTCACTGGTAAGAAGTAAATTAGAATATGCAGCACTGATTTGGTCACCTTACTATTTAAAAAATATAAATGCCATTGAGCAAGTTCGAAGAGTTTTTGCCAAGTATGTCATATTCAAAATGGATGGAGCATACCCTGCTAGTGGCATAGACAACCAGTTACTCCTATCTAGGTCGAATATGACAAACTTACGCCAGAGGAGGGTAAAGAATATTTGTGTTTACCTGTTCAAATTAGTCAATGGCTCTATCAAATGTGGATTTCTTCTAGGAGAACTGAATTTTTCAATCCCCAGAATAGCCAGTAGGTTCAATCCAACTTTTTATTTACCACAGGCAAAATCAAACATATTGTACAATTGTCCAATATGTAAAATGTGTTCCTATCACAATACTCTCTGTCGATGTGTGGACTTAGCACAATCTCTCAAGGAATTCATATCCATTTTGAGCCAACATTTTGAATGAACTTTTTATTTATGTGTTCTGTGATATTGATAACCTTGCTACACTCACTCTCTATGAAAATGTTAAGACACACAAATATGTAAATTTGTACATCCACTTAAATGGTTGAATTAAGCCATATATAGTCTGTTGTGATGAATAGGTATCTTATTTTTATTTTTTAGTTTAGTATACATATAGGTATATTATTTATATGCAAAAATCTCTTTCTTTAAGTTGAGTCTATCCATTGTACTCTCATCATTTAATTTGAAATTGTTAATCATGTGTGTAATTTAATGCGGCCCTATCAATGGACTCTGTCTGTTGGGCTTTGTTTTCGAATAAATAAATAAATAAATGAATAAATAAATAAATATAGAGGGCGTACACGGTTCGTACCGAATATTTCCAAACATTTCCAGTTCAAAATCTCTCCCAATATTCCACTGCTGGCTCACATGATATTCCACAAACTATAGGTTTGCCTTCCGTGTGGTCTTGTGGTGAAAAGAATGCCTCCAATGGTGATGTAGAACTCAACTCAATGTGAAAAAACTTGACCTACTGATCTTATTATTATTATTATTTTTTTGTTATAAACTCCATTTTCACTCATCTCACTTTTTCAGTGCTACATTTGGGAACCTAGTGATGGAGAAAGATGATGTGAACGATTTGGCTGCCAATACGATCACAGTATTATTTTTCACGCACTGTATCACCAAATTTGTTTACTTTGCGCTGAGGTCGAAACTATTCTACAGGTTCGTATCAATTCAAAATAATTCCTTTCATTTCGCGTCGAAACAGCTTCCCATTCGATATGAAACATTTCCTGAACATAGTGAACTCTCATCCAAACGTCAGATATTCGCCATCATTCTATTTTCTATGTTCTATGAGTGAGTAATAGTTATTTAACCAACTAGTTTTGATGAAGGCGATTATTGATCGAGATATCATAATGTTCGAGATAATCGCTTCTCAATATACGAGTAGATTACAAGATTTCATCAACGAAATCAAACGACAACCACCAAAATGTCCTTCAAGCTGTTTGAAGATGTAAAATAGTGATATATATATATATATATATATATTAAATTGTTTCTTTTAATACAGATTTCACATATATCTGCTTCGAAATGGTAGGTACGTCACGATGCATGTTTGGTTGCCTATATCATAACCATGTATTGATAGAGGGATTGATCTTTAAGAGGGGTCATTAACGATCAATATCATAAACGTTGAATAGACTCGTTAACACGTCTGCATGTCGCTGTAGCCATTTTTCCAGTTATCGGTTTAATTCTTCTTTCCCTCTTCCACAGGACATTGGGGATATGGAATCAAGCTAACAGTCATCCTCTATTCGTTGAATCGAATAATAGGTACCATGCTCTGTCCCTAAAGAAAATGAGAACTCTCTTGGTTTGTGTTATGACAACCACAATTCTCTCAGCAACAGGTATGCATGATGATGGAAACTATCGAATTTTGTTACCGGATATTACGATTATTACAATGCATCGAAATGATTTTCTCCAGACAGATTGCAAATTCTCCCATCACATTTTCAGTCGGGACTGGCTCTCTTTCACAGGACTAGTCGAAAAATCGTTACATGACAAGAGATTACATTAATTCCATGATAAACTCAATAGATCTGATATGAACTGAAAAGAAAGGTGAGAAAAATCACAGTGATTAGCATTGGAAAATTCATGGAAATTCTTATATTTTCACATGATTTACACTGTGTCCATGAAGTCAACCTCCCAGGTTAATTTTTCAACGGATCGAAATCTTCTTGTGCACTTCTTTCATAAAGAATGGGGGGTCGAGTGATAGATCATTTGGAATATCACTCAATTCTCCAAACGAAACCAGAATTTCAGATGAATATATCAATCCGAAGTGAATATCGGTCGATAATGTTAGATATTCCATAGCAGAATCCACTCGATTGAATTGCTATCAACAAGCTCTATTCAAGGGTAACAATCATTTTTGACGTCTACGAGAGTTCTCTTTTCGTCAAAATGGCAAATGGACGTCCTACTGTGAGGAATTCAAATACCATGATGATTTTGTCATCTTGACGCTTTAAACGGGAGTTGAATCATCAGAGAAAAATGCGATGCCCATTTGAAAAAAAAAAAATGACATTTCCAATGTTTTGCATCCATTTTCTGGACCCACCTTCACACCCTGTGGATTATTCAGTGGTTGTGGTCATGGTGGGTGGTCTGTTCAACGTCAAATATCCATGATTATTTCCATTTCTCATCATTTTTCTCCTTTGGAAACTGAGAAATGAAGTATTCTAGGTATGATACATGAATTTCTAAATCATGGTGTTCCCTATCGAAAATGAAAAAACATTTCAGGCATCCGTCAAAAAATCCTGGCTCATTGATATTTGCTCGATTTGAACTTCCAAATGCTTTCCAATAGAAGTCACAAGGTGGTATAATCACTCGTACAATTGAATCTGGAAAACTCCACACCAGTAAGAAAATTCCGAAAACGAACGATAGACACCATGTTGGCCCAATCCATTTTATTTCATTTCAATTCCAGCATGGACGGCTATAACCTTCGTGGGCGACAGCGTGCACCGGATCAAAGACCCTGAGAATGTGAACGAGACCATCATCGAAGAGATTCCAAGGCTGCTGGTCAAGTCGTGGTACCCGTGGAACGCAATGTCCGGTATGAAGTACTACGTCACCTTGGTCTACCAGGTCTACTACGTCTTCTTCTCGCTCATCCATGCCAATCTGCTCGACAGCCTGTTCTGTTCCTGGTTGATTTTTGCATGCGAGCAGCTGCAGCATCTCAAGGAGATCATGAAGCCTTTGATGGTAACTTGCAATGATTCAGTCGGTTCAATAAAACTTAAATATTAAGATCTAATAATTCCATTAGAGTCGGATCTTGCAGCCTTTTGGCTTATCGTGTTTCTAGTCCTGAAGAATTCGATGGTACCGATGATTCGGTAGGTTCAATACAGCGGAGATTGTGATGGTTGATTGATTGATTGCATGATTCCATTCCTTCCATAATACTCTCATGAATACACTGTTGCCACTTCCATCAGAAGTCTGTTTTTCACCCAGTGGAGATTTGGCTAGATGATGGAAAGCCCTTGAGAAAATATTGAAATATTCAGATTCTGAAGGGAAACTATTGTTTGCTGAAGGGTTCGGAATTGCGAAAACAACAAGATGACATTCTTCGTATTTGAAAAAATCAACACTATATCTGATTCCGGCTCACCTGAAGTACCCTCATAATAATACTACAAATAGAGTGTAATTGATTCAATGGAAAATTTTATTTTTTTCATCTTTTGGATCACTCAGTATCGAAATCTCAGTGGTTTATATGACAGGTGAGGTGGTCATTCGATGAGGGAACACATCGGTTACTTACTAGCTATGAAGTTTCATCGATTCAACACCCACATGATGATATCTGTAGTTCAGCTAGAAAACAATAGAATCGAAAGTGAAGCAAATTATTGTTATGATCTGCATTTTTTCTGATATTTCGAATATAAGTATTCGATTGGAAGAACTTCAATCAATACTCTGAGCAGTTTTATGAAATCATGTCGACAAAAACGGCTGTATATTTCCTAGATGGCTTCGGAAAGTATTTGTACATCATTCTATTTTTATTTGATATAGATAATTCAATTGAATGAATCACTTTCGTTGATATTTCATGAGAAGAATGTGGATCTTAATGATAAATATCTCAAAATCAATTCCATT
This sequence comes from Gastrophysa polygoni, assembly GCA_963576655.1. Taxonomy (NCBI): domain Eukaryota; kingdom Metazoa; phylum Arthropoda; class Insecta; order Coleoptera; family Chrysomelidae; genus Gastrophysa; species Gastrophysa polygoni. Next base: position 1,941,814 of record OY755093.1, on the reverse strand, counting down.
AGACATCTTCCTGGTAGAAGTTACAACCATGAAACTTCGGGAAACAACGAGAAAATTGATGACCCCATCAATTATATGATTACTTTAGATTTTGATCCTGAGAAGTAAATATTCCAAAATTCAATATTGAATAACTCACACCCTTCAAATTTTGTTCGAGGGTTTTTCAACTATGCCTGGATTGAGAAGAATGCCATATTTTTTTTTCTAAAAAGCCTGGTACCGGTTTTCTGCATTTCGTCCAATGCAGCAAATAATAGTGGGTCTTGAAAATAGGAATTTTCCAGATTCGTCCACACTTTCGAAGGCAGCTGGTTGTGAGTCCTATATCACACAACTTTTCATTGTGGAAATCGGTCAATCAATCAGTTCCAAATTGGGAGGGTGCTGCAGTTTCAAATAGCAAACACTCTGGGCATGAGGAAAACAACAACGTAGATACAGGAAACGAAATCATTTGAGAGTGTTCAATTTGAATTAACAGAGTAGCTACATATCTTCTGATACAAGCGGCAACACCCTATTGATGTCAATGATTCAGACTCATAGAGCATATATCATTATTGATCTCTACTATTTTCCAAAATGTATTGGAATGGTTTTTCGTTCTTCAGTTACTTCTGATACGTCATTTATCGTGAATCACCCTGTATATGTATGAGTACATGATACATGATTCACAAGAATTATATCACTTTCTAGGAATTATCAGCCACGTTAGATACTTATGTACCGAAAAGTGCAGATCTATTCAGGGCACCCAGTGCGAATTCTCAAGATAATCTCATAGAAAATGGTGAGTAGAAATATGTTTTTTCGTCTTTCAATTCCACTCTCAATGAGAATTTGGTAGTAGACAGGTGTGCATGGATAAGGTCCCATAAATATATTGAGTCACTGAATTGAATTGTATCGACTTTTTTTGTTACCTTTCGCATGAGTTTTTTTGAATATTTCAGATTATATATCGGGACAGGCAAGTTGTACTTTTTTCACTTATAATTCGGGACAACAATTACTTGCGGATCTCGTCAAGCGAATTTTATAAGTCCGTTCAGGAGTTAGAATAAAAAAATATTTTTATTCAAATTATCAATACAATGTAGAGAGATGTTAACAGTATGAATTCGTAGTCAAGACTGAATATAAAACTAAATCTAACGAACATGTAAAAAATGCAAAATTGTCAGAAAGCATGAATCTCGTGAGAACGCTGACTCGGCTTCTCTGGACTTCGACCGTGTCTTGAGGATTCTGTTGGAAATGGTGATGTAACTCCTCCCTCCTTAGAAAGATCCATACAGGGGGTGGATCTCATTGATTACTCGTCGTCTTCGACCCTCATGGGTAGGGTTGAATGGTGTCTAGGCGCTGCCACTGGCGTTGGAGTTTTGTCCGGATTAGAACGTCTGGACTTCTTGTAGAGGTGAACCATTCCAGTTATAAATGAAATGATCAATAATAAATAAATTGGAATTGACCAGTAATGAGCTGTGCCGCTTGGAATTGTTTTCAACGAAATTCGTTTCATTCTGTGCTGGTCCTGTTGCAGTCTTTGTATTCGGTCCAAGGGTATATCATTGATCACGAGTTATTGAAGGCGTGTATTCGTGACCTTGGGTATTTTCACTTCGGGTAATAGTAAGGGTTGTCCGGTGATGACGGGCTCTTCGTTCGTGAGCACGTTGTGTGGAGTCTCGAAGCTACATGCGGTTGGTATCTCCAAAAGGTAGGTGCCCTTGAGGACTGCAAAATCGACTTTTTCGCAATCGATTTTCACCTTGGTTTCTGCTGGGAAGATGGCGATGTAGTGAGCGGGGTTGATTTCTTCGATGATTTCGTGATGGATTACCACCGGAATCGACTCACAGCTTGGAGGGTTTTCGTTTCTCAACTGGAGTATCTGATGTGTACAATCTTCTTCTCGAGATGACAAGATTGGATACTCATTCGTGCAGAAATACAGAGGGTTGGTGTTCCTGCACTCGCTGTCTGCGTACTGGTAGAAAGTTTCTTCCATTGCCAGGAAAGGTTTGGGCGGTATAAGGATAGAATTGTTTCTCGTTGGTATTGAATATAGGTGGTAATAGGAAAAAGTTGCAGGGTGAACGATCGGGAAGTGAATTATGAAGACTATCTTATTTTTAGAATGATAACATTCGACATCAAGTATATCATAGTATTTGTATGAGTTAGAGATGTCATCCCCGAATAATAATTCGTTGGGTTGACGGTGATCTAAGAGTTTGTTAACAATTGATTCTAAATCTTCGATTCTCAATATGCTATTATGCATTGTTTTCAATCTCGCGAATGTGATAGCATTTTCTAAGTTATCAAGTAGTTGAGTAATCATATTGATTATCATAAGTATCTGATCTAGACTAGTTTCTGCTAGCGTAAAACAATTGAAATTGAAAAGGAAATTTTGAAATTCTCTATTGAGTTCGTTAATTTTATCTGTGATATGTTTTTCGTTTTGTTTCATTAGAACTATTGTTTTGTTGTACTCGTCAATTATTTCTGTTGATAATGAAATCTGTTTATTCAGAGTTGTTACAACATTTCTTTGATTCGTCTGTAGAATTGATATAGCTTCGTCGTATCTTTCACCGTCTTCTGCGTCTAAGTTACCAGAAATACTTTTGAATACTGTGCCTAACCCATCGATTAGTCCTCGTTTGATTCGTTTGCTCGAGTGAAGAGAATTAAATTTATCTTTGACGGAATTAAGTTGAAATTCGATTGAATTCAGCAGGTTTGTCAACGCATTAGCGTACTGGTTCTCTATCTTGATAGTCTTTTCCTTGATTTGTTCTAATTGTCCGGTTACTGCAAATAGTTCCTGTTCAATAGGGTATAGATCGAAATAATGTATGAATGTGTGGTGTGTTGCTTTTAATTTTGCGTCTCCGAGTCTATAGGGTAGGATACCGGGGTTGGAGCCTAAGTTGGTCAGCCTAATTTCTTGAGCAATGAGGTTCGTCGTCAGGACGAATAGTAACCTGTGAAGGTACAGTTAGTTGGTTAGTGAGTGGTCTTTTCAAGTTGTTCTTGTGGTATTTTGTCGTATTTGTCTGGATGGTATTTTGATTGTTAGTGGTGACTACATGTGGTCTGAAACGGGGACTTGATTTGTCACGTGCTCGAGTTTTATGGTATGCTAGAGTTCCAGGTTCATATACGAGGGGTTCGTGTCTACTTTCATTTCTCTTTTCGATGACGGATTCTTTTTGTTTTGACATTTGTTCATGTATGTGTTTGTATAATTCTTGGGTGCACTCCCTATGTTGACTGACGTAATTCGTGTATAATTTTTGATTCAAATCGATATCGAAAGGAGTATTAGAATCTATATGACCGTTGATTAGGTCGATGGGACGTTGTTTGGTGGTTGAATGGATAGTATGATTGTATCCGAGAATAGCGTATGGCATTTGATCAAGGATGTTCAGCTCTTTTCGTGTTTCTCTAATGATTCTAAGGTGCTCAATCAATGTTGAATGAAATCGTTCAACAGGGCTGTTCGAGTTTGGATTCAAAGGGGTGATGTGATGGATTTTAATTTTGTGTAAAGACGCGAAGTCATTCATGATATTATTCTTAAGTTCCGTTCCATTGTCAAGAACTAGTAATTTTGGTGAACCGTGGTGAGACATGAATAATAGAAAAGCTTTTATCACATGGACGGCTGTCATCCCTGTTAGGGGGTATGCTTGAGCGTACTTTGAGAATTTATCGATTATTGTTAGAAATTTTTGGTTTTTGAATGTGAATGTATCCGCATGAACGATTTCAAATGGTTTGCTAGGTGTAGGTGTTAAATCGAATGCTTGTTTGGGTGGTCGTCTATCGTATTTCATCCTTTGACAAGTTTGACAATTGTTGATGTACTTTGTGATGGTGCCACGAATATTCGGCCAATAGTACCGTCGTTTTATTTGTGCCTCAGTTTCAAGTATGCCGCGGTGATTTGTTTTTCCTTCATGGCATAGTTGTACTATTTCATCACGGCGTTCAGCTGTTTTTACGTCTTCTAAAACAATTTTACAAAGTAATAATTTGAATGCAGAGTTTTTGAAGGTGTCTTTCAGTACCTTACAAAGTCTCGGGATAAAGTCGTCATTGTCTACATTAATAGCGAATGTTTTATTTACCGTCGTGAATTCTTTGAACGTATTGATAATCTCGTTTTCGAAGTTATCTCTCGCTATCTGAATCGTTGTCCTTGTTTTGTTCTCGAATAGTCTGGTGATTTTAGGAACGTTTGGAGAGTGTAAAACGATCTTGAGAAATATTTGATTTTGAAAATTATTGATCGGGCTTTCAGATATAGGTATTTCAAGAATTGGATTTTCGGAACTAGTGTGGGCTGTTTCGTTATCGTCGTTCAAGTTATTTTCAGGATTCACGTCATTGAGGTTTGGATTCTCATCGATATTACCTTCTATGGACTCAGTATCGTCATTTCTATTTTGATCAGTGATATTTGAGGTGTTATTAGGTTGGTCACTTTTAGAAAACGTTTCATTAAAATTATCTATGTACTCGAAAATATCGTTCGTGTTTGTTTCATTGATTTTAACTCTGGACAGGGCATCAGCGTTTGTATTCAATGATCCTTTTTTATATTGTATGGTGTAGTCAAATTCGTCGAGTTTCAGTCTCCAGCGTGTGAGTCTAGCATTGGGATCTTTTATAGAAAAGAGCCAATGAAGTGGTTTATGGTCACAAAATATATTGAATTTTCGACCGTACAGGTATGGCCTGAAATATTTTGTCGCCCAAACAATTGCGAGGAGTTCCCTTTCGATAGTGCTATAATTTTGTTCAGCTTGGATCAAGGTTCTGGATGCGTATGCAATAGGCTTGTCCTGGCCCACGGGTCCTTGAGACAGAACTGCTCCGATAGCAAACTGACTCGCATCTGTTGTCAAATGAAAAGTTTGTGTGAAATCGGGAAATTGAAGAATTGGGTCATTAACTAAGAGTTCTTTACATGTTTCGAAGCATTGAATATATTTTGGGTCTAGAATATCAATTTGGGAACCTTTTTTCAGACATGAGGTCATGGGTTTGGTTATTTTCGCGAAATCGGGAATGAATTTTCTATAATACCCTAGAAGACCAAGAAAAGATTTTATTTCTTTCGTAGTCGTCGGGATCGGGAATTGTTTCACAGCTCGAATTTTATCTGGGTTCGGTTTTATTCCGTCTGTAGTTATGATATGACCTAAATATGCCGTTTCTTTTTTCAAAAATTCGCACTTATCCAATTGAATTTTGAAGTTTGTTTCCCTCAAACGTTGAAATACCTTCTTCAAGTTCACCATATGTTCTTGGAGTGAAGTTGAGAAAATTACAATGTCATCTAGATAGACAAGGCAAATTTCGTTCTGCAATCCTCTCAAGATGTTGTCCATCACCCTCTGAAAGGTGGCTGGAGCATTTTTGAGTCCAAAAGGCATGCGGAGGTATTCATAATGCCCATTTTCGACATTGAACGCTGTTTTCTGAATATCATCTGGATGCATTTCGATTTGGTGGAAACCACTCGCCAAATCTAGGGTTGTAAAGTAATTGCATCTACCTAGTTTATCAAGCACATCGGTGATATTCGGAATTGGGTATCGGTCATCGATTGTTTTGTCGTTTACCTTACGATAATCAACTACAATGCGCCATTTTTTCTTACCAGAAGCATCAGCCTTCTTGGGTACTACCCAAATAGGTGATGACCATGGAGAATTGCTTGGTCTTATGATATTTTGACTTAACATTTTCTGGATTTGTTCGTTAACTTCGGCCTTGTGAATGAATGGGTATCTATAGCTTTTTGTGTGAACTGGGATTTCATCATGAGTTTTAATTTTGTGTTTGATTTGATTCGTGAATGTTAGCGATTTGTCGTCCGAATGAAATATATCTGAATATTTTCGGCAAAGAGAAAGAATGTTAGATCTTTCCTCCTCATTCAGATGGTCTGTTCGTATGAGGTTATCGACTTCATAAGCGTTTTGTCCGTTGTCGTCATAGTCATGTATTGTCATGTGATAAAATTCAAAGTTGTTCTCTACTGGAATTGTTTTAATGGGATACAGTAGAGTAAAATTTGTGTCGTCTGAAGAATTGTTGTATATTTCTATAGTTGCCCAACCTTTATCAGAAACGGATAAGGTTTCTGGTATGAGGCAGTTTTGAATTACTTGTCTCGGAACTATGATATCACCTGATTCTGTTGTCACGGGAACTTTAATTTTAGTTACAGTGTGTCCAAGCAAGCATTTTTGGTAAAAGATCTTGGGATTGGCATCGAAATAATGAATAGAAATACAGGCGTTTGGGGTTATGAATTTTAGGTTTGAAAAATCTAACTGTGCATTCAGAGCCTGTATCAAGTCTATTCCTAGGAGTCCATCGAATACATTGTGAAACTTGTATGAATAAAATTTGAGGCTCCTATTTTCGTTGAGTTCATCGAAAGCTTTGATCGTTACTGATGTATCGTGTTTCGAAGAAGCGAAAGATGTTGATACAACGAAAGGGTCAATATTTTTGAATTTTGAAAAATATTTGTCTACAATTTCAGGGTCTAAAAATGATTTGGTTGCGCCTGTATCGATCAAGAGTTTAAGTGGTGGATGATTGATTGTGATATATGGTAATTGTCTTTTATCAAATGAAGTATTGAACTCAATTATTTCTCCTGTTGATGGAGGCTTGATAACTGAAAATCCTGAGGTTCTTCGTATTCCGTATACTCATCAAAATATTCCGCGTTTTCCGGTTCGGCCTCTTGAGGACACTCTGTATACTCGTTAGGTATATCAAATTGTTCGGTGTTATTCATTTCCATTGGAGTATACGATTGCTTACTATTCGAAGTAAATTGTCTACTAGTAGTGGACATTGGTCACTTTGTATTGATTCAAGTTTTGATTGTTTGGATTCGGTTTCCATACATTTTTCGGTTTTCCGAAAACTTGTTCATTGGAAGGATATTTTTGGAGATGGTTTGGCCTAGACTGAACATTTATTGGTGCTGATGGAAATGGTTGTCTCTGATTTAAATTTTGAGTGTTTGATGGACCGGCTTGAGCAAAATTTTGATTGTTTATTGAAGATTGTTGTTGCCTGATTGGCTGTTGTCGAGATTGATTAGTGAATGCACTCGAGTTGGTAGTAGAAAATTTATTAGGATGTTTCTTGTTGTGTGGGAAATTGGGATTTTGATTGGAGTTATTAGGTGATCCTGCATTTTGCAAATATCTGATATTTTCTTCTTTACGAATAAAATTTATAGCTTCGAGCATTGTTTTTGGGTCTTTAGTACGGACCATTATTCCGAAAGGATTTCTTAAACCAGCTAAGAATACTTCGAGAGCTTGATCATTATACATATTTTGTTTGAATTTACGAACGTTGATATCATTCTCGTGAATTGACAAATAGTTTGATATCGTATTGAGCACTTTTCTCACTCTATCATGAAATTGATAAGGAGACTCATTCTGGGTTTGCCTGAGATTATTTAAATCTAAGGATAAACAGGTTTCATTTCTTGGGTCACTGAAATTCCTGATTAATTCTTCTTTGATTTGTTGTACATTACTAGCACAGCTAATATTAACGACTTCTCTAGCAGAACCTTTGAGTTTGCTTATGATTGTTCGGAATATTATAACATTTTGAAAATTATTTGCGTTTCTTGTGTCGTAAAAGTGTGTGACTATACTTTCGACACTTTCTAAAAAGAAATTTAATTCGTTCATATCGCCATCGAAATCTGGGATAGTCTCTGCATGAACTTTGGAAAATGTTGGTATAGACATGATTTGAATATTTAAATCAGTTGAGTCGTCGATTGAAATATTGTTCAAGATATTTGTTAATGATTGGATGCTTGGCTCTAGATTTTCTTCACTTTCACTGTAGGATGGGGAAGTTCTAGAGGAGTCTGACATAGAAAGAAAATCTACTCACAGTGAGATCTCTCTATCCATTTGTATTCCCTCGAAGCGGCTTCTTCTCTTCAGCTTGTCCGCCTGGATACGCCTTCAGAATTCTTTGCCACCTTCACTGAGTCTTCACCGAACGAAGAAATTTCGAATTGTTGCTTAACTATTGAAATAGAAAAGTTATCCGCACTGGATTCTTCGCAACAATCCTACCGACTGCGCCAATTTTATAAGTCCGTTCAGGAGTTAGAATAAAAAAATATTTTTATTCAAATTATCAATACAATGTAGAGAGATGTTAACAGTATGAATTCGTAGTCAAGACTGAATATAAAACTAAATCTAACGAACATGTAAAAAATGCAAAATTGTCAGAAAGCATGAATCTCGTGAGAACGCTGACTCGGCTTCTCTGGACTTCGACCGTGTCTTGAGGATTCTGTTGGAAATGGTGATGTAACTAGCGGTCCGCTTATGGTACCTGAAATTTTGTTCCATCAATCTTTTTCAGAATCTATTCCTACATAGACTGCTCCTGAGATCGTTGATGAATTGTTGAATCGACACTTTTCTTTGATATGAAAGCTTCGACTGTTGTACTAGTATTCTTTTCATGAACGTGACAGAATCTATCGCCTTTTCAAAATAGTAGGACGAGACTCTGAATCAGAGATTGGTCATTGAAGTGAGTACATCATTATGAGAAATTCAGATTGCAAATGATTCAAATAATCAGAGTGACTAATAAATGATTTATTGATCACAAGAAACCGAAGTTGATGGACAAGACTAATCCTATATTCTCATAAACCTGGATCAGTAGGTGACAACAATTCCAGACTAACAATAATTGGTCTTGTTCGTCATGTGAAACGTCGAGAAGAGATGACTTGATATGAGAAACAATTAACAAATCACCTGTTATGACAGCGATGAGTACAGACACGTCGATTATTTTCTAGTTGCGCATTTTTTGGTGTACGGATTTTTTCGGTGACGTCATCACTGTTCGGATGATGTCAATTGAGTCATTATTCCATTTTTTTTAAATAGCTAGATCTCCCGGTCTAACCCCACAAGGTAACCCCACATTTCATGCGAATACCTTGACTCATGCTGTTGATGAATTAAAAGAAAGAATCATGATCGGAATAATTTTAATTACCGCTGCTACCTTTACCAAAGAGGCGAACGGCAATTTGAGCACTCAATTCAATAGTTTGTAGGTTTATTCAATCCTGTTATTATATCTATAGAAACATTATTAGGAATGAAATTTCTTTCATTTCTCGAACATACGGTTATTTATCTCAAGAAATATGACATCCGTACACAAAAAAATGCGTTCTTTCAGAAGGTACGGTCAAAATGGGATAATGCTATTTGAAAAAAATATAACGACGTCATAATTCAAACATTGATGACGTCATCAAAAATATGAGGAGACTGCATATGTGCGTGCACCACTCCAAACTGAGAAGCGACATGGATGCAATCTATTGTGGTCATCATTTGATATTTCATTCATTCATTCATATGATAGGCACACCCAACAGATGAGCAGGAATCTCATCCTATTACAGAGTGACACAAGATACAGAGTTAGATTGAAATTTCTAATATGCTGGTCGTTTGAAATTGCACAAAACATATGCAAAATATGCGATTTTCACAATAAATTTAAATTGGAATATGTACTACTGTCTCATTTCGAAGTGGAGGAGAACAAAAGCAAACAAACAAGCAGTAATAATTCGTGCCTGAGTAGTTTTTCCAATGATTTGAAATTATTGCTAAACGTATCAGGATTATAGGAAGGGTTATAGGAAGCCATGTATCTAATTGGTGGAGATTAACAATTTTAATTTGTTGAAAATGATGGTAGATGAGAGGTACGTCAATTACGCGATTCATAAGAATCATAATTGAGTAATAACAACTGTTGCAAGCTCAAATATGAGTCAATTAGATTATCAACAAATGAAAATGAAGAATAGATTGATTTTATTGTATAGAAAGAATTACAATTCTCATCACGAGGGTTGGGTTATTGGTATATACTGACTCAACCTAGAATTGACAGCATTCAGTTCAAATGCGATCAAATACGTATAGATAAATGAAACAAACAAAAAGGAACAACAAAAAAAGATCACCAATCATACCCACGTGACCTTGTTTCAGTGTGTGAATTATCATTATTAGCAAATTATCCATAAATAATGAAATATATGAGTTTGAACATATTTATCAGAACCTGTACTAGGAGTTCCAAATCAGGTAGGCGCCGTAATTCGAGAGATATATTAGATTGTCTATAGATGAAAGTTTGTTTCTTGAAAATATGCAGAATACCACATAGAGCTTGTTGGGAGATGATGAGCAAAAAGTTTCTCCCAAAATTTTGAAAAAGGAAGGACGAATCATAAAATTGTTGTCTGATGAAAAATGGTTCAAATTTATGAGAATCCAGATTAGCTTCATAGTCGAAATAATGTCTAACGAAAAAAATATATATTTCAGGTTGCAAAATAACAGTCTTTGTACAAATTCTAACCGTTCAACATATTTCATATGACAGTGTCCTAATGTCTCCAAGGACTTTCTGGCAGAATACTTTATAAGACTCTCGGATATTAGCTTTTTATCTAAGATTTTATTCATCTGATGTTCGATGACTCTACCCAATGACTGCTCGAGCCCTCAGATCCTGAGTCGACCAGGATATATGTGGCTCTAGTTAGTCATCTTGATATTTCATCTCAAGTGCAAGGATCGGCGAATTAAATGTAATGCGATTGGAAGGCATGTCTACATAATCAAAAAATTGAATTTCTCGCATGAACCGCACGAGGAGGTTAGGACATTCTTCACAGAAAAATTGTAAAAGCAAGACAATAAGGGTCAGTTGATGGAATGGAATGAATACGGAGAAATGAACAGTTGCTGATGAAATGAAATTCCTCTCAGGAAAGAGAACAGAACACAAAATCAATTTCTCGTTCAAACATAACGTCAACCGAAAAAATGTATTTTGTGTCCGTAGCATTCGAATATTTAATCATTACTGCACTGTTGTAATGCATCACCTATAAATCTAAACTCACTCTTTATCTAAACAAACATGTGCAAAACAAAATTACCAAGAATTATCGTACCATGGTGAGCATTTCAACTTGCAGCGGGCAATCATCCCAGTTAACACAAATTGATACCAGAGACATCAGAGGGCATCACATTCAGGACACACATCGCACCAGTGAATCGAATTCGAATCGATTCCAAATTCGAATCGATTCCGGATCCTTTTGGTCATTTCATGATTGACATTGTGATGCCGAATAGAAGTCCCAGTAACCATGAAGAAGCTTCGCATTCAATATCATGATTGAAATCACATTGAGGTATTACAATCTTCATAATGTGAAGTGAAGAAAGTAGATCTTATTTCTGAATGCGAGTTTCTTTTTGACTCATTTATTTTCTCACATTCCTTCGTCTGGAACTACCTGAGAGTAGAATATTGTGCTCCTCAGGAATACCACATTCACATGAATCCAAGATTTCCATGTTGGATACACTTTTTGTTCTGTGCGAACAAGTACCATAGACATTTTCGGCCGTCTTTGGAATATTCCAGAAATAAATGTTCTGAATTAGGTAAGTAGTACTAATAACCACCGAACATAAGGAGAACCTATATTCTGTATCAACCAAATTACCTGATATTTCAGAATGGACCTTCGTAGATATTCGAAAAATTTTATCAAGACCATCACAGGTCTATCCAAGGTATTCATATAATTTTGATAGAGAAACTTCCCAACATGGAAATTCTTGATATTTCCTTTCGAGAAATGAATTTCCTCGAGATATCAGAAAGATTCACAAATTAACATCCCATTCCGCAGAAGGTGAATCATATCTTTAACTCAGATACATAGAATTGAGACTTCCAACAACTACGATTTTAGATTCGGAAATATATGTCTCTGTCAAGTTATGGTGCTGCACGAATTCACATCTGTTTCAGTCTTTAATTCAACAGAATGAGACGAATATTTCATTACAATGGGACTCTCCTGGCGATTCTAGTGGTACATTATTGTGATTCTCTTTATTACATCCTCAGACAAGAATGCGAAAACCTAGCGAGTTTCTGTGTGCCAGTATTGGGGCTTCACGAATTTATCTACACATTAGTCTCAAATCCAACAGAATGAACAGAATATCAGAGATTTTTGTGTCAGCTGGGATGGAGATCGAGTGATGGGAACCACCTGCCTGAATCATTTTCTGTTTGTAAAACCAATATCGGCGGCTGGCCCTAGTGTAATGAGCTACGCGAGCCTGACGATGTGAAAACCTACGAAGGCGCTGAAGGGCCACACACTCTTTTTTTTTTCTAGATCCTGACTTCAATCTCGGGATCCCGACTTTGATCTCGGGATCCCGACTTCATTCTCGGGATCCTGACTTAAAGTCGGGATCCCGAGATTGAAGTCAGGATCCCGAGATTGAAGTCGGGATCCCGAGATTAAAGTCAGGATTAAGAAAAAAAAGAGAGTGTGGCCCTTCAGCGCCTTCGTAAAAACCAGATATCGTTGATCCTGAATTGGTTCAAATTTCTCGGCGCATCTTCGCTAGGCTGGCTGACGTTATACAATGCATGAAATTCGAGAAATTCAAAGAGCACTTCCAAATTTCATTCATTGGATGATGAGTGAGTCATTATTTCATCCATACATGATGTATTGAAAAAAAACAGTGACATAACACTGCTGAATGATGAACGTTGAGTATTGAGATCAGATACGAAAAAAAAAAATCGTTTGAACAAATAATTATTCAGCTCATTTTCCCAAATAATCTGGTACGGCCCGGCCGACCCTGTCGTCCTTGAAGAGTCGTCATTGACTCTACCCTTCACTCTGCATATTTTATATTTATCCAGGTTACAACGCGAAGAATGAGGAGCTTAACCTGAAGGGGATATACAGCACGAGGCAAGAGCTGGGGGCGAATTACCGCAGCGGCGCGCTACAGACGTTCGGCCAAGGGGGCGGGGGAGTCGGCCCGAACGGGCTCAGCAAGAAGCAAGAGCTGATGGTGAGGTCGGCCATCAAGTATTGGGTGGAGAGGCACAAACACGTCGTCAGGTACATAGAATGAGGCGTCAGTACAGGCGCGAATTCAGGCACAAATTGTTGAGGGGGGTTTGTGAGATTTCACCTACCTTTCAGAAAATTTGTTGTGAGTGATTGAATCTCCCTACGACCACCAAAGGAAACAGCGCTTTCAGTTTTGTTATTAAGAGAGTAGAACATTTCACAATGGCAACAGGAAAGTAAAACGCACTAGTATGGAAATATTGTAAAAACGCCAGGTTGCAGTGATTGATGGATGTAATGATATTCTACCTCGAAATCTTCCTGCTGATACCATCACATCTGGTACTTATATTTCAGATTGATTTTGAATCTTATCTTCTCGGGAAATAATTCAATCCACTACCTCCGTTCCTTCTTCGAGATGCTTCTGGTGATGTGACCAACATCTCACCCCTCTCATAATTCGATCTTTGTGGAATCCACTATATCATCCGAGAACGAGAGGTCAAACATTTTCAGGAAACTCAATTTATCATTCACACTACTTCGTACTTATGACTTTTGACAATGACAAACAACGAATCAACGTTGACGTTGATGCATATGTAGTAACTACAGGACATTGAATATTACATACCACCTCAGTCACTTATCATACATCCAGGATATCCAGACATGATACCTAACACTGTGAAGGCGTATTGCTGAAAATTTAAAACTTTTGGAAGAGTGGATAGATCCAGAGCCTGAACTAGGGCGAAAAGTTGATAGTAAAACTACTACTAAGTGGATCAAACATTTGAATTTTCATAGTAGAACTTTTATCACATCACAAAGATTCTAATACCCTAGATCGAATAATTTTTCAAAAATTCCTAGTTGAATGTCTAAGATCCGAAAAAAAAATCACTTGCATTCGTAGTTTCATGAAACCACATAATGTTTATTTTTTCAATTCACTAGCCTAGTATTCAACACAGAGCATAGAACATAGAAAAACAGTCAAATGAGGAGTTATTGATAGGCACAACGTAAAGTGGACAGAGTTGCGCCCAACATTCAATATACACTTTGGTAGTGGAGAATTTATTACCACGGAATCTCATTCCCCTCGGCTAGCGCCTCCGGATGTAATTTTGGTTCCTGAGTGATAATGATATTCTTCAGTGTTTCGGTGTATGGTAACTGTGATGAAATTTCAGTTAGGTATCCACATTATACTCAGATTTGAATATCGCTCTATTTGTCCATCGGGAAAAACACATGGGTATAGGCAAAGAAGAACCGATTCAATTTGAAGTGAAATGGAATACAAAAAAGTTTTTCAACACTATAACTTCAACTTCCACTTCGTAGCTGGATCTATCTGCGAGGAAACTCCTCAGGAAGAGAAGTTTCGTTAGAATGCCTTGAAGCCAAACTTGGTCGAATGCTTTGGTTATATCCAATGCTACAGTCTCAATGTCTTTCGATTGATACTTGCCTCCTCCATTCTTTTTTTTTTTATCTCTGAGATGTGAAAGTCGCTCGTGTCAAGTGTGGCACTTTGCCTACATCAACCATCTCCCACGACAGAGACTATAGACAAGATTTTCTGACACTTTTTATATTTTCATGTACCACGCAAAATGTCGCGATGGCATCAAAGCATATCGAGAGAGCTTCACAAAATACTTTTTTTTCTCATATCACTGACTCCGTGAATCAATCTGAATATTGCCACATGAAAGATCTACACTCACTCTGTGTAGCGATATTCTTTGCATTAATCGCATAACAGTTTCGAAAACATTTTGGTGTACACTATGATATAATTATAGAAATATTCAGACAAGAACGTAATTGATATGTTTCTCGTTAGTGATCCTATTACATTAGTTACCAGAGTCCGATGATTTTTCTCGAGAAAATATCGCTTTGATACTACAAATACCATGTGAACGTGAGCTTCTGATCCTCGAAAACATGAGCGAATCAATAATCAAATAATCATCATGTTACAATCGACTGATTCCACTTTGAGAATGAAAAGTCATGAAATTACTTTAATTGCACTATTTTACTTATTGCTTCAATTTTTCACTTGCAGGCTCGTAACTGCAATCGGAGATGCATATGGTGTAGCTCTGCTTCTTCACATGTTGACATCAACAGTGTTGTTAACTCTGTTGGCATATCAGGCAACGAAGGTGAGTGAATGTAGTGGGCCTAATTCAGGCATGGATGAATATTAATGTACTCATTTTGATTATTCAAACTCAGTATTGTCTCCCGTGAGACGAGGTTTTCTCCTCGTTCTGTGCTAGAATGACAGAATGAAGCTGCTGAGAATAATAATGGAAGGCAAAATAGAAGGCAGTCGAGGTACAGAAAGACGCCAACATTCGTGGATGAAAAACATAGGAGGCTGGAACCGAAAGAAGAAGTGCTTTTTCATATTTATAACCCAAGCTAACTTGATTCAGTCGGATTAGGAAAACTCAGTAAGAGGTTCCTTCTAACTTCGAGATTCAAGCAGAATCGTGGAATACTTCTTCAGATTCTATACAGCAGGAAAGAACTGGTCAATTTTTTTGAAGCATTGCACTTCTTGCAATTTTTCTGTAGTTAGTAATTGATTTTCGCCAAATTAGTTTCGCCAGATAGGTGTGATCAGTAGAAAAAAATTGGTGGAGATGACAGAAATGAATTCTATACGACGACAAGTTGGCAAACGAGGAAGTTGTTCAATCGCCATTCTAGTTTTGGTTTGTGCTGTGTTTGATGACAGTTCCATGTGATCGTTGATTCTAAGACACATTAACTGATATTTCAAAGAAAACCTTGACTTTCTGTGCATGAATTTGCACAGTTCGATTAGCGTTGTATCCATTGTTCGCCAATTATGTTAATATTCAGCCAGCAAATAGGTCTATGGATGGATATGATAATTGACTATGTCCAAAGGAGTTACTACGTTCGATTGGAATTACATTTTCATTCCTATCCGAACTACATGAATTGTCAAGAAAAAAGATGAATTTATCGTGAAGTAAGTGAGTAATATCATATCAGATATTACTACCTCGTTCTCAAGTAGCTATTAGTACGTAGCTGTAAGTACAAGAAGGAGCTCGAATAACATAGTTGACATAGTAAGAATCCCAATTCAAAATCGACATGTTCATGGTTTGTCTATTTCTCATCACGTCGCTGGTGTAGTTATTCATACAGAATATAGTGGAATATGATATATTCTAATGCAATTCGATGTTATAGATTGATGGGGTCAACACATATGCAGCAAGTGTCATCGGTTACCTGGTCTACTCATTAGCTCAAGTGTTCCACTTTTGCATCTTCGGAAATCGACTGATCGAAGAGGTATGAATGCACTGTCAACAAAAAAGAAACAATCACAAACAAGACACCTGCAGTTTGTAGTATCCTTGAAGGAAAATGAATGATTCACAAAATCTTGTGTGAGCAGTTCAGTTTCCCCGGGGTAAAAAATTCATCGGTTGTGTCTCGTGTCCAAGTTTAGAATTGAAAAAATTCTCTGTAACCTCCCCATTGTTTTTCCTTCAAGAATGTGCTGTTCTCTAGTATCTGAAAGGTATTTCTACCCCAACTCGTTCTCTTCTTCAATTCTTCAAACAGGGTTTCCTCTATATTTCCAAAATACAGAAATATTCAGAACTTTCGTAGCATATTCAGAGCGAGAAATACAAATATCATCCAGATTTTCTTCACCAACTATTATCGATAGTTTTCGGCATATTTTCTGATTGCTCATCTCTTCTTGCACCATTATCTAATACCTATAATTCCAATGAATGTTGAACGATAAATAGAAGATTCGAATGTTTGGATATATTCACATATCACAGAGTTGTATCCATATGATGATTATGAAATTATGTTATTTGTTGTAGTTGTAATTCTCAAAATGTGGTAGTGAGCATAACTGAAAATATTCTACCTACCAAGAATACTTTTTTGGATAATTAGGCATCCCTGTTTCGCCTAAATATTGATTACATTTTCAACTCTATTACTCTCACAACAACTCGATCCAATTTTTGTAGAACGATCTATGAGCGTTTTTTTCTCATGAAAAAATTACTGGTATCTTTAGATTCTCAGTTACAAACAATATAAAAATTTGTACGGTATGGAGTCATGTGGTACCTTTAGGCTTCCTGTCCCATAGTTGGATTTCAGTCATTCCATACAAGGTGATGAAAAATACATATTCACCTTATATTTGCTCAGGTGAGACTGCTATCTGAGACTGTTCTCGAGATGAAAATTCATTCAATTTCCTTGGATTGCTGATGATCACTAGTTATCGTTTATCTTTTTCATATCATTTGGAACTGATGTCAGATAATCAGATTGAAGTTCCGATGGAATATGATAATGAAAAATCATAATTCTTGAAAACAAGAGATGAATGAAGTATCATGATATTTGTATATGGCGTTTTTGTTGAATTCTTCATTTCAAGAACGTATCGATATCGAATAGAGCCGACCTTCTGGAATGACAAAAAATACAGGTTGTTCCATCTGAGAAAATCGACTTCTAATAATTTTTTTCAAATGAACATATTATCCGTGAATTTTTGCCATCATGTAGTAACTATGTTTTGAGCTTTTGATTGAGGGCCTCAAGGTAATACCTGAATCCATACCAAGTTCCATCTTGTTAGTTATCCGAGAGTCCAAAAATATCAGCAATATTCTTTTCGTAAAAAAAAGATTTTCATCTCGAAAATGGTCACAAATAGGTATAGGCAAATATCGAATGAAGTTGTTGAGAGAGAGACAAGGAAAGGGAGAATACAAATATATGAGAAGCATGTACTCTCTAGTCGAAGTGGCAAGCTCAATGGAATATTTCAGATAGGTAGATAAATAGCTACCAAATTTTCAGACCGATATTCGTCAGTTGGTTCGCCAGCAAAATCTGATTGTAGCTCATCGTGAAGAGCCCTGAATAGGTGAGACATTATTAACAACAGTATGTATGACTCATTGAAATGGTTATAGAATAAATCAAAACGGTATCATTCGAATCGACAACACTGTTTTGAATTACTTCCATCACATTTGCAAATTTGATTGTCTCAATCTTATGAAAGTAGTAGTAGTTCATTCACAACATTCATTGATAACTAATGATACGAATAAATAATACAATACTGACAGGAATTGTCTGTCATATTATTGATTATTGATTCTCCTGAGGATTCAAATATCATTCAAAGACTGATTGAAAACAAACAAAACAAATCCAAATTCACTCAATATTGGACTCACAAATTTAAAAATTATGTTGAATAAAGTAAATGTACTCACAATCGGAATTACAGAATTGGTGATATCCCAAATGGGACAGCCCGATTATGTTCAATTATCCATGATGTTTATATGATGATACTGATGATAAGTTCAGATTATGAGAATTCAAGTATTCAAAGTCTTTTGGTACGATTTGTTGAAGAGCTCTTCTGTGATGGAGGCTGCTTACAGTTGCCACTGGTATGACGGCTCCGAAGAGGCGAAGACCTTCGTCCAGATTGTGTGCCAGCAGTGCCAGAAAGCCATGTCTATATCTGGCGCCAAGTTCTTCACCATCTCCCTGGATCTGTTCGCCTCTGTGAGTAGAATAGATATCATTTATCTTTTCCCAGCTTCCTGTGGGGTTTTCTCTCCTCGTTCCTGAAAAATAGAATGGGAGTTATTGAAAATTATTTCAATAAATTTGTAGTGTCACTGCGCTTGAAATTAAACCTTCAGACACCTGAAAGAGAAATTTTCTATTTGTCAGTGACACCTTGTTTTTGGGAAAATTGGGAATACAAATATATTTAATACAAATAAAACATCTACTCATCTTGTTGGACGTTTCGGGAACGAATCTGCTCCCGTTCTCAAGACAATTGAAATATTTTTCTCTTTGCAACATTTTTTCAATATGTTGTCGGTTTTGATACTGAAAAGTGACAGTTTCTGGTGTTTCCAATAATTCAATTATGCAGAATTCTGGTGTTTCCAATAATTTTCCATTTTCATATTTAGTTTTCAGAAGTGTATGCCAAGTTCTATCTATATCAACTAAACAAAAAGCAATATTATTCTCTCCGTTCAGGAGAATGCAAGCACACTCTTTGATTTTCCGATTTTGGTTGTTGTCTTATTTTCCTATGATCTCAATAAAACCCAATCGGCCATATATTGTCCTGAAGGTTTTATTTTGAGTGCAGTGACATTTTGGGGCAGATCACAAAATCTGTCCCCACTACAAATGAATTGAAATAATTCTCAATAACTTCTACTCTATTTTTCAGAAACGAGTAGAGAAAATCCCACAGAAAGCTGGAAAATGAATTTACCACCTCCTTGATAAACTTACAGACATCATTCATCATTCGTTCAGCAGCTTCATCTAACCTATGACGATTGAAAACATATCTCATTTCCTCTCATCGTAGTTCTAGGTTCTTTACATCGAAAGAATTAGAGTATTGACCACTCAATTCATCTTCACATTCTCGGAAGTTATTTATTTCTGACCAGGATATTATGATCTGATATCGTCATAGTTACAAAGTAACAAAGCCCTTGATATATGAATATCTATCTTTGTACGACTCAAGTAGAAAATGATGTTGTGTGCCCGGGAAAGTAGCTCTTAGAGTGGTACTCACCAAACGCCATGTGCAATATACTCTTCGACCATAAAACTACTTTACTCACGCATACGTCATCTTCGCACAGGCATATCTATCATTCACTGTGATTATTTTTCGGTTCTCTCATAACAACCTCAGAATTCTGCAATGTTTCAAAATGACTGAGCCCCTATCACGAATATCATCCATCACAAAAAAGGAGGTGCAGAATAATACTGCTGTCCTCGACAGAATATTGGAGGAACAGTTTTCCTGATGATACAGGTTCACAAGGAATGATGAGATTCGTGTGGTTTCTACATGGAGTCGATTTCAAGAATCGTTTCTCTTTGCACACTCGCTCATCTTGTTTACCTTGTCTCGGCTCAGTGCACTCTAACACAGTTGAGAAAATACTATACCAGTTCTTGCACTCCTCAGAATCACGTTTTAACTTCGACATCAAAAATATCCCGCCTTGTTCACTGTTCTTATGATCGGATACACGCAAACCTCACAGATACGGGGGTCATCATTATACCAGGAGACGTCGGGCGTGTTTGACTGCGGTGATTCGGATTCAGTAAAAATGATAATTATCTAGCTTCATATGATCGAGTGATGATAAATGAGTATGTCTGAAAGGAGAGCAAGTATATTCTAATGAAGGGTAATGGTACATGAAAAAATATCTATCTATATCACGATATAATGATTTTTTCATCACGAAAATGAGTTGAAGGATTCACAATGTTTCAAAATGAAAATTCTCGGTCCCGAGTAATATTTGAACATGTACTGCAAGTACTGGAGTAATGTTTGTCGAAATGATGCTATTCATGAATGCAATTACCTGATCTTCAAGTATTTCTGAGTGAATTCTCAATGAATCGTTTCACGTTCGATAATGCAGAAGATCTCGGCATCATTTTTGCTCGAACAAAAACTCTTGGAAAATTGTTATATCGATTATTAGGAGGTGTGCAATGAGAAAATCGCGAGCGAAAAACTCATTCTTGGGAAAAAATCATCTTGTATCTATCATATATCTACTTTTCTGATATCTCATATGTCAATCGCTTCTCAATACAATTCTCGAACGAATATAAACTGACGCTTGTTCACCGAATGATTTTGATGTCTTATCAAAAGTATGTTTTTCGTTCGGAATCATTTTTATAATACTCCGTATACAAATCTTCAACACAGAATTGAATCCTCCAGCGGTTTTCACGTTGTCTGAACCTTTTTGTTTTTAATTTTTGCCAAAATAATTACCGAGATAGGAATATAGAGTGTGAAATTTGAAACGATCGCTCTATACTGATAATTATTTTTCCTCCGATTGGCAGCAAATATTAATTTTGCTGACACATATCAATCAGAAAAGTATTACTTTGTATCACTTTGCTGCCTAGGCAGCAAAGTGATTGTACCCAATGGGAATAAAACATTTGACGTAAACATTTATGAGCAATTATTATATTACACTTCTAACAAGAATTTAAAAAACATATGTGCAGTTGTTATTCTACAGTTACAGTAATATATCTACATTAATTATAATACCAGTTCGATTTGTCTCATGAGTAGTTCCTATACAGGGTGTCCCATAAACATACCGACAAACTCCAAGGGATGGTAGAGGACATCAAAATAAACATTTTTGCTTGATAAACATAAGTCCGGAAACTCTTCGTTTTCGAGATACATGGTGTTAAATTATATTAAAAAATAGTGTCGGTCTTAAAATTGGTATCTGTGGAATTTTATTGTAAAAAAATGTTTGTTTCCAACATCAAACGTAGTTAAATCGAAAGATGTAAACAAAAGTCAGTGGTGTTCAACTAAACTGAGAGTTAATTTAGTTATTTTTATTTCATTTGAACAATTTCATTGCTTTAGCACCCTTTATTTGTCGGTATGTTTTGGAGCTATTAGAATTTGCCCAATAATTTCAAGGGCGTGCCCACGGGGTATGTCGGATAGTTTTTGCACCAAAAAATATCGCCCAGTAGATTTTTTGTAATTATGATAATTTTTTTTAATGAACAACTAAAAATGCAACTTTTTTGTCCCTTGGAATTTTTCCGTATCTACGTTTTGAGAAAAAAAAAATTAAAACCATATCTCTTACATGTATGAAAAAAAAAATTGAATGCTTCAAAATTATATCTTACATTTCCCCATTGCGTTTATTGAAATATTGAAAAACTGATAAAACCTCCATAACTTTTTTCTACTAATCATTAATTATCATCAATGACTTTTAATCATTTTTTGTTTTGTATTTAATTGGAAAATATTCGTAATTTTTAATATCTTGGCAAGAGTACCCAAAACATACCGACAAATGAAGGGTGCTTACGCAAAAAAAAATTTTTAAACAAAATAAAGATAACTAAATCAACTCTCAGTTTAGTTGAACACCACTGACTCTTGTTTTACATTTTTTGATTTAACTACGTTTGATGTTGGAAACGAACATTTTTTTACGATAAAATTCCACAGATACCAATTTCAAGACCGATACTATTTTTTAATATGATTTAACACCCTGTATCTCGAAAACGAAAAGTTTCCGGACTTATGTTTATCGAGCAAAAATGTTTATTTTGATGTCCTCTACCATCCCTCAAAGTTTGTCGATATGTTTATGGGACACCCTGTAGTTGTCGAAACTTTTTCATAAATGCTGGTTGTACTTGCCATCTTCAATGTTCTGCTATAGTTGAGGATTTCCGCCCACCATGTCGTTTCAACATTTTTATGTCACCTCCTGCATTCACAAGTAAAGTGGCAGAACTTCTGCGGAGGCAGTGTCCTGTATATTCCTTATATAGAATTCGGCAAATTCAAATAGACAGCTATTTCTTGAGGTATTTTACCAAATTTATGGATTCCAATAAATTGCTTTATGGATTAACCTTCCGCGTATTTGAAAAAAAATCTTATGTCTTTCAATTCAGCAGGCCGAAGATCTATATATTTTCTAACAACTTCCAAATATTCCATTATTACGAAAGACCTTGGATTCTTCGTGTTCGTGTTTATTAGGGATACCAATAGTTTATTGTTCATATCTTCAATATTTTCTAACTTTAAATTAAAAAGTTCGTCGCAGCGGCATGCAATTCTAATAATCAATACAACCTAAAAGAATGGATTATAAGTATTTCCACTCCATGGTATAGATATATCATTCAAAACTTACTTTTGCTAATGAATATTCAACATCTGGTGCATCCAGTATGAAGTGTAAAATATCTTGTTTTTCGAAAACTCGGGACTTCTTTGCCTTGTAGCCTTCAGATGACCGTTTTGAATATGCCCGCATGTTCGAGTATCTTCCCATATCCACGCTATTTTTAACATTCATAGTTGCCTTCAACATGGAATATACAGACCGAAGGATAGAACTCTTCATTGTTTGAGATAATCCAGCAAAATAAGCAAGTAATACATTCTCCGAAAAAGTCTTCGCATTTTTCTCCATGCAATAATCCATAAATCGTTCATAATTTTCTTCATATTTCATCCGAGACTTCTCCGGCAACAAATTCAACTCTATATTTTTTGCCACCTCCCTTATTTCTATAGGAGTAAGTATTTCCAGGTCGCTATCACTGTCCATTATATAATTATTCAAACTATAATTATTATGGACATTTCCATAGCAACCAACCATTCCAAGAACTGCGATTTCCATCAAATTTTATTTTAATTGAACACTACAGAAAGAATGAAGAGATTGTGGGAATTATAATAATTTGCAAATACAATATCCTCCTATTTCATTATGAACAATCGGAGAAAATATTATATGTTCAACTCGGCAGCAAAGTAGATTGACTGCCCCAGCTGAATTTCTTATACTTACGAGTGAAATTGGAGCCTGTGATACTTTTATAGCTTCCAATGAAAACATCGTGAAATATGTGTGTAGGAATTGTTGAATTTGTTTTTCATATTCGTAATCTTTCACTCATTAGATTGTTTTGTGAATATTAGGATTTCCTATTTATCAATAAACTTACTCACTTTGACGAATACATTAGGAAATGAATAAGTGACAAAAAAAACTATGTTGTTTCCCAATGTGATCCATCATTCTGTATGCAGGAAAATTAGTTCTTTCCAAAGGAACTATCAAAAGTGGAGCTTACCGTTGAAAAAAATGACAATGACGCACTCATGTATCAAAATGTGGGCAATATAAAATTAAGGTTGACGTGTCCGAGCGATTTTCCATTCAATTTCTTGAATTCATTCCAACCTGCATGTGCTCACTGTATATTCAGTATTCAATATTCGAAGAATAATGGATGGGAATCATTTTTTCAACAGGTTCTTGGTGCAGTTGTTACATACTTCATGGTGTTGGTTCAACTCAAATGAAGCTCATGGGCGTGGAATATTGCAGCAAACATCAGCATTTTCTGCAGTTATTAGTATTTTTAGTTCGAATTTTGTCAAAACTGGTACCTGAGATATAAGTGAGGACAATTTTGTGTTATACAGAGTGCAAAAAAAATCATTTTGACACGAAGGTTTGTCAAATTTGAAGTGAAAGGAATTTACTCAAATGAGGGCAGAGCTACGGCATGGTTCAATGTTCAATATTCTGATTCTTCGATCACAACCCAGATATCTTCTGCAAGTATGCTACGAAGATAAACGGAGAGCCCATAACTTTTTTCTAGGAGATAAATTAAAATCGGCAGGTCAGCTCTTTGCTCGGATATTTCCTGATTGGACTATTAGAAGAATATGAAGGATTCAGAAAAGAATCTGAAAATTCCTCAGATGACGAGAAAGGTATTGTCAAGAAAAAAATATCATAACTTTGCCCCTGTTTGAGCCACCCTATAGCTCTCTCGTCCACCGACTTCACTATTACTAGCCATATCACATTCATGATGAATATACCAAAAATCAGGGTCTCTACATATCATACTATATACATATATTTCAGGATATAGTCACAAGAAAATTAAATGAATAATCCATCAATGGATAAACATTCCTCGATTACTTCATAATCGAACTCTAGTACATTCAACATATCACATATCTTCGATTCAATTTTGGAAGGCAATATGGTGAGTGATTCTCAATGGCTATTTTGCACTGGGCCTATAATATCTGTGCTCTTATTGTAATCGCGGTACAAAACATTTTATATCCCAACTGACAACTAACCCTAATGCAATTGATTTTCAGTGCCAATGGGTTTTTATCCCGAGTGGTTCAAGAATATTTGACACTCATCTCCATGACTGCAATCGTTCTCATGATGAGATGAGTTCTGTGAATTAAGAGAGGTCAAAGTAGATACTACTAGTTCTCATCGAGATGATTCTGATCAAGTTTACTAGCTGCAAATGAAAAAACCTTTTTGTGTGTTTTAATATTCAAACATGATGAGCATATCATTTGAGGAATAATATTCTTGTTTTTTTTTTATTTTCAATATGTTTTCCTTATAGCTACGTAACTGGAAAAGATGTCGATATTTGGAAGTATATGTTACCTTTAGAAGAGCAATTCTATGTATATCATTGATGAAGATATTCATGGTGGAAGATATTTCCTCAGTCTGTTGAATAAAGTAACTGACCAGCAACATCACCAATTCACCAGATTTCCAGGATGAATTCGTCCTTGTTACCGATTTCGCAGTCAGATTTCTATCCATTTGGATTCTTAGACCTTTCGATTTCCCTTAATTTTGTTGGTCGTAATGCAATTGGCAATCTCGCAATATTACTTGAAATGGTTCGTGTTTCGAAAAAAGCACTTTCTTTGACTGGCACATGCCGAAATGCCATATATTCTCCATATTTCTAGGTGATTCAACCTGTGTACCAGATACAATAGGTCGGCCCAAAAATCCCAAAAAACTTCGAGAAATAAAAGGTGACATCGGAATAATTTTTTTTGTTTCGCAAACATATATATCTATAAGCATCTCTTTTTCGAATACTGTCTATGAATTATTCGAGGGTGCCATACTCATTTCTCTAGTTTTTTTCTGAGATTTTCTCTTCTCGTTCCTCAAGAATAAGAAAGGAATTATAATAATTATTTCAATATATTCGTAGTAAGGAGAGATATATGATCTGCCTTGAAATGTCACTGAGCTTGGAATCTTCAGATACCTCGAAAGAGAAATTATCTATTTCTCAGTGATACCTTGTTTGGAAGACAAATATATTTAATTGATATCAAAATTTCTACTCATCTTGATGTAGTCGTTTCAAGAACGAATCTGTTTCCGTTTTCAACAAAATAATTCAGACACTAAAAAGGGACAGTAATCACATAGGAATATTTTTGGATACCAGGTGCTCGTTTTCTTAATTGATCTCAAATTCACCATTTCCATATTCAGTTTCAAGAAGTGAATGCCAAGTTCTATCTATATCAAGTGAACAAGCGGCCATATTATTGTCTCCGTTCAGAAGATTGTCAACAGATTCTTTGATTTCTCTCTTTTAATGGTTATTTTATTTTCCTATTGTGTTTCCCATCTTCAATGAGGATTTGTTAGGCTAATCTTGACTGAAAACTTCTCTTGGGTTCAATGAATTCTCAGGATACTGATAAATCGAACTTTGTACTCATTGGACTTTGTTTTATGAGCGAATGAATGATGGTTTACAATAGGTGTTCCAAATTTCACCATTTACTTCAATTAAAAGGTTACACCTTCGCTTCTTTCACTGGCGGACCTCATAGAAATAGCTTATACATGCATACAACTTGGCTTAGTTCTTGCTGAGTTTGGGAGAATGCGCGGGCCAGGCCATTGGCAGGGACAACTACTGACACACGTTAGATCCAAATGTGGGGATACACGATCACGCTGACACCTCATGTCATTCTTGATGTTCGAAAATACATTTTCCAAATATAGAGGCAAAAGATAGAAATTCAGGTGAATGTGAGAGATGAAACGAGCAGACAGCAAGTGAACTATTAGAATGTCTCTAACGATATAAATCCACATGTTAACACTAAATTCTAAAGACCCAGCGTCAGGATTTTCATATTGATAAATGCAGCTGTTTCGATTCGAACATGCCTGATCGGACAACAACTGTCCTCTCGAAATAATCAGATTCGTGGTATCCAACGGAAGCAAAAATCAATTTGGATTTGATATCAACCATTGTATTGGTCTACAGCAAGATTCGTTCATTTGCGGACATTGTCGGTATATTTTTGGGACACTATTTATATAGATATATCAACCAGTGGAGTTGCCGCTATACAGGTTGTTCCGGGTTATAGTATATACAGTCTGTCCAAGATAAGGTTGCACAGCATGGGGATCTCGGAAACGGTAGGAGATACGTAGTCTGTTAAATGGGGAAAAAGTTGCGCATTCGGAGGCTCATACCAACAGCCTTCGAAAATTTCCAAAATTGTTTTTAGTTTTTCAGTTATATCGAAGAAAGTGAATTTTTGGAATATCTATTTTATTTTTTTTCTCCGTTATTATTAGAGATACAGAAAAACTGAGAATACTTTTTCATAGCAACTTTTGATGACGTTGAACGAGGTGATACCGATTTTTCTATGCGACGTTTCGTATTCGTAGAACCATCATCAACTTTTGTTTTTCAAATACGGTCCTAATAATTATTTCACAGATTCTGAAAGCTTTTTTTATTCTGAATTCAACCATGTATTAAACAAGGTGGTTTGAATGTGTTTCGACCTATTTTTAGCCATCATCAGTGTTTTTTTCGAAATTCCAAAGGAAAAATGCCATCAGTTCCACTTATTTCTGATCATTTAGTGTCAAACATTGATGGACTAGTTATTCGTTTCCCGCTCGCACTTTCTCGATCATCTCAGAGGCACAGCTAGATTTTCCAAGCTGTACATAGCATAATATCGTCGTATTCTCCATTGATCGATTTGATGAAATGAATTATTTCATGATTGCAATTGGAAAAACTATTGAAACAACGAAAATTCAATTTTTGCAGAATAGTGAGTGATTATGAAGAAATTATACTCCAGTTAAAAACATTGAGAAAAAATTGTATTCGTATTTTTCCGAAGGAGCCTGTCATAATTAGATTTTTCGAACTAATTATCCCTATAAGCCTATCAATTGGAACTAGTTGATGAGGTATTAGTGTGTTGACTAATTTTCCTCCAAAATAAGTGGAACTGATGACATTTTTCCTTTGTAATTTCGAAAAATACATTGATGATGGCTAAAAATAGTTCGAAACACATTCAAACCACCTTGTTTAATCTGTGAAAGAATTATCAGGGCCGTATTTAAAAAACAAAAGTTGATAATGGTTCTACGAATACGAAACGTCGCATAGAAAAATCGATATCACCTCGTTCAACGTCATCAAAAGTTGCTATGAAAAAGTATATTCAGTTTTTCTGTATCTCTAATAATAACGGAGAAAAAAAATAAAATAGATATTCTAAAAATTCACTTTCTTCGATATAACTGAAAAACTAAAAACAATTTTGGAAATTTTCGAGGGCTGTTGGTATGAGCCTCTGAATGCGCAACTTTTTCCCCATTTAACAGACTACGTATCTCCTACCGTTTCCGAGATCCCCATGCTGTGCAACCTTATCTTGGACAGACTGTATACAGGGTAACTCACGGTCGATGGTACGTTAGACGTTTATGGAGAACGCAACCCAGGATTTTTCTGAAAATTCCGCATCTGACATTTTATCACCTGTTCTATCGATCTAAAATATTTTCGAAATTGCGACGTTGCCGTTTCTATCAAAAGTCCTAGCAACTTCATTTTTTCAAATGGAACACCCCGTATATTAACAAATTTTTAGAATTGCCTTTTCATTACAATACTCTTTTGTTCATGAATCTCTATACCTATCTCTATCGGTTTCCAAGATATAACATAATTTGTGTTAAATATGATCCAAAACATATCCCTGATTGAACTTATGTAAATCAGGGCTCTCGAATGAAGAGTTGATATTTCAGTGGTGGTTTGGACAGGCTTGACGTATTCAATTTACACCGAGAAGTCGCCTCCATAGCATACAGGGAGTTCTGAAATTATTATTATATCCGTTGTTCATACAAGTGGTCAAAAGTACATTTTTTCAAATGGTACCCACTGTTTTTTACTCAATAAATTGAAAGACGAATAAAAATGCTACAAGATGACATAGCATGTCCCTATACCTAAATCATCAAGTTTTCTTAATAAAGAAGCTTTTTGTGAAAAATATAATTTTATGAAAAAGCTAATTTTAGATAGCCATGGAAATATCAAACTCATGACTGTTCGGAGACATCAATGAGTAATTCAGTAATTGTTATTGACAGTGATTCAAAAAATCTCCCAGAATGAACGCGAATATCGATTATTCAAACGAAGTTCTTATGAAGTTATAAATTATACACGGACAATGTGATCAAATCATTGCCAGAACTTGCAGAAAATTCAACCAAATGTATACTGAATTGACACCAATGAACAAGAGGTAGTTTGTAAGATTACAAAATAATTTCATCAACTATGGCTCAAAGTTTCCAACAACTCTATCAAAAATTAGCTTATCTAGCATATCTAGGTGAAAAGCTAAATTCACTGTGAAAGTACAGGAAATAACAGAATTAGGAGGAACGAAAGTAACAAAAGGATAAAAAAATATCACATCTTCACAATAAATGCTCGAAATGTTGTCCATTAAATTCTAAACATTTTAAAACATGCTTTTGTACGCGACTCTTGGTTGCCTTTTGAATTTCATGAGGATACAAATCTTCAATACACCGCACTATTCGCCGTCGCGGTTCTTCTTTGGTAGGCACTGGAGTACTGTACACCCTTTCTTTTAAAACACCCCATGAAAAAAGTCGAGCGGCATGAGATCAGGTGATCTCGGTGGCCAGTCCCACGGACCTAAACGGCCAAACCAACGATCCTCAAACATTTCGTATAGTTTCCTGGAAACTTCCTGAGTTGAATGAGCTGGCGCCTCGTCCAGTTGGTACCATGAATTCCTATATTCCTCTAGGGGCCAATTTTTCGAGAAAATCTGTCACAGTCGTCCTCAATATTTGAATATATCTCTCAGCATTCAGTGTGCCATCGTAAATGAAAAAGCTGATTTCATTATTTTTCAAAATACAGAAAACATTTAGGTCAAATTTTACTTGAACACCCATTTCTTTTGTTATATGAGGATTATAATCATTCCAAAAATGCTTATTTCTTCTATTGAAAATCCAATCCCTCGTGAATTTTGATTTTCGACAAAAATTCCGGATGCTCCTGGGTATGCATTAAAAGTCTTCTGCATTGAGAGCTTGAACTTCACTGAATTTATATGGATGCATATGTTCGTTGGTGTCAATTCAGGATACATTTTGTTGAATTTTCTGCAAGTTCTGGCGATGATTTTATCACATTGTCCGTGTATAATAAATAACTTCATAAGAACTTCGTTTGAATAATCGATTGGCGCGTTCATTCTGGGAGATTTTTTGAAACACTGTCAATAACAATTACTGAATCACCCATTAATGTCACCGAACTGTCATGAGTTTGATATTTCCATGGCTATCTAAAATTAACTTTTTCATAAAATTATTTTTTTCACAAAAAGCGGCTTTATTAAGAAAACTTGATGATTCAGGTATAGGGACATTCTATGTCATCTTGTAGCATTTTTATTCGTCTTTCAATTTATTGAGTGAAAAACAGTGGGTATCATTTGAAAAAATGAACTTTTGACCACTTGTATGAACAACGGATATAATAATAATTTTAGCACGCCCTGTATGATATGGAGGCGACTTCTCGGTGTGAATTGAATACATCAAACCTGTCAAAACCACCAATAAAATATAAACTCTTTATGATTCGAGAGCCCTGATTTACATAAGTTCAATTATGGATATGTTTTGGATCATATTCAACACAAATTATTCTTTATCTTGAAAACCGATAGAGATAGGTATAGGGATTTATTAACAAAAGAGTATTGTAATAAGAAGGTCGTTCTAAAAATTCGTTAATATACGGGGTGTTCCATTAAAAAAAATGAAGTTTCTAGGACTTTTTGATAGAAACGGCAACGTCGTAATTTCGAAAATATCTAAGATCCATCGAACAGGTGATAAAATGTAAGATGCGAAATTTTCAGAAAAATCCTGCGTTGCGTTCTCCATAAACGTCTAACGTACCATCGACCGTGAGTTACCCGGTATAGTATAGATATATAGTAGTATAGTAGTAATAATTCATCATTCGATGGTCCATCGAAAAACAAGTCAACATTCATGACATATTTTCTCCAGAGGAACATACAGCTCATGAAAGTTTGATTATGAAAATACTTTATCTATTATGTCATATGTCGCAGGACATCGAATCGTTTTCGACCAAATTCGGTACAAGTACTCATGAATTAGGTACTCGCTACTTGACGTGAGTACCCTTGGTCGAACATCCAGTGGCGCTGATACGGCGGGATTGTTCAAATTTTCTCGCCCTATTCCCTCCGCCACTGGATATTTCTTCAATTTGAAAGTTTTCAATTCGATTTCTCGCTTTATTTGCTAGGTCATAGGTATTTTTCCAATCTGAAGGTTTTCAATTCGATTTTTTCCATTCAGTTCGATACATTTTTCAGTGCCATTTTGATTCGATGCTTCGGTCACGAGATAATTGAATTTGAAAAAAAAAAGAGACGCTGCCAGGGCGTGAATAGGGAAATTGATCAACACGAGACTTGACCATGAAATTCCTAGGAATGCATGTTCTATCACTAAACATTGTCATTGTCACTATTTCTTGGTATATCAACGCATATATATATATATATATATATATATATATATATATGATGATTCACATCAGGTTTGATGAATGTGACCGGAGGATAACAGAACGTGCATTGTCCTATTATTATTGTGACTGCCTCCTGGTCTTATAACGAATGAACGCAAGCGTAGAAGGGTTCAATATTATTTTATTTGCATTTTTCGCTCAAATTGAACTCGGATTTCGATAATATTCCGAGATGCAACTCGGAATTCAGTAATATACCGGAATTTAGTGATATTCCGAGTTGTGCGGAATATTGGCCCTTCTACGCTTCCGTACGAATGCCTTCACGATTTTCATCGAATTCGATGAATTTATCATTCCACTTGAGAGAATTAACGCTGAAAAATGATGGACATTGGATTTTTCTTCAGAATAAAGGAGAAAAAAAAATTCAAATTGAATATGAACATGCAGATTTTACATATAATTGTGTAACATGAGAAATGCCCCTTTTCCTTGTTATTCTCAAGAGTAACAAAAGTGGAGGTGATTTTGTTCAGGATTCATCAGTGTGAGAATTCACGAGTGCCTTTTCAACACCCTTGTAGTTACGCAACTTCATCGATTCAAGAATTGAAAAGGCATTTCGATTAGATGTCGTGCCTACTTTGCTATGGCGAATTTCATAACAATTTTAGAATTGTTCAACTACATATTTTCCCTAAATGAAACCTCAAATCAAAATTCTAAGTAGGTGACTCCTTTTGCTGAATTGAACAGGAAATTCGGAGAATAGGTTGGTTTGATATATAAAAAATATCAAGTCGAGTCAAAGTTGATCAAGTAATCGAGTGAGTATTGAATTTATCAATATTGAAAATAATTGAAATTCAATTCACGCCACTGGAAAATTTCAACAAAAGTCACTTACTCATTTCTTGAGTATCTACTTCTACTGAATTTGGTTATAAACGTTTCAATATACTTTGAGTTATGGAAAAAAGGATTTTCAAAACTGAACTTCGCAGGGCTCACTCAGGAAGCGTTTTGGAAAAGGAATGTATATTCTGCAATTCAACTGATTCTCCTATGGAATATCGGATGATGTATTATTGCTACTGAAACTTGGACCAGTCTGTATATGCTGATTGTCAATACCAGGGGCGTACGAGGGAGGCAGCTTTTGTACCGGGAAAACGAAGAGAGCCAGACACAGAAGCGCAACTGGGATTATACATTGAAAGTTGTCTAGTAGTACAGAGCCGAGAGCATACTCGAACATGTGAATTTGAAATTCAACAAACTGTAGCGTTTAAATTTTCTGAATACAGTTTTGGTTATGATTTTTATACAAGCCTAAGAAATATTCAAGTAAATAATTCATCAATTTTGTACATATTCACAGAGAACACTCAGTCAGCTAAATAATACCCATACCTGGTTTAGTTCAGACATTTAATGGCTATTGATTCATATCACACACCTTTTATATTGGAAACTTATCATCAATTTTCTCAACATCCTCTCTGATACGCAGTACACCTGTAGGATGTGATGATCCAAGCTGAGGCTTCTCTTTCTGACCCAAATAAACAGGTTCTGATGTTGAAGAGAGTCAATGCCAACGATTTGAGGAAGTTCTTCTGGTCTGGAATTTGAAAGTCAATTAGTTTTCATGTAGTTTATAAGAAAAAGACAATGACTTACCTGTGGTGTTCTCCGACTATGATGAATGGATGTGCTTGGCTATTTCAGGAATCATTAGGTTGACTGTTCTGATAGAACGGGTCCCTTTTGAAGAATCTGTTTATTATTTTGTTGGGATTTTGGTTAATGGAGATAGGTTCATTTAACAGGTTATATTTTCGTCCAGAACGTCACTGTCAGGAGTGTCAGGTTGACATACTTC
This sequence comes from Gastrophysa polygoni, assembly GCA_963576655.1. Lineage (NCBI taxonomy): Eukaryota > Metazoa > Arthropoda > Insecta > Coleoptera > Chrysomelidae > Gastrophysa > Gastrophysa polygoni. The sequence continues at coordinate 1,908,380 of OY755093.1, read as the reverse complement.
ACGAGTCACCTGTCTTGTCTGCTACGTTACTGCCGCTAGCGAACTCGTATGGCTGCAGTCGGCACAGGGTTTTCAAACAGCCATAGGTTTAACCTTTAACCCATGTCTAAAATAATGCTTCCTGTGTGTGACCTTCTACGTTTTGTGTTGGCAAGATGGATTTAGTAATATTTCCTAGGGATTTTTAAGGAAAAACTGAGGTTTGGGAGGGATTTCCGCTCTCGTCTATCGTGGCTTTTTCTCGGTGGCCATGACGAGAGGCACTTGAAGATTTTTCTGGTTCAACAAGAAGGCTGACAATCGATTTATATCGATTGCCCTTATAGGGGATTTGTTTGAGTAAGTCTTATGAGCCATTGACGTTTCTTCAACGTTGTGATTTGAGCCAATTTGATGTCACCACGCGGGAACTGCCCTATTGTCACCTGGAGCCCTACCTCGTGTTTGCTACTTCGATGACGCCGGTTTTAGCCCTTCTGAGAAGGTGAGTCAGTGGTTTTTTTTGGATGAAAACACATCTTTTTCTGGAAGGTTTTTCTATATTCCACGTGTTGTGACTTGAGGTTAAATGAACCTTATTTCCATAACAGGGTTGTAGGATAATGCTGAGAATCTAGCATTCTTCCTCTTATATGCTGTTGTTGCGTCCATCGAGGATCCCACTTTCTTCTGGTCAGGATGCCCTGGTACTTTAGTACTACCTGCGCCACAGATCTAGACTAGAGGAGACTGCGGAGACCTCTGGGTTCAATTGGAGTGTGCCAGAAACCAATCTGCTGTGCTCCACTTCGTGGTAGCGCCAGGAGGAATACCAGGGAGAGAGACCTCGGAGTTCAGCCCAGCAGATTTGTGGAGGACCCCCCCTTTATGTTGGTGCTGTTGGCAGTGACCTATGCTGCCCATCCTGTGGAACAGACTGTGATCGGGGTGATCTAGATCTCTGAAGAGGCTGTTGGGTCAGGTTTTTGTTAGGGAACTCAGTAACTTATCAATTATTCCATACATTGAACGTAAAACCCCCTGTAAGGCCCTCTCATAGCGCTATGCGACAGCTGTAGGTTTTGCACTTGACTTCTTTGGTTTTTTGAGATTATTCCCCTTTTATTATTGGTAGATATTGGTCCATATCTGATTCTTTTACATTCAAATCATGAACTCATGTCTTGATAATTTATGCTGACCTGATTTGAGTGATTTGTTTGTCATACTCAAATTCCATCACACTCATAGTCACAAAATTTTTTACCAGCCTCTACACAGGTCCAAATGTGCCTTGTCTGTTTGCACAGGAAATAAATAGGTTTTAAAGGAGTTCTGCATTTTATTTATCTAATTGTCTGCCATCCACAATCTAAGAAAATAATACATCTTTATTTTCAGAATTTTACCATCATGATAAGTATTTGGTTTTCTCAATTATCCAAACTGAAATATTTTCTTTAAATTGAGTGGCGCCCCTTAAAAACTTGAATTTGTGCATATATAGCTCTATCTCGAACTCACTTATCTGTTCTCTGATGAAAAGCTGCCGTCCGCATACATGTAACTCATTTTCTTATTTTTCGTAGTAATTATTTGGAGGTTGAGAAAAAAGGGAGGTTACATAATTGGCGCCCAACGTGGGGCCCGAAATTTCGAAATTCTAAAATTTCAAAACTCAAGTTTTTTCAAAAATTAGTATATCTTTAATAAATTTCTCTTAGATTGTTGGGTGGACACTTGGGTGAATAAGGTGTAGCATGAGTCCTATAACAGAACGGATGAGCAGTATAGGTATAGGTACATGATTACCAGCAAAAGGTTCTCCCAGAAAAATAGTGAAAGTTTTTTTTCTGATTTGGTTTGTGGCTGTCTATTATTGTGTTTGAGAGCACTGCAGGTGACAATTGTTTTTGTCTGTAATAATTGCATATTTGGGAGTTAAATAGTTGCAATTTGGGATTTTTTCATTTTTTAGATAAATTTGCAACGTTGCCAAGTTTGAAAAATTTCCAACTTTTGACAGATTTCTCTTTTGTGAAATATTTTGCAGAGATTAGTGTTTTCTGCTTGACATAATTTTTGTGATTGCACATTTTTTTATATTTCATTTGTTCTTTTTGTGAAGCATAAGTCAACATGGAGTCACTCAAAGTTAAACATTTGCTAATTGGAGAAATCAACTATGAGTTGAGGATTAGAGGTGTTATTTCAGACAGGAATATGGATGACAAAAGAAAGACTTTGGGACGTTTGTTTGCTAAAGAGTTACAACAGGGTCAAGATGTTCTTAACCTAGTGGATCCGTCATTTAATTTTGCAGTTGATAAAGTAGAGATTGAAAACACATTAGCATCGATAACAACTTTGATTAGTGATTTTGAAGGTCCATCTTCAGACTCTACATTTAAAAGAGCTTTGTCTAGATTGAGTCATGTTACTCTGAGAATCCAAAGAATTCCTTTGAATAATGCAGATGCAGATTATGCAGCAAAGTTGTCTTTTAAAAATGAATCGTATGCTACTGCTTTATTATTAGATGCGGACTTGCATGAGAAAGTTGTAGAACCAGAGCCTGTACAGAATAACATGCCACTGATGAATTCTACAGTAAACCCTGGAATTAGTATGGCACAAAATCATTCTTTCTCACCTTTCATGAAGTCTACCCCTGTTTACAAGTTAGGAGTACAATTTGATGGAGACCCCAAAGATCTTTTGTCATTCATAGAACGAATTGATGAACTTGCACATTCTAGGCATATTTCCAAAACGGAACTATTTGAATCAGCTAGTGACCTGTTCACTGGAAAAGCCACTTTTTGGTTTCGTTATATCAAAACTCAAGTCAATGATTGGGATTCATTGGTTTTGAAACTTAAGAAAGATTTTTTGGTAGCAGATTTTGATGATGAGATTTGGCAGCAAATTAAAAATAGGAAACAGAATAATTCTGAGCCAGTTGTCATTTACATTGCCTGTATGGAGGCTCTGTTCAATAGACTCAGTCATGGAGCAGCTGAGGTAACCAAAGTAAAGTATATTAAGTTGGGATTAAAATCTGATTATCGACGTAGACTAGCTCTCAGTGATATTGATTCCGTTTCAATGCTTGGAACGTTATGCAAGAAATTAGAGGAAGCAGATTCACTAGGCTCTATTTCAAATTCCAATCTTAATAACAGATCAGTATCCATGGTAAATGACCCTGAAATTGCTTTTGTTGCCAAAGATCAGTCAGAAAGATTGCCCTTCAATCGAAACAAAAATTTTGGAAATAGAAACCAGAAAAATAAATCAAGAAATGCCCCTAGTACTTCAAATAACACTTCTTCTCCTTCTGCTTCTGGTGGTTCTCAGAATGCAAATAAATCTCCAGTTATTTGTTGGAAATGTGGTTTAGCAAACCACACATTTCGTGTTTGCAGATCTGGTATTAAGAAACAATTCTGTTTTAAATGTGGTACACCAGATGTCATGTTAAAAGATTGCGACAAGTGTAAACAGGGAAACTTGTAAAGGAGAATTTTGATGAAGGCTCTCAATCTTCTCCAAATATTTCAGGAGCCAATAATATTATAGAGTCAGATGAAATAAAGGAAGAAGATTTTCAAAACTTTGTAGCTCCTCTTTTAATCAAAAATGGGAACGATAACAGGCCTTATGTTGAAATCAAACTTTTTGATAATGATGTCATTGCACTTTTGGACAGTGGTGCCAATATGTCAGTCATAGGTCAGGGAGGTTTAACGACAATAAAAAATCTTGATTTAATAATCAGAGGCCCACACCTGAACCATGTTTTTACTGCAGATGGTGCCCATCAAAATGTTGAAGGAGTTGTCGATTTACCTATAAATATTAGTGGAAAATTTCAGATCATTCCTGCACTTGTTGTACCTTCCCTGTCACAATCTTTTATACTAGGCAGTGATTTCTGTAGTAAGTTTGGTGTGACCATAGATTTTCATGATTTTAGTTGGGACATTAAATGTCGAGTTTCAGATGGAACTGTCGACATTGTTGCCAATTCTCCAGAATTGTATAGTATCTCAGAATTGACTGTTGATGATGAGCTTACAGCAGAGCAAAGAGAACAAATGAAAAGTCTTATCAACTCTTTTGGTGAAATTAGTAGTGATGTTCGTTTAGGTCGTACTGACAAAATTACTCTTGAAATAGATACTGGTGATTCGAAACCGTTTAAACAGAGGCAATATTTAATGTCTCCATACATGTTGAAGATCTTAAATGAAGAATTAGATGATATGATTAAATTAGGTGTCGTCGAACCATCACATAGCCCTTGGAATAGTCCGGTGTTACTTGTCAAAAAATCCTCTGGTGAATATAGATTTTGTTTCGATGGGCGTAGGCTAAATGAACTCACCAAACATGATAGCTACCCACTTCCACGTATTGATAGAATACTTACTTTATTACGAAATGCAAGATACATTTCTAGCATTGATTTAAGAAAAGCATTTTGGCAAGTGCCATTAACACCATCTTCTAAGGAGAAAACAGCTTTCAGTGTACCTGGTCGAGGTTTATACCATTTTAACGTTATGCCTTTTGGTTTATGTAACAGTGCACAGACACAACAAAGGTTATGTGATGCGTTGTTCGGTCCTAAGTTTGAACCGAATTTATTCACTTATCTGGATGACATCATTATCATCTCTTCTACATTTGAAGAACATATGAAACTTTTATATGAAGTGAAGAGTATTTTGCAAGATGCGAATTTAACCATCAACTTAAAGAAGTGTGAATTTTTTAAGACATCTCTTCGATACTTAGGCTTTGTCATTGATAGAGAAGGTATTAGAACCGACCCAGAGAAGGTCTCGGTTATGGTCAATTATGCACGTCCTACTACCAGCACAGAAATTAAGCGTTTCATGGGTTTATGTTCCTGGTATAGGAGATTTATTGAGAATTTTTCTACTTTAATTGCCCCTATTAGTGCTTTGTTGAAGGGTAAAGGGAAAAAACAACCCATTGAATGGACTTCTGAAGCTGAGGCATCTTTTATTGCTATCAAGAATGCTCTTGTGTCAGCACCTATTCTGTGTCCTCCTGATTTTGCTCAGCCTTTTACCATCCAGTGCGATGCAAGTGATGTAGGCATAGGTGGGGTGTTGACCCAAGAAATTCAGGGTGTTGAAAGAGTCATAGCATATGCTTCAAGGACGTTATCTAGAGCAGAACGAAATTATAGCGTGACAGAGAGAGAATTACTTAGTCTCATATTTTTAATTGACAAATTTCGTCCATATATAGAAGGCACTGTTTTCAATGTAATCACTGATCACCATAGCCTCCTTTGGCTAAATAACCTTAAAGATCCTTCAGGAAGATTAGCTAGATGGTCCGTCAAGTTACGGCAGCATACTTTTCAGCTACGTCATTTAAAAGGCATTCATAATGTAGTACCTGATTTTCTTTCAAGGATACCTCCTGGTGAAAATAGTCCAGAAATAAATTTGATTGATGTCAAGCCTGTTGACACAGACAAGTGGTACTTCTCTCTACGCAATAAGATCCTTCGAGACCCTGATGCATATGCACATTTCAAGGTTGAGGATGACCAAATTTTCAAGTATGTCCCTTCTAAAATACCTATCAAGTCTAATATTATCGAATGGAAAGTCATAGTTCCTAATTCTCAAAGAATTGCAGTCATAAAAGATTCACATGATCCTTCTGTATGTAGTCATTTTGGTTTTTTCAAAACACTATCTAGAGTACAACAACACTACTACTGGCCCAAAATGAGATGTGATATTCTAAGATATGTTAAATCATGCAAGGTTTGTCAGTCACAAAAGTTATCAAACACTCCTCGTATGGGACTTATGGGAGCTGAGCGTACAGTCAAATTCCCTTTTCAGACTATTGCAGTAGACATTATGGGACCTTTCCCTAGATCTTCTAAAGGCTTTACTTACTTATTGGTAGTCTCAGATTTCTTTACAAAATATACATTATTGTGTCCTATGCGTGATGCGAAAGCACCGAGTGTTATCAAATTCATGGAAAACCAAGTATTTTTAGTATTCGGGGTACCACAATTTATAGTTTGTGATAATGGTCAGCAATTCGCTGGTAAACTGTTTAAAAAGTTAGCTGATACCTACAAGGTACAAAAAATATGGTACACCCCTCGTTACTCGGCGCAATGTAATTTTGTAGAAAGAACGAATAAGACAATAGGTCAAGCAATTAGGAGTTATGTAATAGATCATAAAGACTGGGATAAAGAATTATTTAGGATTCAGCAAGCTATTAATACATCTATACACGAAGTCACCCTGTATAGTCCTGCATTTTTGACATTCGGTCGTAATGTACCTCTTTCTGGTGAATATTATGGCAATCTTCCTAGCACCCAAGATATTGAACTTTTACCTGACAGCAGGGATAGTTATGTTCAGAATATCAGTGGTCTTTGTGATGTCTATAAGACAGTTCAGGAGAGATTACATAAGGCTTACCAGAGGAATGCATCTACTTACAATCTTAGAAAGAGAGATCATGTGTTTAATGAAGGCGATAAAGTCTGGAGAAGAAACAAAATTCTTTCAGATGCTTCAGTTAAATTTAGTGCCAAGTTAGCCCCCAAGTATGTGTTATGTACAGTGAGAAAGCGGATATCTCGCTTAGTTTATTCTTTGGATAATGTCGATGGATCTCCTGGTGGAGAATGGCATATCAAAGATTTAAAACAGTATTTTGGATCCAATTCAGATGTCTCAGTGGGGTAGATAATCTGTTGGATAGATATTTTTGCTTGAACCATAGTAATTTTGATTTGTATACCTATTCAATAGGTTTGGTTAGGTAAAAATTAGTTTTTGGAATTTTTCAAGATGAAAGTTCAATTATTTTTTTGGTGCGTTAGTGCACAAATAATTTTAGAGACTACTGTCATGTAGTAAAGTATGGTTCCGTTGTAACCTAGATTAAGGATATGTGGAGTATTCCTTGAAGTATGCATACTGGACACTGGAAGAGTGTTTTTTATATTTTTTTGATGACTCAAGAGGTCTGATCAACCTGAGCATCATTATTTCCCTGATGTAAATATTCAATTTTCTGGTTAGGTTATTTTGTAAATATTTTTTTTGTAGTTTTGATGAAAAAGGATTTGACTTTACCGATTATGACATTTCATGATTCAGACTTTCCCCTAATTTAGACTTACCAATTTTGACTTCCATTGAGGAACGCTTAGTACACGCAGTTACTATTTAATCCAAAGTAATCATAAACTAGTTACTACTCAGTATTTGTAGTTCAAAACCCTTAAAAAAAAAAAAAAAAAAAAAAATTTGTCAACAAGTTGCCAATTTTTTCTCTTAGGATAGGGGTAGATGTAGCGTTTAAATTTTCTGAATACAGTTTTGGTTATGATTTTTATACAAGCCTAAGAAATATTCAAGTAAATAATTCATCAATTTTGTACATATTCACAGAGAACACTCAGTCAGCTAAATAATACCCATACCTGGTTTAGTTCAGACATTTAATGGCTATTGATTCATATCACACACCTTTTATATTGGAAACTTATCATCAATTTTCTCAACATCCTCTCTGATACGCAGTACACCTGTAGGATGTGATGATCCAAGCTGAGGCTTCTCTTTCTGACCCAAATAAACAGGTTCTGATGTTGAAGAGAGTCAATGCCAACGATTTGAGGAAGTTCTTCTGGTCTGGAATTTGAAAGTCAATTAGTTTTCATGTAGTTTATAAGAAAAAGACAATGACTTACCTGTGGTGTTCTCCGACTATGATGAATGGATGTGCTTGGCTATTTCAGGAATCATTAGGTTGACTGTTCTGATAGAACGGGTCCCTTTTGAAGAATCTGTTTATTATTTTGTTGGGATTTTGGTTAATGGAGATAGGTTCATTTAACAGGTTATATTTTCGTCCAGAACGTCACTGTCAGGAGTGTCAGGTTGACATACTTCACGAGTCACCTGTCTTGTCTGCTACGTTACTGCCGCTAGCGAACTCGTATGGCTGCAGTCGGCACAGGGTTTTCAAACAGCCATAGGTTTAACCTTTAACCCATGTCTAAAATAATGCTTCCTGTGTGTGACCTTCTACGTTTTGTGTTGGCAAGATGGATTTAGTAATATTTCCTAGGGATTTTTAAGGAAAAACTGAGGTTTGGGAGGGATTTCCGCTCTCGTCTATCGTGGCTTTTTCTCGGTGGCCATGACGAGAGGCACTTGAAGATTTTTCTGGTTCAACAAGAAGGCTGACAATCGATTTATATCGATTGCCCTTATAGGGGATTTGTTTGAGTAAGTCTTATGAGCCATTGACGTTTCTTCAACGTTGTGATTTGAGCCAATTTGATGTCACCACGCGGGAACTGCCCTATTGTCACCTGGAGCCCTACCTCGTGTTTGCTACTTCGATGACGCCGGTTTTAGCCCTTCTGAGAAGGTGAGTCAGTGGTTTTTTTTGGATGAAAACACATCTTTTTCTGGAAGGTTTTTCTATATTCCACGTGTTGTGACTTGAGGTTAAATGAACCTTATTTCCATAACAGGGTTGTAGGATAATGCTGAGAATCTAGCATTCTTCCTCTTATATGCTGTTGTTGCGTCCATCGAGGATCCCACTTTCTTCTGGTCAGGATGCCCTGGTACTTTAGTACTACCTGCGCCACAGATCTAGACTAGAGGAGACTGCGGAGACCTCTGGGTTCAATTGGAGTGTGCCAGAAACCAATCTGCTGTGCTCCACTTCGTGGTAGCGCCAGGAGGAATACCAGGGAGAGAGACCTCGGAGTTCAGCCCAGCAGATTTGTGGAGGACCCCCCCTTTATGTTGGTGCTGTTGGCAGTGACCTATGCTGCCCATCCTGTGGAACAGACTGTGATCGGGGTGATCTAGATCTCTGAAGAGGCTGTTGGGTCAGGTTTTTGTTAGGGAACTCAGTAACTTATCAATTATTCCATACATTGAACGTAAAACCCCCTGTAAGGCCCTCTCATAGCGCTATGCGACAGCTGTAGGTTTTGCACTTGACTTCTTTGGTTTTTTGAGATTATTCCCCTTTTATTATTGGTAGATATTGGTCCATATCTGATTCTTTTACATTCAAATCATGAACTCATGTCTTGATAATTTATGCTGACCTGATTTGAGTGATTTGTTTGTCATACTCAAATTCCATCACACTCATAGTCACAAAATTTTTTTACCAGCCTCTACACAGGTCCAAATGTGCCTTGTCTGTTTGCACAGGAAATAAATAGGTTTTAAAGGAGTTCTGCATTTTATTTATCTAATTGTCTGCCATCCACAATCTAAGAAAATAATACATCTTTATTTTCAGAATTTTACCATCATGATAAGTATTTGGTTTTCTCAATTATCCAAACTGAAATATTTTCTTTAAATTGAGTGGCGCCCCTTAAAAACTTGAATTTGTGCATATATAGCTCTATCTCGAACTCACTTATCTGTTCTCTGATGAAAAGCTGCCGTCCGCATACATGTAACTCATTTTCTTATTTTTCGTAGTAATTATTTGGAGGTTGAGAAAAAAGGGAGGTTACAAAACAACAATCGAACTCAAACTTTTCTTGTGCACCTAACTCTTATCAAGGAAAAGTTTCTTTGCAACAAAATCATGATCATTAGGAACCAGTCGATTCAAAAAAACGACAAATCAATGTATACTCAATGAGACAGTCTCATATGTTTTGATGCTCTCAGGGGTGGTTCTGTCCACCAGTGGAATTATAGAGTGTCTGTCGATATTCGAGGGTTATTCGTTGAAAATGTTCTGATGTTATATATAAGGAATATTCACCTGTATTATTCCATCGATTGTGTCTGCGAAGTATGAAGAAAATCGAGATATTCTACAATTCTTCAACTGTGAATACCTACTGATTGAAAACATCAGGAAGAATCATTTTCACGGTGAAGGAAATATTACCTATGAGTGCCCATGGGATCTCATAGATTCGAAACACAAAACCTATGAATTCAATTGAAAATATTTGGATGTACAACAATTCATCTGTGAATAAGGGCGGTTACGGTTATATCCTGGATAAATTAGATTTGATGAACTGATGCCTGTAGCTGTGGGAATTACTAATGAATGACAAAATAAAAAGCATGGAAGACAACAAAATCTCTGTGGTGGAAACGATGGTAGTACTTGATTGATCTGTTGTAAAGATCTGTTGTGAATAGGAAATAATGATTGTAATATATCATATTGAGTAATTCGAATGAAACTGATGAGTTTTAATGGACTTTGCTCTGAGCCAAAAATCGTCAATACAATTTTGTTTGCAGTGCTAGCGCATGTGTACGATAATAATAAAGTTGAGATGAATTTGGTGTCAAGGTGTGTTGATATAGGGTGACAAAAATAACTGTAGATGATCATTCATTACAATGGGGCGACAACACTGATGAGTGTAGATGGATAATGGATTCAATTATGAATGTACCCAATGATGTATTCAATATGTATCGAATACATATCGAATTGTTACGACTGTGCGTAAATCCAACAAACGGTGCCAACTCTGGAAGTCTTGAAGAGTACTTATTTGTATATTATTCTAGTGCCGTATCAGTACCAGTTCATTTAGTACTGGATACTGGATCTGGGTTATTCTTCGGACTACGTTATATTGCCACTTCATCATAGTAGATTTTTTGAGTTGATCACAATGTGTTTTACATTCTGTTGTGATAAATTGGTGTTGTGAGGAGTGGTAGGACGAAAACTACGGTGTCTCTCACTGTAGTTGTTGAACTTCGCTTTTTGATGTATTTCTTTTTCATTATTCTCAATACAGACCCTCATCATCCTTATTATTATCATTACATTCGAGGAAATTATTTATAGTCGCAGTAGGTAATTGATGCAACATATTTCTTTCACCGTTTAATAGATGTATAATCTTAGGAATTATTTGCTATACTGAGCATTCCTGAGTGTCTTAAAATATGTAAGTATAGATTATGTACAAGGTCTCGAATCCCACACTCAAGATTATCTGAGGCATTTTGATATTCGAGAAATTGTGAGAATCATGACTTTGACACATGCCTAATTCCTTACATGAAATCATCTTCTCCCTTTTTCATTCGATGAAAAAGGGCACCAACCCAGAAGGAACTCTCCGCGGCCGAGCTCAAGAAATTCATGGGATATGCCATGATAGTCACTAAAAAAACTGGGTCACCTTGTAACTTTGATGTCTTGCGAAATGAAATTGTTCAGTGTCAGGAGAGTGATATAAGATAATATTTTGCATACAGTCATGTATTTTCATACAGTTGGGTACGATTCATTCCAGTATTTTTGAAAGACGGAATTTAACATACAATAGTCCATAGAATGTTCTGTTTTTTTTTTGTTTTCTGATGGAAAAAAATCGAATGATACCTATCATTTTTCTGTTAACTTGATTGTAATCGGCTCTCGAATTATTTCTTTCTGAACATTTCATGCGAGAATAGTGCCATCTCACATTTCTAAGTATATAGGGTGATTGATTGAAACGGTTGAACGCAACACCGTATCAAAGAAATCATTTCAGAAAGATAGAGAGGGTTCGGTTATGCGATAACCCCAAGTTCACAAACGATCCCTTGGCTGGTTCGCCAGAAACGTCTAATGAACCGTTTCAATCAATCACCCTGTATAATTCTCGGCGAAACAATTGATAATGCGTTCGTCAAGATCAAGGTGGCTCTGAAAACAATGATGATGATGTTGATAAACGAATAATAATGTAATCATTTAATGATTGAGAGTCGTGAGTGTGGGATTCGAATTTCAACGATCCCTATCAGTAGGATTAAGTAACTCAGTAACTCATCATCAGAACTTCAAGGATAGATTCATTTGTACAGAGCCCTGGATGGGACATCTGAAATAAAAATAGATTGTTTTCCATAATGATCAGTTATAAGTCGGAATTTCTCCTCAAAACAAAGTTCAAAACTTCGAAACTTTCCAATTTCGAGTTCTAATACGGAATTGAGAATGCGAAATCCCGACTCATATTCTAAAAATTCGTAATTCAGGAAGTGAATTGAATTCCGAGTTGTGAATTATATGGAAAGCGAGTTGTATATCTCATCATATATCTATCTAATAACTAAAGTCATTGCTAATTTTGACAAAATATTACGAGTTAAGTCGGAATTTCGAACTATCAAGTTATGTTTTCATGAAAAATTCCGACAATTAGCTTAGAAATTTGGAATGAGTTCTATTTTCATTTTGGGTACCCATCCTATGGTGGTTAGTGGTTAGTTTAATCGATATGCACCCCTTTGATCTTTCCCATCGAATGAATATATATCAAAAATAATTTATGATTTTTCAAAATCTTGCCGAACAACTTGTCAATTTCTTCATTGCATGGAAAACAATATAGGGAGCGCACATTTGAAAAACTAACCCAGTACATTTGTTTCGACAAGGGGAAATATTATATAACGCTGATTGTTCGGTACAACAGTTGTATGAAAATATTGTTATCAAGGTAGTTAGTGACTTTCGAAATGAAAACACACATAGGTGTAATTCTTCTAGTCTTTGTCTTTGTAGACCTCGTTTGTGAGAAATAAAAATAGAAATTATATCAATTATCTCAATATATTTGTAGTAAGAACAGATATATATATATATATATATGATCTGACCTGAAATACACATGAGTGTCTTTCACGAACGAAGTGGGAGAAATTCTCAAGTCACCATACGTTGTGATAATTATTGAAATAAGTAGTTAGAGCTTTTTAACATAGAATTGAATATCATATTGAGTATGTGAAGAATATATTGTAGTTACTATACGCTCGTGTTTGATTATTCCGTTAGAAATTCCTAGTCCGAATGAATCGTGAAATGATATGATATTCTTCATCATTCATTATTGTGAGAAATTGTGAGAATTATGTCTAGAATTCTCTGGAGAATTCAAAAAACTAATAATATATAGGGGGTTGTATTTAAAATAAAAAAGTTGGTACTGTCACATGACACACCCTGTAGTATAATTTTTTTTCAAATGCGCATCTGAAAATACAAATCGACGTGTCCAAGCGTTATTCCCAACACGCTCTCATTTATTCGTTATCGAATTTATTCCATTTGGCTGTTCCACACTGTATAGCAACCACTTATATATCTTGAGGCGCGAAGCGCCGATAAATATTATGTGCGAGCTATATGAAAGCACTTTTGCCCGAGGTATATATAATATTTTTCCACTTCTAACACTGGAATATCAGTATGTTTGGAAAATAACGATATCCATTTCCACTGAAGGAGAAATGCCATTCAGCATATTACTTAAACATAAACATTTAGTAGAGATGCGTTCGGGCACGTACAATCGGAATCGGAATCAGAATATCGATACTGATAAATATCACAAGTATATACAAAAAATACAGTGTTTATTGAAGTGATTTTGAATACCCAAACCTCATGAACATCGCAAACGCTACCGTCGAACTAATATAAATCGGTTTTCCAACATCAGGTATTCTCTCAATTGATGCCCATCTATGATTAGCACATGACAGTGACAGAGTAGAGTTTATTGAACTACGTTACATATTTGAATGTTTGTAGCAAGTTAAAATTGTACGATAGACAGTCAAGACGCTGGTTTATCGTACAAACACTTCAAGATCATCCTACAGGTCATCAAAACATATCGTCGCCCAGATGTCAAAACCTCGTATCTCAAAATCCACTGATTTTGAGATACGAGTATTATTCTGACTTTTATTTGATTTTCCATCGATTACAAAACCTTGTATCTCGATTTAGTAACAGAGAGTATGCGTATCTTGCGAACGTAAACTGTCAGATTTCAAAACCTCTTAGCTGACCAAAGTTGAACGAAAATCTCGGCAGTCGGGAGAAAGTTTTGATTCCAGATGGTACCCAAATCAGACACAAAGCAAAAAACTACTAAAAGAAACAATACAAGAAGACAAACAACACTCTTTTACCATTCGAAAATTGACGAGAAGCTCGTGCCATTCTGCAAGAAACTATTCCTCTCCACTTCAAGTTTGGGTGAGTGGAGCGTCCGTAATTGGGTCAAAGATAGTGATGCTGGTATACCGAAAATCATCGACGGATATCCTGCAAATGTTAAACCAGTCGATGAGAGAAAGCGTGAAGAAATTCGGCACTTTTTTGATAAACTTCCAAAACTACCCTCTCATTCCTGTAGAGCTTCTACCAGCAAGTTTCACCTTGAACCAATATTTAGATCATACTCTGAAGTTCATGGAATGTACGGAAAAGAAGTTGAAAGTCCTACTGGTAAAGATGTTTTCGTGTCGGAAATAAAGGAATTGAACATTGATATCTATCAGCCATGTAAGGATCAATGTGATCTCTGTTTTTCACATGAATTGGGCCAGATTGATAATGATATTTATGACAAACACATTGAAGAGAAAAATAAGGCAAGGAAAGAGAAGGAGGAAGATAGAGAGGATTCTGTTTCCGAAAGCATGAAATCATTCACGGTTGATGTACAAGCTGTACAGCTTGTATCACAATTGCAAGCAAGCATGCTATATTTCAAGCAAAAATTAGCATGTCATAACTTCACGATTTATAACGTAGCAACAAAGACCGTGGTTTGTTATGTCTGGCATGAGGGTGAGGGAAGCATGGAAAGCAACTGCCCATAATATTTTATAGCGGTGGATGCTTACCCAATGTAGAAAAACATTTGGTAAGAGGGCACTCCCAAATGGAGTGTGATAGTGTTCACTCAACTTTCGAAGCAAGAAAGAAAAAGAGGGAAATTCATTCCCCATCCAATCACGTTCAGATAATCGAAGACTCAAGACGTCATTCCAAAGCAGGTCCATACAAGGTCAAATACGTCGATCACACATTCCTCCTGAACATCTCTAGTCTGAAGTACTCCAACTCCATACGCCCTGGAAAAAGGACAGGCGACCCTTGCGTTACAGATATCAGAGCACTGAGGTACACAAAGACTGATGGTATTCAATATAAGTTAGACTTCGATGATAACTGGACTCCACATCCATCGCGAAAGTTGTTATTGAGTGAAATTGAAAGCAGCAAGAAATTATATGATAATGCCTTGCCAATATCTCGTGACAAGTATAATAACTTACAAACACTCAAATCTGTCATGCATAGGGACTATCACCATTTTTATGATTTATTGAAACACGAATGATGTTTTTTTTATGTTTTGTTAAAAAAGAGGAATATATTCTATTTTTATTTCATTTCCTGATCTATGACAAGACTGTTCATGAGATAATACCTCGATTAATACACATTAATTCCCAAGTGAAGTTTCGCTAGTTCACATTCGATAAACACTTATCTCATAAATACCATCAAGATTTATTTTGAAATCCTCGTATCTCAACTTCTTTTCCAAAATATTTCGAAATATCAAAATATGCATACCCAATTATTTAAGATACCTAACGCAATACATATTGAACCGCTCATCAAAATTTGAAATAGAACAAATAATTGATTGAGATATGAGAAGTTTTCTTCATTGCCTGAGAATTGTATTTTTTCGAGATACAATAAGGTTTCCACATCTGGGCGACGATATGACAGGGCAACAGCACGAATATGAATTTAATGATAATAGAGAAAAGGAGATGATGCGAACCCTTACAATATGCCTGCAATGATGAAATGAAAGCTAACAATAACAAGTCACAGGAAAAGTAATCGAACTACATGAAGAGTTGATATACGACACGTTACATGAATAGAAAAGTGTTCTTCACAAATCATCCACCGCGAAACTGTAATTGAGGAACTCCACTTCTTTAGAAGGGATGATTCGATTTCCATTTTGAACTGGAAGTCATTGACTTGTCTCATTTTGATCGGAAGTTTGTTGTAGGAAGTTTAAAGAATTCTTTTGAGAGACTGCCAGCCTGTATCTAGTATAGTTCTGAGTTACTTGACCTTGTTGGGTACGGATGAAAATCTGACGGTGAGAGGAGCTTCAGTCTATTTTGATGTATTTAAATGAGAGTGTGAGAAATGTATGCAATTGGAAGTGACATGATTTGAAGCCTGATGAAAAGGGGACGGCAGTGATCACTGTAACCGGTAACTGACATCACCCTCACAACTCTTTTCTGGAGAATGAATATTTTGCTTGCACGACAAGAACTGCCCCACAAAATGAGTCCATATGTCATATTGCTATGAAAGAGACCGAAACAGATAGAAATGAAGGTACCAATGCCCACCGATTGTTCTGAGAATTGAAAATAAAGCACTCCATAATCTACAAGCAAGTTTGTTAATGTGGTGAAACCAATTGAGTTTATCATCAATATGGATTCCAAGTAATTTCACATATTTTCCATCGATAACTGTAGCATTTGACGATATAAGAAGAATTTGTGTTTTTTCGACGTTGAACATGAAATTGTTAGAGGAAAACCACCTTTCAGCCAATTCCAGGGTGTGGGAGAAGAGAGAGTCAGCTCATTTAGATTACTATTTAGGTCAATAAGCGTAGTATCATCGGCAAAGAAAATGTAATTTTCAGGAAGGACCTGACAGCTCAGCTCACGTATGATTTGTAACATTTTTAGAAGTGATAATAATGATAATAAAAATAATGAAGTTTAAGTTTAAGATAAGTATGATTGTCATTATCGAGAAAAAAGTCACAATCGGGTAAACATCACAGTTGGTGTCACAGTAACGACAGTTATCGGATGTATAATTTTTTAGTTCATATAAGCACAAAACAATAAGTGTAAATGGTGTCATAATAAATATACGAATAGTGAAGTACTGCATAGTGTTATAGTATAAGTACATGCATACAAATACATATAGATATATTTTTACATATGTATATCTGCACATACATAGAACAATTTGAGAGATATTCAAAAATATTCAACAAAAGAAAGATACATAGAATAAATTTACGAAATCTTGGAGGAGGGATCTTTTGCTTTCCAGTAGCCATTTTTTCACTTTATTTTTGAATATTTTTGGATTGATGGTTGTTCTTATCTCTTCTGGCAATATCTGGTGAAGTCGTGGAGCTATGTATTCAGCGTTTTTTTGCCCTATAGTTTTTTCGCAACGGGTTTATCTCGATTTCTAGTATAATGGGAATGGATAACTGGTTCCAGATGGATATTTCCTTTTTTTAATTGCGTTCATTATACTCAGACAGAACATCCAGAACAGCAGCTTCCTTGAACACACTATTACAAGAGTAGATTCTGCCTTCATTGAGTATAATTTTCAGTATCCAGTGTCTGAATAACGTGTAGGTTTGTGAAGTAACAGTCATTCACTCCTCCCCAACCTATTATACCATAGGATATTTGAGATTGTACGAGTGCGAAGTATAGCGTTCTCAACTGCCACTTATCCAGAAAGTTTCTCAAATATTTGAATTTGGTAAGAGTACCTCTCAATTTTCTAACTGTATTTCTTGTCTGCACATCCCAGCGTAAATGCCTATCTACAGTAATTCCTAAATATTTGATGGATTGACTTTCAGGAATACAATATGTACCGCCAATCTTCAGAGGTCTCATATTTGATAATCCATTGGAATATGGTAGGTATCTGGTTTTATCAAAGTTAATTGTGAGTTTGTTGTGTGAGAACCATCGAGAACGATTTTCGAGAAGTCGTCTTCTGCTGATGCCTTCAATTGCTGCCAGTTTAAGCCTCCATATAGAATGGCAGTATCGTCAGCAAAGCTCAATACTTTTCCCTCTGTTTGAAGAAGCAGGAGTTCATACAGATATATAGTGAACAGGATGGGTCCCAGTATGGTTTCCTGAGGAACTCCGAATGTCACTATTTCAGGTCTGCTTAAATTATTACCGATTATAACTCTCTGTTCACGATTACTCAGATAACTCTTGAATAGGTCATATGTTCTTCCCCGTATCCTACAACTTTCCAATTTTTTCAGGAGTTTACGATGGCTAACCGTATTGAATGCTTTGGAGAGATCGACAAAGATGCACATTATTGGATTTTAAGATGTTAAGGCTTGTATTGCATTTCCCCTCTAGGAATCTATACTGCTGGTCGGCTATCAGTTTGTATTCCTTCGTGAATTTCACCAGCCGTTTTTGTAAAATTTTCTTGATAACTTTTGCAATATTCGAGATCAGGGTTGTATGTCTATAATTGATCATATTTGTTTCATCTCCGTTTTTACCTGTTTTGAAAATTTTCGGAAAACATCCTGTCTCGAAGCATTTGTTAATGAGATATGAGAGTGGTCTTTTGATTTCATTTGAGATTATTTTGAGTGTTTCAGAGCGAATTCCCTCAAGCCTGGTGATTTTTTAGGTTTCGAATTCATCATGACGTCATGTACTTCAGATTCGTCGGTATCATAAGTTTTTTCTCCTCAATGTTGTAATCGACGGTATCTGGTATTTTTTGGCATATATTTCACCTAGTATTCAAGGAATTACTGATTTCCATTTTGTTATTTGTCACTGTGCCATTTTTCAACATAATAGTTTTTATTTCAGTTGAATGTTCAGATTCATCTCATATTTCATTCACACATTCCCAGAGTGCTTTAGAATTATTCATGTTGCTATCGATGATTTTTTTTTCAATAGTTTTTTTCTGCTGAAATCAATAGCCTGCTTAATTTGTTTTTCAGTGAGTTGTATTGGGTTTTCAGATTTGCGTTGTCCGGCTTTGACAACATATCTTGATATTTCTGATTCTTTTCGTTTATTAGTTCGATCAGTTCAGGTGTGATCCACTTTTTTTGTTTTTATGTTTTTTCTTCTTGATTTTTACTGTGATGGTATTCTTCTCTATCAAGTGAGTTAGTTCATTCATGAAGATCTCGGCCATTTTTTCGACATCATCAGTTTCATACATGTTATTCCAGGTTTCGTTATCAATATCTTTCTTCAAATTTTCATAGTTTATGTATTTTTCATTTACGTTCTGTTCACAGTACTCTTTTCTTTTCAAATTCAATTCAACAGAAACTGCGAAGTGGTCTATAATGCTTATTTTGAATATATGGGAATTAATTTTTATATTATTCTCAGCTTCGATGATCATTCATATTTCGAAACATGTTTCATAATTGCATAAATCGCTTTGGGCTGTGATGAATTTTGCAGTCTTATATCTATATTTACGTTTCGGCTATAACACAATGTCTAATTGGTTGCATCAGCATTGGTATCTATGTGTGTCAATCATTCATTATTTCCTGGTTTATTATTCACCTAGATGAAAATTCTTCATCAAGATTTACCTAAGGTCAAAAAAGTGTTACTTTTCAATACAGGAATTCCTTGAATAATGGTGATTTCTCAGGTGAGTAGTGGAAAAAAAATATTTCCACTTCACATATTTCAACCTTGCCACTATACCTACTGTTAGAGGCCACTTCGTCACTCTTTAAAATCTCACCCTTTTAACAATTGAACTCACCTCGTACATCATAGGAGTCCAGCAGGCTGTTCCTCTTCGCTGGAAACTCAATCGATATTCGGCGAATACTGCCAGGAATCGTGACATCTGGCGGAGGTTACGGACACTACCGATCACCTACGAAATCGACGCTGGGCAATTCGTGCACAATCATAACATTAGGACATATCCATTCGCGAAAATACTCAATTGCAACGCCGCATTTTTTTAGAAACCATTGGAATAGTCGCGATCGTGTGTGGAAGGAAAGCTCAAGCAATAACTTTGCTCAAATAAAACAATAATATTAGTACTAATTGTTTTGAATCGCATAGTTTATTGATAATTGTTATTGTTGCTGCTTAAGTTGAAGTGTCAAACTAGTTGTTCGAAACGTGTTCCAAAGAAGCAATCCAAGTGTTATAATTACCTAACCTAACCTAATTTGTGATTTATTAGACAAGTGTATGTTATTCGATAGTATTTACCCACTGTCTAAGCTGTTGTTATAAATTGAAGCAATAAATCTGACAATCTAACATTCAATAATAAATTTAGAAAAATAAGAATAATAAGTGTGAGGGGTTCCTGTTTCTTCTCGAGCTGTCCATCAGAACATCAATTTGAATCAGACCCACTTAGCAACAGAAGGTATGTTCTCCTTTTCATATTATAATAGGGTTATTTCTATCGTTTTTTAACTCATGTCGGCTTATACAGGGTGAAATCGTTGATTCAAATCCTTCATACATATCGCAATCTTGCAGTTTGGATGAAGATGAAATATATTCTGAAAAATATCAATGCATGCAATGAAAGGCAAATGGAAGACACTACAAACATTTATATCTGGACTAACATGTTGACAAATACTAACAATAACTGACCATATAGATCCATATACATTATATTATATTCGAGATTATATTCGTCTATTTCGTGTATTCTCGATGACAGGTTCACACCAAAGATGAAATCTAGTTGTTATTTTGAATATGGATAATATTTATTTATTATTATTACGGTGCTTAATTCAGCATTCTCCTTACCATCCCTTGAAAGACTTCAACATCCTTAACTTGAAGGATTCCCCAGCATTTTCAGCAGTGCCATTACTATAGGAGCATGATAAGGTGCAGAATATGTTCTATTCCATTCACCTTACAGAAATTATTGAGTTCGAATGATGTAGAAGACGGGCCATTATTTGTGACAATCTCATCGGGAATACCAAAATGGGCTTTACATTCACGGAACAATTGTATTGAAACTATCAATTTCAACATTTCAAAAATTCCACGCCATTTTGGAGAAGCATCTATAATCAGACATCCATATGAATTCTAATATCAAATACATCTACTGCTTCCTCATATTTACTTCCTCATTCTCAGTCCCCAGAGGACATTACTTTATAAACATGAACAAACATCGAATGAACGCAGAGATATGTTGTATCTATGATATGAAACCATAATCAATGGTGTGGGCTGGTGTAAGGAATTCCTTATCACATGAAACCTCTCGAAATCGAATTTTTCAATGATAAAAATTGATTTTCGACAATGTGGAGCAGTGTAATAAATTCCAAATTGTATATGAAACTTTGATATCTGTTCTTTCTATAATTATACCGAATATTCAATGGTGTGGGCTGGTGTAAGGAATTCCTTATCATATAAAAACAGTCGAAATACATTTTTTCGATGATAAATATTGACTTTCTATCATTATACCGAATATTCAATGGTGTGGGCTGGTGTAAGAAATTCCTTATCATATAAAACCAGTCGAAATACATTTTTTCAATGATAAAAATTGACTTTCGACAATGTATGTTACGATGGCACAACCACTTCAATTAAATCCAAAAATTTTCACACCAGAATTTAGTGCTTTTTTGTTGCCAATTTGTTTCCCTTTTCGAAAATTTGTTGCTTGTGCCGAAACAGAAAAATCGAGTACTTGCCAGCTTCACGATAAGCTGGCACGACTACTTTTTCATTTCATCACCAAATTCAAAAACACATATACCAAAATGTAGCTCTAATTTGTTGCTAATTTGTTCCCCTATTCGAATATCTAAATTTCTAACCGTTACAAAAAAAAAATTATGTTTTGCCAGCATCATGATCAGCTGACACAACAACTTTTTCATTTCATCACCGAATTGGAAAACAAATATACCAAGATGTAGCACTAATTTGTTGCTAATTTGTTCCCCTATTCAAATATCTGAACTTCTCTCCATTACAGAAAAAAAAATGCATATCAACATCACTGAATTTTCACGATACTTTCGTTATCTGACATATGAATACAAAAATGAAAACACGAGAATTTATTGCTTTCTTGTTACTAAATTGTTTCCCTTTCAGAATTTTTGTTGCTTGTTCCTTTCTTTCAAAAATTTTATTGAAAAAAATACTGACATGCTGCGATGCTAGATTATTTCACGATAACTTCTTTATTTGGCATATGAATTCAAAAATGACAATTTGTTTCCCTTTCAGAATTTTTGAAAATTTGAATTTTAGAAAATTATGATGGAGAATACCGCCATGCCAGGTTAATTCATTTGACACTTGAACTCGAAAACATTTGTTGCTTTCTTGTTGCTAATTTGTTCCCCTTTCAGAATTTTTATAACCCATTCTTTTCAAAATTTAAAAAAAAATATACTGACATGTTAGATTATTTCACGATAACTTCTTCAATTGGCATATGAATTCAAAAAGGACAACACAAGAATTTGTTGCTTTCTTGTAACTAATTTGTTCCCCTTTCAGAATTTTTGTTGCTTGTACCTTTAGAAAATTATGATACTAGAATACTGCCATGCCAGGTCAATTAATTAAGGTCGTGAAATAATCCAGCATATCAGTATTTTTTTTAAACTGGAAAGAATGAGTTATAAAAATTCTGAAAGAGAAACAAATTAGCAACAAGAAAGCAACAAATGTTGGTTCGATCGTTTTCGAGTTCAAGTGTCATATGACGAAATTATCATAGAATTGACCTGGCATGGCAGTATTTTCCATTATAATTTTCTAAAGAAACAAGCAACAAAAATTCTGAGAGGGGAACAAATTAGCAACCATGAAGCAACAAATTCTCGTATTATCAGTTTTGAATTCATATGTCGAATAAAAAAGTTATCGTGAAATAATCCAGCATGTCAGTATTTTTTTTTCAACTTGGAAAGAAAGAGTTATTGAAATTCTGAGAGGGGAACAAATTAGCAACAAGAAAGCAACAAATGTTGGTTCGATCGTTCACGAGTCCAAGTGTCATATGATGAAAATATCATGGAATTGACCTGGCATGGCAGTATTTTCTATTTTGATTTTCTAAAGAAACAAGCAACAAGAATTCTAAAAGGGGAACAAATCAGCAACAAGAAAGCAACAAATCCTCGTATTTTCAGTTTTGAATTCATATGTCAAATGAAAAAGTTATCGTGAAATAATCCAGCATGTCAGTATTTTTTCTTTAATTTGGAAAGAATGAGTTATAAAAATTCTGAAAGGGGAACAAATTAGCAACAAGAAAGCAACAAATGTTGGTTCGATCGTTCACGAGTTCAAGTGTCATATGACGAAAATATCATGGAATTGACCTGGCATGGCAGTATTTTCCATTATAATTTTCTAAAGAAACAAGCAACAAAAATTCTGAAAGGGGAACAAATTATTCATTTTTGAATTCATATGTCGAGTGAAGAAGTGATCGTGAAATAATCTAGTATGTATTTTTTTTTTAAATTTTTGAAAGAATCAGCTAGAAAAAATTCGAAAGAGGAACAAATTTGCAACAAGAAAGCAACAAATGTTGGTTCGATAGTTTCCGAGTTGAAGTGTCATATGACGAAATTAACCTGGCATGGCGGTATTTTCCATCATAATTTTCAAAAAGGAACAAGCAACAAAGATTCGGAAAGGGGAACAAATCAGTAACAAGAAAGCGATAAATTCTCGTGTTTTCATTTTTGTATTCATATGTCAGATAACGAAAGTATCGTGAAAACTCAGTGATGACATGTTGCTATGCATATTTTTTATTCTGTAATGGAGGGAAATTCAGATATTCGAATAGGGGAACAAATTAGCAACAAATTAGTGCTACAGCTTGGTATTTTTGTTTTCCAATTCGGTGATGAAATGAAAAAGTTGCTGTGTTAGCTGATCGTGAAGCTGGCAAAATATCATTTTTTTTTGTAACGGTTAGAAATCTAGATATTCGAATAAAGGAAAAAATTAGCAACAAATTAGTGCCACATTTTGGTATATGTGTTTTTGAATTTGGTGATGAAATGAAAAAGTTGTCGTGCCAGCTTATCGTGAAGCTGGCAAGTACTCGATTTCTCTGTTTCGGCACAAGCAACAAATTTTCGAAAAGAGGAACAAATTAGCAACAAAAAAGCACTAAATTCTGGTATAAAAATTTTTGGATTTTGTTGAAGTGGTTGTGCCAGCGTAACATACATCTTTCGACAGTGTGGAGTAGTGTAATAAATTCCAAATTGTATATGAAACTTTGAGATCTGTTCTTTCTATCATTATACTGGATATTCAATGGTGTGGGCTGGTGTAAGAAATTCCTTATCATATAAAACCACTCGAAATACATTTTTTCAATGATGAAAATTGACTTTCGACAGTGTGGAGCAGTGTAATGAATTCCAAATTGTATATGAAACTTTGAGATCTGTTCTTTCTATCATTATACCGAATATTCAATGGTGTGGGCTGGTGTAAGAAATTCCTTATCATATAAAACCAGTCGAAATACATTTTTTCAATGATAAAAATTGACTTTCGACAGTGTGGAGCAGTGTAATGAATTCCAAATTGTATATGAAACTTTGAGATCTGTTCTTTCTATCATTATACCGAATATTCAATGGTGTGGGCTGGTGTAAGAAATTCCTTATCATATAAAACCAGTCGAAATACATTTTTTCAATGATAAAAATTGACCTTCGACAGTGTGGAGCGGTGTGATGAATTCCAAATTGTATATGGAACTTGGGATATGTTTTTTTTATCATTATACCGAATATCCAATGGTGTGGGCTCAAGTGTGGGCTGGTGTGAGAAATTCCTTGTCAGATAAAACCTCTCGAAACTAAGTTTTTCGACTATGAACATCGATTTTCGGCATTGTAGAGCAGTGTAATGAATTCCAAATTGTAAATGAACCCGTAGATATGTTGTATCTATAATATGAAACCATTATCAATCGTGTGAGCTGGCTTAAGGAAGTCGTAATCGCATTAAACCTGTAGAAATGTGGAAATACCGTATTCCGAGATTCATTTTCTTCAGGTAATGATCATTTGGGGGTTGATTTTTTGGTTGGTTTTCACCTCAAACAGTTGTAATAAATGTGTAAAAAATCCATGCGTGTGAAATATGTCGATAGTGTGGGTATTTTTAAATATATGAAGGGTGTGGTGCAGCTTTAGGTTAAAGCTGCACCACCACCTCATTTTGGCGAAACTACCACTGTAATAAAATTCAAGTGGGTTGTAATGAATCGTTATTAATGTGTTGTGATAGTGATTTTTTGGAAGTGGGCCATAAAGGCTGGTGCAGCATTAGGTTCATACAGAACAGCTATGAAAAGGTGCCCATCGTTGTAAACGTTGTGCAGCCATTTGTGGAATACCTTCGTTTTCTCCAAATAGTGCTAATAATGGTTTATGTTCGGAACATAAAATGAATTCACGACCCATCTCAATAATGATGAAATTTCTGTACACCCAAATATATGTATGAAGCTTTTTTATGAAGTACAGAATAATTGATTCCAGTTTCATTAGGAATTCTAGGAGCAAAAATAATTGGTCTCTCAGAACCATCTGGATATACATGCATTAACACAGCCGCTATTTCAACATTGGGAGCATCATATACTGATTCAGTATCCAGATTCTGATTGAAATTTACTGAATTCTGATCAGAAATCATTATCTCCTCCGCTTCATTAAAAACTCTTTCACATTCTTCAGATCGAATTCAAGAATTCCCTTTCATCTTCCTTGTACAAAAACGGAATGTTCTCTCTGACCTCGCTCGTATTTTTGACCCTCTCGGGTTCCTTACTCCATTAACTCTCTTCGCGAAAAGGCTCATCCAGCATTTATGGACTCTTGGTCTTGGGTGGGACGACAAACCACCTCCAGAAGTAGTTTCAACATGGAATCGGTTCAAACTTGAACTCCCCATGCTGTCTCGAATCTCTATTCCGCGATATCTTCTTCATTCGTCTGTAAACAAATGTGAGCTTCATGGATTTCCAGATGCAAGTGAAAAAGGTTACGCTGCAGTAGTATACTGTAGATATATCATTGATAATATTCCTCGTGTGACTTCCATATGTGCAAAATCGAAAGTTTCCCCTCTGAAAACTATATCTATTCCACGCCTTGAGTTGTGTGGTGCAGTCCTACTTTCAGAACTCCTTAGTTTCGTTCTGAGAAATTTGGGAAGTCAACTTTCTATCGAAGTTATAGTTGCATGGACTGATTCATCCACAACTCTGGATTGGATACGATCTTCTCCTCACAGATGGCAAACATTTGTGAGTAATCGTGTCAGTCTCATCCAAGAAAGGTTATCTCCTGAGGTATTGCGATATGTCCCGTCTCAAGATAACCCTGCTGATTGTGCTTCGAGAGGTATTTTGCCTACTCCAATTGTTGAGCATTCTCAATGGTGGGCGGGGCCTGCGTGGCTTGCAGAGCATGCTTCATCATGGCCAAATATTTCCCTTCGAAATGAAACAGTCTCCGAGTCGGCTCAGGAAGAAAAGAAAATTATTTATTCATTCAACATGAACCAACTATTTTCGATATTCTGCTGAAAAAATATTCATCTATATCTAAGATTCCACGAATACTTGCATATGTACGTCGATTCCTGAACCGAAGTCGCAATTCTCAAAATCAAAGTAATGACTCGTATATCACGAACACTGAGCTACATCAAGCTCTCATCTCACTGGTCCATCATGTACAGGGTGAATGTTTCAATGTAGAAATTTCTTCTCTCTCAAATAATAAAATACTTGGTGAATCTCTTCGAAAATTGAATATTTTTATGGACAAAGATTGTTTATTAAGGGTGGGCGGTCGTCTTTCATATTCAGGCCTATCTTATGATAAACGTCATCCACTTCTACCTCCTAGTAATCACATACTAACAGAATTAATTGTTGAAAATGCTCACAAGCAATACCTCCATCCCGGAAATCAAACTCCTAATTTCCTTTTGTTACAAAAATTCTGGATTCTGTCTGCGAAGAGAGTAATCCGAAAAATCACTTCTCGCTGTATAACCTGTTGGAGACAAAATCCAAGAACCTCTCAACCTCCAATGGGTAATCTTCCTCGCTTGAGAGTGTCTCAGGTAAAACCCTTGTATATGGGTAGATTTTGGAGGCCCATTCACGATATCATTAGGAAAATTCCGCGGTGTAAAGACACAGAAGGCATACATATGTCTATTCATTTGCTTTGCCACAAAGGCACTGCACCTAGAATTGGCTACTGATTTGTCTTCGGATACCTTTCTCGCTGCCCTTCGTCGGCTCATATCTCGTCGTGATAGGGTTAGCGTGATTCATAGTGACAATGCTACTAACTTTGTTGGTTGCTCTAGACATCTTCTGAATCTCATGCAAGATGCTGCTGGACATACTGGCAAGATGGCAAGATGCTGGCGATTTATCCCTCCGATTAGTCCACATTTCGGTGGATTGTGGGAAGCCGGGATAAAATCTGTCAAATCACATATATCGAGAGTCAATGGGGAACAGATACTCACATATGAGGAATTCAATACATTATTAGTCCAGGTCATAGACTTATTATCCTGAGGAGACGGAACATCTCATTCATAAAACTGCTTTTGTTTTGAAGCAATGATTGAAAATGAACTGCACGCGTATGAGAAAGACTACCGATCGAACCTCTTTGTCTTCACCAACTTGTTGGCAACGCTGTTATGTTTATGTGTCTTGTTTCCCTGATTTCAGCGAGTGGCGTACCGTCCTAATGGTTCCATGACTTGGAAATATATTTTATCTAAAACTTTATTATTAAATATTGTTTTGTACGGAGTGGAAGCGTCGTGTTTGTTAGTTAGGAAGACAAACAAATTCCTTTTGATTATGAACAAGCTACGAATGTACTCTCAATGAAAACATGTAATTTCTCTCTGTATTTGTCAATCAACATTCTGAAAAAATGAAACATCATTGGAAATATATAACCAGATTCTTGTCAGTACCTGTAATTCCCGATATTATGTTCAACTGAAACAAGTGCAATATCATATGCATTCAGACAGTTGTATAAAATTGAATTTCCTTATAATTTGCACACAGATTTCTCCGCTTTGATAAAAACAAAAAACACAGCTTTCATACTTTTAATATTCATATAATACAACAAATTTATTCGGATGATGATGACACATTTTGATTCATTACTGGAAAGAAGGTGTTGGTTCAAATTGAACTGCAAATAATTTTTGGATTTTTATATAAAACAATATATCATTAAATACAACGACAATAATTCACAAAGAAAATAAATGATGTCGCTCGTGAACATAGCTTGTTGTTTTTCTGTACTGTATTGGAAAAATGTGATGTTGAAACGATGGAGTATCAACTGCAAATTACCTATCAGATGCGAACTGAAATGCTGAATGGCATGGTAGTGGATTTGCATCTGGCCTCAAGTATTTGTTACCACTTTTCTTTGTTATGACATCTTCGAATCGAGATGATCAGAACAAACATAAAGATATTTGCTCAGACGATTCTCCTGCCAGCCAAGAAGAGATGCCCAAATTTTCCTTTTTTCACTATCAGCGGGAAACCTGAAGTAATAGGGAAATAGGTTAACAGGAATAAGTTGCTTAGAATTTTTGATGCAATGAACAAGAAAGTCTATGCCATGGAAACATGAACACTACCTAAATCATTAACAATCATGAATAAACAGTACCTAATCATCATATATTCACGCCACTGGAATAACAAACAAATTTGGAGGTTAGGTATTCCAACTTACTTGTGAAAAGAAACATCAGAGCTGGAAATGTCAAGTTTTTTGCACACTCGGCAGTGACGGACCATATTGTCCAAAAATTCACTCTGAATTCCACGATATCTATTCAAAGTCACTAAAAACAACACTTCAAAACACAAGATCACTCGTCTACAACACCGCAACGAGAAATGGGCAGATCGTAGTTTCGTAGTAAAAATCATTCATACAATAGGCGTGGCCTGGACGCGCCGATGTCGCTTTGCGGGTAACAAATCCTATGATGCTACAATGTGATAGTTCACAAAATGAATATTCGGTAATTCCAACGTGTACATTTCAGGTTTTCATTATGTATAAAAATACCGTTCAGAAAAATGTTCCATCGAGACTGTATTACTTGGAATACAATGAAAAAATGATATGAACGTGTCAATAATTATTGCAAATCTCGTTCTCAATCTGGAAATATGGCAACGACACTTTCCAATCGGTCACAATAGTATCCTACAGTGGACCAGATATTGGCAATGTCTGATCTTCTTTAAATGTAAATAGTTCCGTCTCCTCAGGATAATAAGTCTATGGTCCAGGTAGAAATTCCAGACCCCTCTGTCCTGCCAGCACTGATCCAAATGATATGTCAGCTCTCACTCCGGGTCACTTCCTGACTCTGGAACCGTTAAATTCTTTTCCTGATGAAGATTTGTCCATGTTGAAATTAAATAGACTTTCTCGCTGGCAATTGGTCCAACGATTACATCAGAACTTCTGGTCTCGCTGGAACAGGGAGTATCTTCACACTTTGTTCCACCGAGGCAAGTGGACCGAACTCGCTGCAGTTATTGAAATAGGATTGTTAGTTCTTTTAAAAAATGGAAATCTCCCCCCATTACGTTGGCAACTCGGCCGAATTGTAGATACTCATCCCGGGAAAGACGGGATTATACGGGTTGTCACTGTGCGAACGACTCAAGGTTTATTTAAACGCTCGGGACGAAGGTCTGTCCTTTGCCACTAAGTGACTCTCCATAAAATGCATTTGCATTTTAGGTGGGCGGTTATGTTACGTCTTCACCTATTAATTTGTGCTTGTCTGATTATTTGTTAATTTGAAATAATTTATAAACGCGCGTAATTGCTGTGGTTTCTGATATCGCGACAATATCGATCGCCCCTCGTATCGATGAATTGAAAACTCCCACCGATACTTCGAAGAAGGAAGCTGGTGGGTTCCCGAGCAGATTCAAGAACGACATGCTAATTCGGTTCGTGATTTTGATCGTTTTGGTTCACGCTGGCTAGCCAACTCTCAACCCCATAGATCGCCACACCAACAAGGTAGGAAACCACAGTCTCGATTTACTCACTCTTTCATGATAGATGATAATTTCCTGATTCGCATTCAATAATAACAAGCTGCAAAACCCACTATACTGACAGTCCAGTGAATTTGCAACACCATCCATATACAGTTTCTCACGGTAGCCGTTAGTTGAATGGTTTCGTGGTTAGGATTCCGAATTTTTGGACTTATTGAGAATTTTCCGGTATACCGGTGGTAGCCTTTCTCATCTGGAATGGAACACTTGGTATATCCGAGGGTATCATTCCATTTTTGAATTCCTGAGAAAATTTCCTATTGAGTTCCATCAGGTTACATTCGATCTGTACTTTATTATGGTTGTATATTATATGAATCGGCCGCATATTCGAATCTATTACTGATATCCCGAGTGCGAGCGAGAGCTTCAAGAATATCGTCTCTGTTCTTTCAAATCCTCCTCAAACCCAGCTATACTTGTGGGAGCTAAGGGAACCACCCCTTCACCTACGCAGACATTGTCTGGCCTGCAAGAAATCAATCAATACTGAATTATGCAGTAATGAACTGATGGGCGCCATTTACAGTTCAACAATTGAAAATCCCTCGAATCAATAATGGATACGTAGAAATAGCCCGCCTCTCTGGCTGAAGCCTTCTCCGCAATATCAGATATGATTAACGACATCAACTCCCAAAACATATTGTTCTAGTTTCAGTTGGTATCTCCCATGTTGATTTTCAAGCCAACAATCATACTCCCTAATTTCTGAGTGAACGATCAACTCAATTCAGCCCTAAGAGAATCGATACTGGGATCTATAGAATATACCAACACGATTTACTATGACGGGTCCAAATAAAAATTCGATTTTCACCGCAGAACGAGCAGCAGAGAGTATCGCTTTTATCAAATTAAAAATCTGACCTTCTCTCACTTGATGACTACAAATATCATACTACTTTCGAGATCCATGTGGTTTATATCGTTTTCATTTGGATCAAAGGTCACTCAGGTATCATCATAAATGATAAAGTAGATTATGCAGCAAAAGCAGCCACCTTCCTATTGGTATTGGTAGTTGTGGATGGTGACGAAGACTTCTTTTGCTTCTTGAACTGGAAGTATTTGCCATTGTGTTATTCACATTGCTTCTACCGCTTTGTTCAGTTCTTCTTGAACCGTAGAATGGTTCTGGCGAGGGTTCTGGCCTAATCAGTAGCGCTGATGCTTCTTTTTATGAGAGAGTGTCTGCTTGTTCATTCCCCTCCACTTCAGTATGTCCTGGCACCCGAAGGAGGATCACTTTGTTGTTACTGCATATATAGATTATTCAGCTTATATAGGCATTCCCATACCATCTTCGAGTTGAAAGACCTCAACGCTCTGATAGCTGCTTGGCTATTGGATAGATTGGCGATTCCCTCGTTCTGGTATCTTCTGTCGAGATTGGACGAACGCACCTTTATTCAGTGTGTAGATCTGATCAGAAAATGCTGGGGACCCGACCCATGGGTTCGGAGTATTTGGTGCGAGGTCCGAAGACTCCTGCTCCAGTTCTCTTGGACCCGTCCGTGTACCAAGTAATGGTGTTTTTTTGAGAATTTGTTCTATGTTCCATTTTCTCTAGTTACTGAGTTCCGTTCGAAAATGCTTTTCGAAGGTGAACTTATTAATAATTTCGTCAGTAGGAAGGTCAGCAAGGTGAG
The DNA here is from genome assembly GCA_963576655.1 of Gastrophysa polygoni. NCBI lineage: Eukaryota > Metazoa > Arthropoda > Insecta > Coleoptera > Chrysomelidae > Gastrophysa > Gastrophysa polygoni. The sequence goes on along the minus strand of OY755093.1, from coordinate 1,876,806 downwards.
CATTGCCTGCGTGTGGAGAGAGTTCTTCGCATTGTCCGGTTTTCCTTTGATTTCGACCTTAACTAACCTCTCTGCTCTCCATGCAGTTCTTTCCACTGTGATATGAAGAGGTGTGAGGTGTATTATTTCATTCATACTAGAATACACGTATTGATTGGTTGAAATGATACAATAGGTATAAATCTATGATTTGCTCCACAGATTTCAGAGCATTGCCCAAAGAATTGTGTTGATAAGCGATAACACCATGTTTTCGATTTCGTATTTCGGCTCCTGATTGGCTATTGGATACCTACATGCTGTGTTGTCGTTTCTGTATCTCGCTTCCTGATTGGTAGGCAGTAGGGTAGTTTATTCAAATTAAACAACGACTTACCTGTTACAATTTGTCATACAATAAATTACACTAGCCCAAATTTCAATCTCGACCATGATCAACACACACTAATAATATGTATCAACTACATTTTCCACAAATTCTGGATAAGTTCAAGTTCAGCATTATTTAAATCACTATCACAGATCTAAGGACATAAAATGCATGAAAATATGAAATTAGTAGGCTGTGGCACAGTGCACAGGAAAACAATGATGTGGATAATCAAACAAATTGTCAAATGAGAATTAAACGTTGAAATAGATGGAAAGAACGAATATCTAACGCCACGAAATACCGTGCGGTCCAAGAAATATGCCTGGAAACAATTCACTGAATTTTTTGGATAACGCAATCATCAGCTAGTAGAAAATACATCTGATGAACAACTTGCAAATATCCTCACTGAATGGGCATTCAATATGCGAGAAACCGATGGAAGTGAATATAAGGAAATGGTAGTGAAGACTATTTGGAATAATACTGCCAAACTACTCCAAGAAAAGTATTATAATGGATACAATCGGAGATTTCATCCATTCAAAGATTTGAGTATTAAAACTGCTAGGAATGCAAAAAACATGAAAAGGAAACAACTGCGAAGTATAGAAAAATGAAAAATGTCTTGTGTATCATTGACATCTGAAGAAATGACACACATTATACAAAGTTGGGATGAAGACACCTCAAATGGACTACAGAGAAAACTGTATCACATTATAACAGTTGAATTAGAAACTGTACGTTTGATATTGATATTAACAATAAATAGGAAATCATCAAAAATGGCTTTGATTCTATTCATGAAATAATCTGAACAAATTCAACTCGTGTTATTGATGATTATCGAAAATTCCTTCTCTTTCTCGAAACAAATCTAAGGAATTCGTATTTCGATAATCATCAATACACTTGTAATATTACAAGCGAAAATGACTCCTGATGCTGCTGTTGGAGTTGATCTTATTGCTCATATTATACAAATACATGCCAGTATTTCCTCTAAAATTCTTCTGAAAGTGACAAAGTCAGTTCTTCTGTGCCACACTACTGCTCCGTAGGTGATATCTTTCTCACTCTCACTAACATGGTGTACTTGCATTACAGTATCGATGAATTGCAGCCCCATGTTTTCCTCGCGATATTCCACCATCAGTGATGGTTTTGCCTAACTGGCGATCTTTTCTAAGTGTCAGTTCCACAGAAGTTTTGAGTCTAGGGTGATTTCTAGATACTCCATCTCTTGCTGCCACTCTAAGTCCACTCCGTCTAGGCGCGGATAGTTCTTAGGTGTTGAGTCTTTGTTTTCCTAGTACAAGGTACCACTGTGGTTTTTGTTCAGTTGATTCCCAACCCCACCGAGAGGCACCATATTTTAGTAATTCTCGCTCCCTTTCAATGAGATAACAGAGATTTCCTTCGAGTTTTCCTTTGGCCATGATAACTATGTCATCTGCATATCCGAAACAAGTGACAAGTCCTCAGTCATTATTCCGAGTACTTCGTCTACTACGAGACAAACATCACACATCAGGGGCGACTTACCCCTGCTTGTGGACACTTCATCTGTTTTTGATCTTGAAGATGTTCTCTCCCACTTTCGTTTCAGCGGTTCTTGTGGCCAGCATTTGGCACATCCATCTGGATCTGATTCTTTCCAATCCCTAGAAACAATAACTTATATCTGCTCTCCGCGAGACATAATCTCAGACGTCAAATATGAAATAGGGCTGAATTGGGAAAGACTTGGGAAGAGGGAATTTCCAGCTGGATCCGAATATCACTAGAGATAGATAGATAGTTCATTTTCCAGAAATACAACACAATGATACAAAACACAAAATGATATACATTTAAAACCAGTATTTCAGTTCCTTATAAAGGCGTATTGAAAGCAAGAACCATCCTGAAATATCCATATTTTTAACAGCATCACAGTAAACATTGCGAATATGAGTAATGGAGAGTGAACATTGGACCCCGATGATATAATAGTGAAATCGATCTTTAGGTATCAGTTACACTGTTATGATAGTCAGCCAAAAAATACTTCCAAACTATAGTGCTTCCAAAATTTGCTTCCGACTTTTTTTATAGAGTGTGATTTTGATTTGTCTGTTAGGTGATTGTAGACACGTATGCCTGTGTATAGCGGCCCTTTTCTTGTTTCGTCGTATCTATACGTGGGTAATGAAAAGTTTTGATTTCTAATTCGATTCCGTACTGCATCATGGAATGAGAGTATGCTTGGTAGGCCGATTTGGCAACTGCAGTACTGAGTACTGTACTGTTTCTGAAAAATAAAGCAGAAGTTATTGAAAATTAATTCAATATATTTGAATTAGGGACATATTTTGGATATATTTTCCATTTGTCAGTGACAAATGGAAAATTTTTCTTTTTTAGGTATCTTGAGGTTTGATTTCAAGCGCAGTGACATTTTGGGGCATATCACAAAATCTGCCCTTACTAAAAACATATTGAAATAATTTTTGATGATAAACGAGGAGAGAAAATCCCACGAAAAGCTGGAAAATGCATTACTTAGGTTTTGTTTGATTGGTTGGATAGCAAATAATGACCTGCACAGTTTTTTATTCATTATATGCAATTTGATAGCACCAATGATTCAGATCTCTGCCTGAATATATGCCTAAAAATAAACAGTAGAATACACATCAGGGATTGTGGTTCCTCTGTTCATTTCAATCTGAAAGTTTGGATCTTGGAATTCAGAGACAGTTTATTAGTAGTGAACCAGTCATGAGTATTGCGGATGGTGTGTTCAGAGTTATTTTGAAGGCCAATTAGATCATTAAGTGAGGTCCAAGTCAAATTTCATAAAAATATCTAGAACAGTATTGAAATTATGATAGGAAAACGATTAATTCCTTGAAGTTCCAACACCCTATAGGTCGAAAGCTGGTAGATTCAGGGCATATTATATTCATATGAACTTTTCTTCTCAAAATGAGCTAACGAACCATATTCTATTCTTAACAATCAATCAAATTACACCTTGTATACATTAGATGTGGCCGGATCGCTATAACTTTTCCTCTCGCTTTTCCTATACCGATTCCTCGGATGCAGAATTTGATTGTATGCATCGATTCGCTGTAACTTTTCCTATAGAGAATGGTTCTCTTGTTGATCCATATTTTCTATTTCATTCTCATTTTTGACACAAACAGATATATCGTTCGTCATTCGGATTGAAATAAAAGATAAAAACTCCAATCAGAGCATGAAATCAAAACAGAAACATAGCAAAATTCAAAACGTAACGACAAGTGAATAATGTCGAAAAATTGAAACGAAATTTGTTTAACAATTTTTATATTTTTCATTCTTTATTACGTTCTGAATTTCGTTATATTCCTGTTCCCTTTTCTTTTCCTAATTGAAGTGAATTTCTGCCTTTTCAGTCACGTCTATTTCATATCAGAAAACGAATGATGTTTCCAAGGATGTTTCGGATTCTGCTTAAAACCACATCGATATAGAAAATATGGATCGACAAGAGATCCGGTGGAAATAGGTACTGGAAATGTCATAGGGAATCGATGCAGAATCAAAGTATGCATTCGACTGTCCAATAAATACAGTGTATCACATTTGAAAGAACGACGAACTTTTCCAACTGAAAAAATGATGTAATTGGCTCGGTTATTGGTCATCTAATTTTATAGATACCGGGTATGTCGAAAGCATCATTCCTGTGATTTAGTCTACCCCAGAAGCGTTTTCCACCAGTCGATGGGTGGAAGGCGCAGTGTTAAAAATGAGGCTACATCTTTCAAAATTCCCAAAAGAATCAAGATATCTTAGAAAAAGTTCAAAAAACGTTCAGGGAAGCCAGATCGAACTCATCATGAAATTATCCCAGGATTCAGAAGATTGAATTACATAGTGGGCGATCCATTTGAAATGATGAAATTGATAGTGACTTCCGGTATAACTACCGGAACTAGTACGGCCATGGAAATAAATTGAAGAGATTAATCTCTCCGAATATCTCCGAATCACCAACGACTGGTGAACCATAGGGCGATGAAACCTGTTCTAGGGTCGTCTCTCTGAAGCAAGCTGCATACCGTCGTTGGCGCAGAAACCCATGCCCGCAAACTAGAGCTGAATATGTTGAACATAGGAACACATGCAATCAAACGATAGATTTGTCTGAAGAGGCATAAGATAAGATCAAACTTCATCGAATGCTGAGATGTTTCCCGTTCGTTTCAAATGATCGCAAAGGCTATCGGGAGAAATTCCACTTCTAGCTCATTTCCTCTCCCTCACAAAGGATTTATTGTACATTGGCTATACAACACCTTTGACAAAATGTGTGCAGAAAATTCTACTTTGGATCCACGAAGCCAATCGAATACAATCGATGCCATCATGCTAGAAATTGTCTTCCGTCAACGCACAATCAGATACATTCTGCTTGGCCTCAACGGTAAGAAAGCTATGGGGCCAAACCGAGGGGTAAATCACTGGGGCAGTCCGGTGTACATTCTTATGGCAGTCCGTGGCAGTCCGGTGGCAGTCCGGTGGCAGTCCGGTGGCAGTCCATGGCAGTCCGTGGCAGTCCGGTGGCAGTCCGGTGGCAGTCCGTGGCAGTCCGGTGGCAGTCCATGGCAGTCCGGTGGCAGTCCGGTTGTAGTCTGGTGGCAGTCCAGTTGTAGTCCGATGGCAGTCCGAATTTCGGTCTGGGGTAGTTTGGTGGTCTCTCGTATTCCGAAGGCGAGAATCAAAAGCTAGTCTGAATTTGAAAATGCAAGATGGCGTTTGCAGGGTGCCAGGCGACATATAGTTATTTATTCTTCGATCAGCCTCAAAAAGTACAGGTATAGTGGTTCTCGGGGTCGGCAAATTCCTAATTTCGAGTCCAAATTTGAAAATTCAAGATGACTTCTGCAGTGTGGTGGATGCTCGGGCAAACGACTTCAGTTATTCTTCGAGTTGTCATGAATATGATTTCGAAATTCAAGATGGCGTCTGCAAGGTGACGGGTGACTCTATCATTCATTGTTCGAATCGCCTAAAAACAATGATCACTTTGGGTTCTCGAGAATCAATACTGACGAATATTGTGTATCAATCTTCAATATACAATGTGAGGGGTGATTCTGTGATGAAAATGAAGGGGGGTTCGTTTTTTTTTAGAAATCTTCTCGGAAATATTACACCCCTCCGCCTTGAAAAACATGATTTTTCTATTTTATTCTCTCTTTATATCAAGCTGAAGATACGAAACTTTTTTTACAACATGGAAGAAACGTTGAGGGCATATCTTGATTTTATCATGAAAGGTGCTCTAATGAATTATCAGCGATTGTCCCTTCAGGAATTACATTCGCCCGACGAACTCGGCTGGCTGAAGTTTCACACCCTTATGCAGTCAAATTCGAAACACCCAGGACATCGTTTCATGAGAATTGCTTCTTTTGCAGGACATCGTCACTTCTGAATTCACTAACCGAGGATATATATATATATATATACAGGGTGTCCTTAAAAGGTCTTTACAAAAAGCTACCACATATTCTTCAGACCAAAACAATTCGATACAAGCAAACTTACCTCAGTAAAAATTTGCTTAGTTTGGGCGCTAGACGGCTCTGAAGTTGAAATTTTCAAATCGATTTTGCTTCATAACTTTTGAACGGCTCATGAGATTTTTTTCAAATTTGGTACGTTGGCATAGACTCATCGGGCAATGAAACTCATATCATAATCATAATGAATATCATTCCATGGGCGTAGAACTTGATTTTTTCAGTAAATAAACATCTAAAACTCCTACGCCAATGGAAAAAAATTAGTTTCAATATGAAATCTAAATTATTCAACTCATTTACTACAAAAAAAGTACTCTCGACAAAAGTCGATTCCTCTCATGGTTTCGACAAAATTTTAATTTTAGTGATTTAGAGCATAATTAATAATAAAACGATTAACATATATTTCATAAAAATTTGTTCAAAATGTTCACCATTTTCACGTATACAAAGATTTATACGACGCAAAAAGTTGAGATGTACTTTTTGCATAGGTTATTTCTATTGAAAATAAGTAGCACTGGTTTTTTTTTCTGAAGACTATTATTATCTGCTCGAAAACAGTGATATTCACATTCTTGGTTTCCATAGTTTCATCTGTGTTGATTTGTCGAGTTTTATTGACGTTGATTGTTGATATCGGACTTTTCTGATTTATCATGGCCGTACAATACACCAATGAAGAATACACCGATATGTTATTGGTATTCGGATATTGTCAAGGAAATGGTCGAGAGAGTGTGAGGGTGTATTCGGCAAGGTTTCCAAATCGTCGCGTACCAAGCCACCCAACCTTTGCTGCAGTTGAGAGACGTCTTCGGGAGACCGGTCATTTTGCTCCTAGAACTGGTGATTATGGAAGACAGCGTTATGTAAGGATTCCCGAAGTCGAAGTAGAAATTTTAGACCGTATTGAAGAAAATCCAGAATTGAGTACTAGACGGATAAGTAATGAACTAGAAGTTTCTAGGAATGCCGTTCATGAAGTACGAAGAGAACAATTATTATACCCATACCACAAGACGCCAGTTCAAGATTTATTAATCCATGATTCACAAAGTCGTCTGATGTTTTGTAGGTTCATTAATTTGCGAAGAGAAATGAATCTGAACTTTGGAAAGAATATTTTGTTCACTGATGAAGCCTGTTTCACGAGAAGAGGAATAACTAATTTTCATAATGAACACGTTTATGCAATTGAAAATCCTCATTCCATTAAAATAAACCATTTTACCACTCCAACATCGGGTAGATATGTGGTTTATGCACGATGGAGCTCCACCACATTTTTCGGTGGATGTTAGGAATTTTTTAAACCAACAGTACCCAGACAGATGGATAGGTAGAGGTAATGATGCACCCGTGAATTGGCCACCACGTTCTCCAGACTTAACACCGATGGATTATTTTGTATGGGGTTATCTCAAGTCTACGGTTTACAAGACCCCTGTGAATACTGTAGAACAATTATGGCAACGTATCCAACAGGCGACGAATAATCTTACAGGCGATGAAGAAGTTATGCAAAGAGTACATTTCAACTTTTTGCGTCGTATAAATCTTTGTATACGTGAAAATGGTGAACATTTTGAACAATTTTTATGAAATATCTGTCAATCGTTTTATTATTAATTATGCTCTAAATCACTAAAATTAAAATTTTGTCGAAACCATGAGAGGAGTCGACTTTTGTCAAGAGTACCTTATTTGTAGTGAATGAGTTGAATAATTTAGATTTCATATTGAAACTAATTTTTTTCCATTGGCGTAGGAGTTTTAGATGTTTATTTACTGAAAAAATCAAGTTCTACGCTCATGGAATGATATTCATTATGATTATGATATGAGTTTCATTGCCCGATGAGTCTATGCCAACGTACCAAATTTGAAAAAAATCTCATGAGCCGTTCAAAAGTTATGAAGCAAAATCGATTTGAAAATTTCAACTTCAGAGCCGTCTAGCGCCCAAACTAAGCAACTTTTTACTGAGGTAAGTTTGCTTGTATCGAATTGTTTTGGTCTGAAGAATATGTGGTAGCTTTTTGTAAAGACCTTTTAAGGACACCCTGTATATATATACAGGACACCCTGTATATATATACAGGGTAGTAGGGGTGGCGTCGGTATAGACCACCCCCACCCCTCCACTTTTCCACAGTCGAGTGAGCATCAAACACAACATATGCGACTTCGCCAAAACACATCAAACCCAACATGTGCGACTTCGCCAAAACGCATCAAACCCAAATGTAACACAACCGCAAATGTGGCTAACCTACCTTGATGAGCCGAGTCGGTAGCATACCTAACCTATCTAAAATAGTTCCACCAGCCAGGGGCGTACCTAACCTATCTAATAACCCCACCAGGGTCGTACCTAACCTATCTAATAGCCCCACCAGGGTCGTACGAACCCCCATAAATATTTTCGGGGGGTACACAGGTCCACATCCCCAATGACCCGCCCCACACCGTTTCAATGTCCCACCCCGACCTACAACATACGTCATGCGTCATACGGTGAAACGTCAAAACGATGAAACGTCAAAACGATGAAACGTCAAAACGACGAAACGTCAAAACGACGAAACGTCAAAACAACGAAACGTCAAAGCGATGAAACGTCAATCGGCATCGAGATTTTCGGGGGGTACACAGGTCCACATCCCCAATGACCCGCCCCACACCGTTTCAATGTCCCACCCCGACCTACAACATACGTCATGCGTCATACGGTGAAACGTCAAAACGATGAAACGTCAAAACGATGAAACGTCAAAACGACGAAACGTCAAAACGACGAAACGTCAAAACAACGAAACGTCAAAGCGATGAAACGTCAATCGGCATCGAGATTTTCGGGGGTACACAGGTCCACATCCCCAATGACCCGCCCCACACCGTTTCAATGTCCCAGCCCGACCTACAACATACGTCATGCGTCATACGGTAAAACGTCAAAACGATGAAACGCCAAAACGATGAATAGGTCATTAGGTATTTTCAAATCAGCGGCGTGGTTGTGAATTTTGAGTGTCCTTTTCCTCAGGAAACGAGCATGAACTATTATATCGAATGATTTCCCGAAACAGATGATGAAATATTGTTATTCTAGGATTTCACTTTCAGCGTAGAGAAAATATGTCGACGTCTGCTTTCGTTGAAGGTGGACTCGCACTTTCTGATGAGAAGCGATCTATAATTACGTCAGAAAGAATACGACGCGTCAGAGATGTCTGTATGGAATTCATATTGATAAGGTCGAATAAGCAAGCGAATTGATTACGTTTTGTTTCCGAGTACAAAAACAATGTGTGACAATCAGAGTGGGAGAGATAGCGATAACCGCTCGTATTCAATACCTTCAGACAATTATCGTTACAGTGTTGTCTTATGTTACAAATTATCCGATAATATAACAATCTATGTTGCCATTTATAAATGCATTACCATCGTTCCAGAGATACGCTTCAATATGATTGTTATAAAAATATGTAATGTACAGATTATAGGTAATTAACTTAAAAAACGTCAAATCACGCACCCGTCACGTATCTTTGACGCAGTCGAACATTTCTTACCACATTTCCTCTATTGAATACACGTGGAAGTACTCCCTTTAGGCTCCAAAACTTCTACCTTCATTCCATCCGTCAACAAATGATAGTAGTCACAAGAAACCAACAGTGAACCCCCACTCCTTCTTCATACAATGCCACAGCTGAAATTTTTTCTGAGGTTGGTATAACTTGCAAAAATTTTGAATATAAGTAGTCGAGAGCGAATACCTTTTTGAATTATGGAAAAAATCAAGTTCTTCTATGGTGCGACAGCAGTGAACAGAATCAAACAATTACATGTCAGTGACGAGTTCAAGATATTAATCGAACAATGGTATCATGATCAAAAGATATCATGCTATATACTATATATCGACGAGAAGCCAACATCGTTTGCTTTGATATCAAGAATGGACTTTGATCCTTTGAAGCAACATAGCAATCCAAAAACACTCAATTTAATCTATACGTTGAAGGAACATCGAAGAAAAGGATATGCTGCAAAATTAGTCTTACATATCAAAAAAATCATTCAATTTTCTACTTTTTCATCTAATACAGCATCAGAAACATTGTTTATGAAATGTAAATGTATTAATCATGGGGAAATGAATGGCTGTGTAATGTTCAGATGTCCATAATAAATATATAAAGGTTTTCACGTTTATCATTTACCTTCATCATCCATATATTCGAATGGAAGATTCATTTGTGGAAGGTATCTCGAATCAGTATTTAGCAGTGATTTTCTCAAGTCCAATTATATCGTTATTCATATCTACGTCTGTGGAAAATAGTTATTGTATATTCTGCAAATTATTATATGAGAACAATGTCGTTACAGTTTTCGGAAAAGACGCATTTACTGTGATCTGAATTCGAACGTCTCGGACCTTATGAAATCATTTCATTTTATTCGTGAGATGTGTTATATAATATAGAGGGTGCAACCAGAGTGAAGTGTTCAGGTTTAGATTTCCAAAAAGACGGTAAGTGGCTTCTTTTCTGCATTTCAGATCGTGACGTTTTTTTGATGAATAATACACAGTGAAATATGCTGGCTTATTTATCATCGGTTCGAATTTTTGGTGTACTGTTTCTGCCAGCCCTCCAAAATATGTTAAATTCCCACGCGTTTCGCGAAATGGCCTTCGGGCTATCGTATTCGAAAAAGGCAGTCTTGGATAGGAAAACTATATTCAAATGACACGAAAATCTTGATTTCGAGACGTATTTGAAATATAATAATTATGATATAATTAGTCACAGAACTACATTTGAAAAATTGATACTTTTCAATTTCGAATTCAATCTCGAGGATAAAGTAGAGGTATTCATCAATTTCCTAAATAATAGTCGGTTAGTAATACAAGGTGTTACGTGAACTTATAATAGTTTAGTTTTGTGTGTAGTTAGTAAGAATTTTTTCGAAAAACGTAAAATTCTTGATACAGTCTTTCGTTAATGGTTTTTGTTTTCAAATTAGAATTGTAATGAACTCAGGGTATGGGAAGAATATACAAGGACTTCAAATAGTATTACAATATATTCAAAAATAGGATTTGAGTTTATACAAAAGTATGTACAGTGACATATAGTTATAAAGAACGTCGACATTCAGAAAAAATAATCAAACTTTCTGCAGGTACACCTGGAAAAATAAAATTGCTTCTCATCGTGAGATCAATAACATATAGATAAAGATTACAGAAACAAATATGAACGAAACAGATACACGAGGTGAAACATAACATGGTACCAACAAATATCAACGTAACAATATGTCGAGAAACACCATTCGAGATGGTAACGAAAAATACATATACATATATCAAAGGTATACATGGTTGTCAAAATATAGGTTTTCGGCATCTTTCTATAATAGCATAAACACTGACGGCTAGCTAAGGATGGCTCTTTTGCATAAGATTTTCGGCATCTTTTTATGACAGCATAAACACTGAATTAATATGGCTCTTTCTGCATAAGTTTGTTTTGGCATCTTTTTCTATGACAGTATGAATACTGAATTTATGGCTCTTTTTTCATTAGATGATAATGACTTTGATGAAATGAATAGTTGCTAATTATAGGGATAGGGTAAGGGGTGGGGATTGGCTTATAATGAGGGAAGGTGTGTTGCTTTTTTTTGAAAGTGGAAAGCTCCCCAAAAGGCCTACCTTAACCACTATTCTGAAGATTTTGGTTGAATAACTCGTAAGAACAGACGACTGTTCTCATTAGGTTACTGGATAATGCCTCTTTTTATAATATCGGGTCTTTTTCTCAAGTATTCAACCAAAAACTTCATATTTTTAGCCGTGAAAACGGCTGATTTTGTACTCAAATCCTTTGTTAACTTTTATTCTTGAGGTTTTGATTTTTTGAAACCATATGGTATGGAGGTGTTGTCAGATTGAAATTGACGTTTCAAACATACAGGCTCGTACTTTTTACGGGTAGGGACAGTAATAACATTGTGCTCTTTTGTGCGTCTTATTTGTTGACTCACAATTTCAACAGGAGGTCCAGGGTTTAAAATCATGTTTTTTATGGCGTCAAAATTTATTATTTGAGATGCCGCATAATTGAGAGAAATGCCTTTAACTTTGCAGATGATTTTGTACTCTTGATCTTTAATACTATAAAGTGTAAACGAATAATTTTTCGGACCAGCTGATACGAATTCTGTGATATAAGAACCAGGACCGTAACTTTCTAATTCGTCGGTCATGTCACCGATAAATTGTCCCGTGGGAATGTCATATTCCCCTGATTTGGATACATAGATGACAGAGTCGGTGTCATAATATAAAACTCGATTGCCCAGTTGTTCTAAATAACTGTAGAGTTTCAGGCGAGCCAATGCTGTGACATAGGCAGCAATAACTACATTCACCGTGGATAAACAATCGAAACTTTCATTTTTATATTCCCAGTTGACAATAAGGGTGTCTTCGTTGATGGGTAAAACAGTATTTATAACACGAGAAGGATCAGTCATCATTTTGAAAAATTCAGCAGGCTGATTAACAATGGATGTCTTGGGCTGATTTTCACGTTGACCGAACTTGCCCCAAAACGAATTCAACATGAGCTTAGCCAATGACCTCAGTCCGGGATTATCGGTGATTTTAGAAAAGTCCAAAAGAATATCCTCCCGCTGTAAAAATTCCTCAATGTACCGTTGCTTCTCCGCATCACTACTACAATACTTTGGCCAATTTGATGACTCTTGTTTGACCTTGATGAATTTGTTCATCATGTCGGTGAATAAACCGGCCACGTTCTCACCAAATTGAACAGTATCATAGGACCAAATTTCTTTGGTCTCAAGAATACGATAACCCAACTCAACGGCTTTCACAACCTCTTCTACCACCCATGAACCAGTTAATGCACGTTCTTCATCAGAATGTTGGCAACTATGAGAATTGTAGCTTTCACCACATGTCCGACAAAGAACAAACATCAATTTGTTGTTCATTTTTTGTGGTAAAACAGGGTGAAATAGGTGTTGAGGAGGAAGTATCGTACACTTTATGAGCCCAGATATGGATGAGAGAGAAACAGCACATTCTTCTTCACCAACAAGTACTTTGGGATGACCAACAGGAAATTTTCCATATTTACATACCCAAGGATACAAAGAGCAAACATCGACGTATTTGATTTCTTCACCCTCCTTGGCCTTGTAATATTTGACGATATTTCCTGTCCGTCCTCCATAAAAAGCATCTCGTGGGTCAAGGGGGAGATTTTTCATGAGAGGGTGATTTTCGGTGAATTTTTTAATTTCCTCTGAAAGTTCGCGGCGAAAATCACATTCCCACTTTTCGACGACCTCATAACCCAAAGATTTAATTTTATTGATTTTAGCAATAGTTGCATCATAACGATGATCCATTGTTTCAGAAGGACAATTTTTGAGAGGGGTATCTCTCTGATGATCGAAACATCTCGGACATCCATGAAAAAAACATCCCTGGAACTCGAAAACCTGATTGGTTTCTGCAGAATAACCATCAACTTTCAGACTGCCTATCAATGCCTCAGAAGAACGACATGCTTGTTGAATTTTTATATTTCGCTGTTTTTCCTCCCAAAGCAACCATTGGGTGGCTATCACAGACTGATTGTCACGGTGTCTGTAACCACCCTTGGGAATGATTCCGATGGTATTTGGTTTGAGGAAATTCCTGCGAAATACTTTATTGCATGTTGAGGCAATCGTTACGGCTTCTGTGAATGGACAAACATTAGTTTCGGTCAACATAAGTTTACGAAATTTGAGACAGGCTTTGGTCAGTATATCAACATCCGAAATACAATAGTCTATTATTTCTCGGGAGAAATCGAAAATATAATTTTCAGCGACTCTTTCAGAGTGCCATTTTATGAGGGAAGAACGAGCCTCTGGGACTAGATTATCCGGGGAATAGAATTCGAGAGAAGGAAGCGGTCCAACATAATTTTGATTTTCCACTTTATTGAATAGGTGGGGAAAGTAACCCTTCTTCAGTTCTGTGAAACCGAATGATTTGGGAAGTTTTGCCAAAGCCATTGGGAAATAATTCAGAGAATCCAAAAATTTCACATTCCCGACTACCATAGATATGATTTTGGTTCCCCGTGTGATGAGATCCGGAGTAAGGTCGGTCTTAGTTAGAATATAATTGAGAATGAATTGGTTATCAAAACCCCCACCATTGTGAGCTAGTACAACAATATTTTTGAATTTTTTCCTCATTGTCAATACATGGTGAACAAACGGTGAAATGGGGTCGTTACACTTGAGTATTTGAAGACGAACGCCACATTTTTTACAAATTTGTTGATCGGTATCTATGCAAACATCACAGCATTGGCGAAAAACACACAAATTGGGTTCATGAAGAAGCGAACCATCAGGCTGTATGCTCTCCTGACGAGTCTCCAGATCATAAAATATGAATAAGAGATCGTTAGTTTGAGGGTTCTTTAGGTCTGGTTGAATGAAGCAAAGGTGATCAGCCGGGCAATGTTCGTTGCACACCTTGCAGAAGATCTCTCCACAGGTATGTGTTCTGGTATTTGTAACAATTTTGAAACAGTCTTCACAGCGCCTTATCGAATCGCAGATTTTATTACGAATATGGTTCTCGAAACACACTTGACCACGAAAAGACCTTTTGCAAGACTCACAGGCAATTTTCAATTGGTCATTGGGACATGCTGGCGAAGTACGACATGAAAAACAAGTACCACCGCACCGATGTTTTTCCTTGTGATCAAATGGAATATGACATTCCTCACAGTAATAAATACAGCAGAAAGCTGCAGTTAGAGAAATGATTACGTTATAGTGCCCCTCATGAAACAATAAATTCAACGATGGGCCAGAACCATCACCTTCGAATAACAAATCACGACCCTTGGTTCCATATTGGTATACAGTTATTTTATAGTTGGAGAGATGCTTCTGAAATTGATGTAGCTCAGGAATACTACACCCTTCTGTGGGTACTAAAACTGCAGCATCAGTCATTAATTGCAGAGCCCTTTGGTTCTGCAATTTCCTGATGTTCCGTCGTACATCATTAAATTTGGGGTCTTTATCAGCGTATGCCTGAGCCACGACAAGTGCTCGGGGAAGACACAAATTATCATTATTTTTAATGACAATGATACCCCGACGCTTGTTACATTCCTCTTCGAAGGTGTTATGCCGGCGACTTCGATCAGAACCTTTGCCCTTTGGCATCTTCACGGTTGTAACTCCGAGACAGAAGGTCTCGGTGTTCAAGCCACAAGAATTCGACTGATAGATGGACGATATTTTCGAAAAAATATCATCCACCGAGACATCTGATGCGTTTTTGAAAGAAATCCACCCTGGACCTCTCGCGAAATCTTTGGAACAGAAGGTAAAGCCTACCTTATCGGTCGACTCCACACCCTCTGTTCCATTCAAAACAATTTCGGTGATAGCTTCCCTCACCCACCCCACTGGTTCCTTACCTTGAGGTATCGGTGTAAGTTTGAACTCCAAAGTACGAGCCTGTACACCAAAACGTCGATTTCTGCTGAGGACATCTTTCACAATCACGAATTTCTCCATCTTTACTCAAAAACTCAAAAAATAAATTTTTTCAAAAATATCGAAAAATTTCGAAAAACCAGGAAAATATTGGAATTCGGACTGAACACACACAATAGTACCAATGGCTATCTGAATAAACTATGAGATGAAGGTTTCAAAACAAAGACTTCATATACAAAAATGAGAAAATGTGTGGGTGAAATGTAAGCAAAGTACTTGATTCAAAATTGAAAATTGATAACAAGAATTGAGAGCACTACTCATCGAAAACACGGGAGATAATGACAGAAATCATATATGCGTCGATATTTATAGTCCAAAGTCCATCGCGAACCACAAGCCCGATATCATATTTCATAAACCAAAAACAGGTTGACTCCAATCGAAAAGGCCGCGACTTTGATGATATTTGTTTCAATTTACCATAAGAAACCGTACTATTTATCTATTTATAATCATTTAGCCTTGAAGTACATATGGAGATAGGGACATATTTCAAGGGGTACACAGGTCCACCTCCCCAATGACCCGCCCCACACCGTTTCAA
This sequence comes from Gastrophysa polygoni, assembly GCA_963576655.1. NCBI lineage: Eukaryota > Metazoa > Arthropoda > Insecta > Coleoptera > Chrysomelidae > Gastrophysa > Gastrophysa polygoni. The sequence continues at coordinate 1,860,674 of OY755093.1, read as the reverse complement.
TGGCCCACCCCGACTTTCCTCGTTTTGACGTGTCATCGTTTTGACGTTTCGTCGTTTTGACGTTTCGTCGTTTTGACGTTTCGTCGTTTTGACGTTTCGTCGTTTTGACGTTTCGTCGTTTTGACGTTTCGTCGTTTTGACGTTTCGTCGTTTTGAAGTTTCGTCGTTTTGACGTTTCGTCGTTTTGACGTTTCGCCGTATGACGCTTAACGTTTTCGACGTTTCACGTCAGGGTCTTCTTGTATATTCGCTGTATTTGTGATAGGTATTCTCGGTGAAAAAAGTATATGTGTCCATCGATATACCGAAATGCAGGAATCATGTTGAATAGAATATCGGAAAAGATGTAATTGAGAGACCGTGGTTGAGAGTATCTTCATTTTTGTCGATTCCAATCTGGGAATCATTGTTGTACAATAAATAGGTCTGACAGCTGTTTGTTTCAAACACGGTATTCATGAACGCATGAATAGGTAGAGAGAAATTAAATTTGCAACAAACTTAAATAACATCGTAGGATATTGCGAAAATAATCACTGAATTTCATGGCATCCAGCATGGCAATTCTATCAGACGCTGACACCGCAAATTCCGCATTCCCATTGACACATGATGATGATTATGATCAATCTAGAGAGAATATAATAATGATTGATTCTCTATTCTATGATAGAACTATAAATTATGATGAAATAAAAAATCTCAATGTTTTCATATGATTTATTTATTGCTCATGATACAAAATTCACACTTTCACACTTCACACTTCAATTCACACTTTTGACGACGTGAATAAAATTCCTCCTTGTCCTTTTTTGTCCCCCACGGGCAAACACAAAGGTCACTCCCTGGAGGACAAAATGAACAAATTTCTTCGTATTCATCATCAGTATCATAATCATCATCCTCCTCCTCATCATAAATTGACTGCTGATGTTCTTTTTTTTCTTTTTCTTGCTGTTGTTGTTGTTCCTCCTGTTGTTGATGATGATTATCATTCTGACGATGAATATCCTCCTGACGGTCCTCTTCTTTTTTTGTATCATGGCCTTTGTTCTTTTGATTGCTCATGTTTTGTTCCATTTTCTGTGGAAAAAATAATCGAATTCAATCTAATATCGAGCTTTTTCTATCATTGTCATGAAACGGTGTGATTTCTCCTGAACATCTCAACCTCGTAAAAAGCTGCTGAAGTATTTCATAATGACTAATAAGCAGACAAAAACTTATTCAAAAACAAAAATATATCTACTCTGAATTGATTTTAAATATGGGACCCTGCTATCGAATGACTTAGAGATATCTCGAAAAATTTTTGAAATATATGTTGAATAATTGGAGAATAATTTATAAACAACGCGTATTGTTACCAAAGGAATGATTTTCAGCGAAAAATAAAAATACTCACTGTTATTGGTCAGCTGATGTGGTTCACACACACAAAGGTTGATTATTGCTCGATGTCTTCGAGGTGTAGCAGGAATAATGATTTTTGGTGATGGTGATTCGGTTATATAGCACGCATGAAAAAATATCGAAATTTGGTAACCGCAGAAAAATAGATAAATATTTGTTCACTTCAAAAATATTGTTGAAAACAAAAATTGAGGTTTTTCTTTAAAGGTAAAAATATTTTTCACCTATCATGCTAATCTATAATAATAACCTTCGATGAAAATACACAATATTGATTAGAATTTATTTCATTTCATTTGGAAAAACATCAAATATTGATTACAATTAATATAATGTGAAATGCATGTAACAGATTGTTTGATAGCTCAAATGGTTTTTATGTTTCATTGGTGTATGGCTTCAAAGAACGCAATGCCCCTCAATCATCCAATAATTGACATTTACTTTTTCAAACTGATTTGATAGGATCGCAATTTCGAATTACTGGTGGACAAACACTGCCTCCTTTTTCATCCTCTCGTATATATTTGTCTATCTTCAGGTATATCTCTGAAGGTTCTTCCCAAATTTCAAGAAAGTTTCGTCTCATCCTTGATACTAAAGTCTTTATTGATGCATGTTTTCTCTGTTCAGATTCGTTACGCACATACTTTATCGCCTTTGAATATATTTTTTTTCATAACTCTTACCATGAAATGTAATTTCTGATTGTTTCACTTTGAATGTTTCACCTTAGCAATTTATTGAAAATTATATCGAATTGAATTCTGAAGGAGCCTGTATTGTTACTTCGTTTTCCACCTCGTATTTTATCCTCGTCTGATTAATTCTGTATATTTTTGAAAGATCTTGTATTTCTGATGCCTTCTACCTGACATGAAAATATTTATTCCTCCTCCTGGTACATTCCATAACTGATTCGCTCCGTATATTTTTGTCACACCCTGTATATTGGTCATCCCAAAGTACTTGTTGGTGAAGAAGAATGTGCTGTTTCTCTCTCATCCATATCTGGGCTCATAAAGTGTACGATACTTCCTCCTCAACACCTATTTCACCCTGTTTTACCACAAAAAATGAACAACAAATTGATGTTTGTTCTTTGTCGGACATGTGGTGAAAGCTACAATTCTCATAGTTGCCAACATTCTGATGAAGAACGTGCATTAACTGGTTCATGGGTGGTAGAAGAGGTTGTGAAAGCCGTTGAGTTGGGTTATCGTATTCTTGAGACCAAAGAAATTTGGTCCTATGATACTGTTCAATTTGGTGAGAACGTGGCCGGTTTATTCACCGACATGATGAACAAATTCATCAAGGTCAAACAAGAGTCATCAAATTGGCCAAAGTATTGTAGTAGTGATGCGGAGAAGCAACGGTACATTGAGGAATTTTTACAGCGGGAGGATATTCTTTTGGACTTTTCTAAAATCACCGATAATCCCGGACTGAGGTCATTGGCTAAGCTCATGTTGAATTCGTTTTGGGGCAAGTTCGGTCAACGTGAAAATCAGCCCAAGACATCCATTGTTAATCAGCCTGCTGAATTTTTCAAAATGATGACTGATCCTTCTCGTGTTATAAATACTGTTTTACCCATCAACGAAGACACCCTTATTGTCAACTGGGAATATAAAAATGAAAGTTTCGATTGTTTATCCACGGTGAATGTAGTTATTGCTGCCTATGTCACAGCATTGGCTCGCCTGAAACTCTACAGTTATTTAGAACAACTGGGCAATCGAGTTTTATATTATGACACCGACTCTGTCATCTATGTATCCAAATCAGGGGAATATGACATTCCCACGGGACAATTTATCGGTGACATGACCGACGAATTAGAAAGTTACGGTCCTGGTTCTTATATCACAGAATTCGTATCAGCTGGTCCGAAAAATTATTCGTTTACACTTTATAGTATTAAAGATCAAGAGTACAAAATCATCTGCAAAGTTAAAGGCATTTCTCTCAATTATGCGGCATCTCAAATAATAAATTTTGACGCCATAAAAAACATGATTTTAAACCCTGGACCTCCTGTTGAAATTGTGAGTCAACAAATAAGACGCACAAAAGAGCACAATGTTATTACTGTCCCTACCCGTAAAAAGTACGAGCCTGTATGTTTGAAACGTCAATTTCAATCTGACAACACACAAGAATCGAAATTTCAAAATGATTATGATTGTGATTGATTGTTTCTCTAAATATGTATGGACGCGTCCATTGAAAACGAAAACTGGCGAGGAAATAACCAAAACGTTTGCAGACATTTTAGCGCACACAAAACGATGTCCGAAAAATCTGCAAACAGATCAGGGAACTGAATTTTACAATAGCAAATTCCAAAGTCTAATGAAATTGCATAACATAAACCATTACAGTACGTACAGCGTCAAGAAGGCTGCAATAGCAGAACGTGTAATTAGAACTTTGAAAGAAAAACTATTCAAATACTTTAGTTTGAATGCCACCTACAGGTGGATAGATGTACTACCCACCATTACAGAATCCTACAATGATACACACCACAGTACGATTGGTTGCAAACCATCGCAAGTCGATAAATCCAATGAAAAACAAATTCTCAATAGATCTTATACACACTTGAAGATTGTTGGCCCGCGAAAATTCAAAGTTGGTGATATTGTACGCATATCCAAGGTCAAGCATATTTTCGAAAAGGGGTACACCCCAAATTGGACGACAGAGTTATTTAAAATCGTCGAAGTCAAAATAACGAATCCCACCACATATCTGTTGAAAGATATGCATGGGACGGCAATCAGGGGGGCCTTCTATGATGAGGAGTTGCAGAAAACCAAGAATCCCGACATCTATCTCGTGGAGAAAGTGATGCGAAGAAAAGGCCAGAAGCTGTACGTGAAATGGTTAGGTCTTGATAGATCTCACAACAGCTGGATTCAAAATACCGATTTAGTATAGTATGTTTGTATACCAATGCTTTGCGTGAATATTTATTTTATTATCGTTCTCAAATTAAATCCGATTTACAATGTAATTAATATGATGTATTTACCTATAATAAATGCGATTAGTTACTGAATCGATTTTATTTTTATATTTGAAGACCTCCACAAATCTTTTTTGAATCATTTCCCATCAAGCTAACCATGGAGACAGTTGTTTTTACCACTCTACTGTTGACATTACGCACAGTGACATCTGATGACTATGTTAGTGGTGGTGGTGGTAGCCTACTAACTCAACTTGAAGCACGAAAATATCTTGAAAAATATGGTTATATTGATAATAGTACTCTGACGGATTTTAATGAGGCCCTTAGACATTTTCAAGATCGATATAATTTACCGCCAGATGGCACCCTCAATGAAGAAACAATACAGTTGATGAAAAAACCTCGATGCCAACATGGTGACAATGAATTCCGGGTTGGAAATAAATGGAACAAGACGACAATTCAATGGTATCTACCTGTTACACATAAAAAATATAATGAAGTAGTTCAGACGGCTTTCGATATGTGGCAGAATGCATCTAAATTAACATTTAAAAAAACTCTTCCCAATCGCATCAATCCAGACATTACAATTTCGTTTGGTAAAAGAAATCACCTTCTTCGCATTGTATGTATGGGAAGTGTGAATTGTGGATTCAAATTCGATGGGCCGAGTGGTGTCTTGGGGCATGCCTTCTTCCCGAAATCAGATTCGTCATGCATAGAAGTTCACTTGGATAGTGATGAGAATTGGTATGTAGGCAATGGAACAGTACCAGATGGTTATACGAATTTACTTATGGTTCTTGTACACGAGATTGGTCATGCTTTGGGGATATACCATAGCGATGATGCGACTGCAATCATGTATCCATGGTATCAGGGTGAAACAAAGCCCCTACAAGATGATGATTTATATGCAATCCAAGCGCTGTATGGTTTCAAAGAACGCTACGCCCTCATCCCAAAATTCGATTCAATGACATCGACAACAGCATCACAGATGATGACGTCAAGCACCCCTCAAATCAACGTTAATACAAAAATCGTACTCCCATTATCTACTACTACTACTACTACTACCCCAGACATTGAATTGGTTGAACACAACTTGTGTGAAGTGAATCACCCTAATGTAATGTTTTTGGCTTACAGTCCGGAATTTCACAACCATCGAATGTATGTAATTTCTGAAGATATGGTATGGAAAAATGATATCGGTAGTAGAGATGCAAATATGCATAGTAAACTGCTGAAGGAAAAAATGCAATCTGAACCGCTACATGAATATCTCCCAAAAGAATTGGCTAAAGTGAATCACGTTTTTCAAACAACGTCTGGAGATCTATTTGTAGTAAGTGGAAATAAATTTTATTCGAGCTATTTTCCAAACTTGCAAATCAAACGAAAAATTAATCTCAATTTACCTGGACAATCTGAAATAAATGCCGCCTTCCAAACGAATACTGGAAAAATCTACATGTTCTTGAACAATTCGTCTTTCATTGAATACCATCAGCATGAAGATGATTATCGTTTAGTCAACAGAGGACGAATTGAGGATATTTTTCCAAATATACCAAGCGATATTACTTCAGCATTCCGCTACATTGACGGACACATATATTTTTTCAAAGCAAGTACATACTTCAAGTACAATGAATTTCAGAGAAAGCTAGTTGCGGTTGGAGACTTTGATTGGAATATGTTTAACATTAATTGTCCAAACCGAGGTATTCTACATGAACTGAAAACTCTACTTTCAAAAGTGATTTCTTTTTATGAATAATTTTCACAGATGTTGTATATAGGGGGAAATAAATAAAGCACAGGAATTTTCAAAATGTTTTTCATTTCATTTTCTAGTGAAAACATTTCAATATATATTTATAGTAAATATTCAAATCATATACAATTGTGTAGGTGTGTGTGTGTAACATTTTCCTCAAAAAATACAAATTGATGAGACATGGAGAAGTTCGATTAATTCAAACTGTAATGACCCCAGGGAAGTGTATCGAACGAATTGGCTAAAAGTTTTCTCTTATCATCATGTGGACTTAGACCGATTTTCGATTGTTTAATAGAAAAAACTTCATGCTTGTATGAGCGTATTGTTTTTTGGGTTACAGTCTTTTGCGCACACTCCTTCAGACAATTTACGTAATCGTCGAATGTTAGTTTATTTTTGACTACACATTTTTTCACCCCTTTAGATTTTTTAGTCATCCCGAAATTTTTCAAGTCATTATCAATTTGATCTTTACTATACCCCTTTCCCTTCAAGCGCTCCCCATCGCTTTGACGTTTCGTTGTTTTGACGTTTCGTCGTTTTGACGTTTCGTCGTTTTGACGTTTCATCGTTTTGACGTTTCATCGTTTTGACGTTTCACCGTATGACGCATGACGTATGTTGTAGGTCGGGGTGGGACATTGAAACGGTGTGGGGCGGGTCATTGGGGATGTGGACCTGTGTACCCCCCGAAAATCTCGATGCCGATTGACGTTTCATCGCTTTGACGTTTCGTTGTTTTGACGTTTCGTCGTTTTGACGTTTCGTCGTTTTGACGTTTCATCGTTTTGACGTTTCATCGTTTTGACGTTTCACCGTATGACGCATGACGTATGTTGTAGGTCGGGGTGGGACATTGAAACGGTGTGGGGCGGGTCATTGGGGATGTGGACCTGTGTACCCCCCGAAAATCTCGATGCCGATTGACGTTTCATCGCTTTGACGTTTCGTTGTTTTGACGTTTCGTCGTTTTGACGTTTCGTCGTTTTGACGTTTCATCGTTTTGACGTTTCATCGTTTTGACGTTTCACCGTATGACGCATGACGTATGTTGTAGGTCGGGGTGGGACATTGAAACGGTGTGGGGCGGGTCATTGGGGATGTGGACCTGTGTACCCCCCGAAAATATTTATGGGGGTTCGTACGACCCTGGTGGGGCTATTAGATAGGTTAGGTACGACCCTGGTGGGGTTATTAGATAGGTTAGGTACGCCCCTGGCTGGTGGAACTATTTTAGATAGGTTAGGTATGCTACCGACTCGGCTCATCAAGGTAGGTTAGCCACATTTGCGGTTGTGTTACATTTGGGTTTGATGCGTTTTGGCGAAGTCGCACATGTTGGGTTTGATGTGTTTTGGCGAAGTCGCATATGTTGTGTTTGATGCTCACTCGACTGTGGAAAAGTGGAGGGGTGGGGGTGGTCTATACCGACGCCACCCCTACTCAGGGTGTCCTTAAAAGGTCTTTACAAAAAGCTACCACATATTCTTCAGACCAAAACAATTCGATACAAGCAAACTTACCTCAGTAAAAAGTTGCTTAGTTTGGGCGCTAGACGGCTCTGAAGTTGAAATTTTCAAATCGATTTTGCTTCATAACTTTTGAACGGCTCATGAGATTTTTTTCAAATTTGGTACGTTGGCATAGCCTCATCGGGCAATGAAACTCATATCATAATCATAATGAATATCATTCCATGGGCGTAGAACTTGATTTTTTCAGTAAATAAACATCTAAAACTCCTACGCCAATGGAAAAAAATTAGTTTCAATATGAAATCTAAATTATTCAACTCATTCACTACAAAAAAGGTACTCTTGACAAAAGTCGATTCCTCTCATGGTTTCGACAAAATTTTAATTTTAGTGATTTAGAGCATAATTAATAATAAAACGATTAACAGATATTTCATAAAAATTGTTCAAAATGTTCACCATTTTCACGTATACAAAGATTTATACGACGCAAAAAGTTGAAATGTACTCTTTGCATAACTTCTTCATCGCCTGTAAGATTATTCGTCGCCTGTTGGATACGTTGCCATGTTTGTTCTACAGTATTCACAGGGGTCTTGTAAACCGTAGACTTGAGATAACCCCATACAAAATAATCCATCGGTGTTAAGTCTGGAGAACGTGGTGGCCAATTCACGGGTGCATCATTACCTCTACCTATCCATCTGTCTGGGTACTGTTGGTTTAAAAAATTCCTAACATCCACCGAAAAATGTGGTGGAGCTCCATCGTGCATAAACCACATATCTACCCGATGTTGGAGTGGTAAATCTTCCAACAAATTTGGCAACGTATTTCGTAGATGTTGTAAATACATGTCTCCTGTTAATCTTTGTGGAAGTATGACAGGACCAATTATAAAATTTCCTATTATTCCAGCCCAAACGTTGATTTTGAATTCGTGTTGAAAATGGTTTATTTTAATGGAATGAGGATTTTCAATTGCATAAACGTGTTCATTATGAAAATTAGTTATTCCTCTTCTCGTGAAACAGGCTTCATCAGTGAACAAAATATTCTTTCCAAAGTTCAGATTCATTTCTCTTTGCAAATTAATGAACCTACAAAACATCAGACGACTTTGTGAATCATGGATTAATAAATCTTGAACTGGCGTCTTATGGTATGGGTATAATAATTGTTCTCTTAGTACTTCATGAACGGCATTCCTAGAAACTTCTAGTTCATTACTTATCCGTCTAGTACTCAATTCTGGATTTTCTTCAATACGGTCTAAAATTTCTACTTCGACTTCGGGAATCCTTACATAACGCTGTCTTCCATAATCACCAGTTCTAGGAGCAAAATGACCGGTCTCCCGAAGACGTCTCTCAACTGCAGCAAAGGTTGGGTGGCTTGGTACGCGACGATTTGGAAACCTTGCCGAATACACCCTCACACTCTCTCGACCATTTCCTTGACAATATCCGAATACCAATAACATATCGGTGTATTCTTCATTGGTGTATTGTACGGCCATGATAAATCAGAAAAGTCCGATATCAACAATCAACGTCAATAAAACTCGACAAATCAACACAGATGAAACTATGGAAACCAAGAATGTGAATATCACTGTTTTCGAGCAGATAATAATAGTCTTCAGAAAAAAAAACCAGTGCTACTTATTTTCAATAGAAATAACCTATGCAAAAAGTACATCTCAACTTTTTGCGTCGTATAAATCTTTGTATACGTGAAAATGGTGAACATTTTGAACAATTTTTATGAAATATCTGTTAATCGTTTTATTATTAATTATGCTCTAAATCACTAAAATTAAAATTTTGTCGAAACCATGAGAGGAATCGACTTTTGTCAAGAGTACCTTTTTTGTAGTGAATGAGTTGAATAATTCAGATTTCATATTGAAACTAATTTTTTTCCATTGGCGTAGGAGTTTTAGATGTTTATTTACTGAAAAAATCAAGTTCTACGCCCATGGAATGATATTCATTATGATTATGATATGAGTTTCATTGCCCGATGAGTCTATGCCAACGTACCAAATTTGAAAAAAATCTCATGAGCCGTTCAAAAGTTATGAAGCAAAATCGATTTGAAAATTTCAACTTCAGAGCCGTCTAGCGCCCAAACTAAGCAACTTTTTACTGAGGTAAGTTTGCTTGTATCGAATTGTTTTGGTCTGAAGAATATGTGGTAGCTTTTTGTAAAGACCTTTTAAGGACACCCTGTATATATTTTATTATTATTATTTTCGACAACACGAAAGGAAATCCTATAATGTTCGGGGAACATCGTGTTAGCCAGCAGTGGAATTTTGGGAGAAAAGGAAAGTATTGGAATTTTTCTTGAAAGTTTGGAGGTCGTAGGCATCAGGAAAGACTTCACTGGGCAAAGAAGTCCATAACTTTGCCGTTCTATGATGCTTGGTAATGAGAAGTTCGGTATGTCTCGAGCCTAACAATGTATGGATTACCAACTCGTCTAGTTTCTCTACCTGGAATCGCCCGTGGTGGCATGATAGAAAAGATTTCCGTTGAGCACCGACCGTGGAAATATCTATGAGAGAGAGATCGCCCACCTTTCTCCGATGTTCCAGAGAGGTCAATGGATTATTTCCATATGATCACAATTTGAAGTCCTTCAAGAAGAGAGTCCAAAAATATTTGTCTTTACCGAGGTCTTTACTCAGTTCTCGCAGTGCCCCTGCATTATAGGTCTTTCATTGGCGCCCTGGGTTTGACATATTTTATCGATCCCCACCCTACTCATCAGATAAATATATCTATGAAACAAAAAAAAATCTGTAATATCATCAAAATTACGTTCTGTCTATGTTGAACATTCATTTATATTTAATGAACAACAAAATTTATCTTCGGGTGTAACAAATTCATTTCTCGCCATCGCATGGGACAACCGTGAGATATTTGAAGTTGAATAATTGGGATATAATTGCGTATTAAGGAGCCCACCAGCTCGCCACCAGCCCACCAATATGTCACTCAAATAATTATAAATATATGATATCCTTACTATCAAAATTTTCACTTGAAATTCGTAATATTCAAATCTTGTGTTGAACATTTTCAGGCGAATCATCGGAAAAATTCATAGGGCTGGAAAATCTCCATTTTCAACACCCTATATCTCTGTAATTATTCCCGATAGACCCCAATCAATGAAATCAACTCACTGATCAATGAAATCAGCTCACAAGAAAAATTCCAACACCTTCCTTCTTTCCCAAAATTCCACCGCTGGCTAACACGATGTTCCTCGAACATCATAGGTTTCCCTTTCGTGTTGTCCACAGTTAAAAAAAAAAAAACAAGGGAAAATCTGCAAATGCAATGGAATACATGGTGTTCGAAGTATAACTTTGATACGACACGCATTTTTTAAATCACCCTGTGTAGCGAAAAATATTCTAGAAATGTGCTGTTTATGAACCTACTCCGTCTCAAGAATTTTTATTCATCTATTTCAAATAGCGAAGCCGTTATCTCACTTTGCCACACTATCGGTCCACCCTGTATGTATATGTATGTATGATTCCGAATCAGTTTCTTATGCGATAAATTCTCAGTGAGATCATATCGCAGGTCATAGTTGATAATTTATGTCTTCTTTGTTTATGTCTTCTTTATGTCTTCTATGTAGTACTTTATGTTCTTCAGTCGTTCTTGTGGTGAATTGGATATCCCAAAACACAGCTTTATATTATTGGATTTCATGATTGAGTGATGGGGCAGTCCGGTGGCAGTCCATGGCAGTCCGGTGGCAGTCCGGGCAGTCCGGTGGCAGTCCGGTGGCAGTCCATGGCAGTCCATGACAGTCCGTGGCAGTCCGGGCAGTCCGAGTATGAATGGCAGTCCGGTGTACACGAATTTGCTCAGTGATTTACCCCTCGGGCCAAACGGAATGCCGCCTATTGTTCTCGAGAAATGTGCCCCAGAACTAACACTTGTTCACTCTTTCGTACGAACTCGATGTGTTCCCTTCTTACTGAAAAATAGCTAGAGTCGAACCGATTCCAAAGAAAGGCAAGAAAACCCTCCCTAACAGCTATAGACCGATTGCACTACTATCTGTGATCTCTGAAATGATGGAGGAAGCAATCAACATCGAGCTCATCCGATATCTAGAGAGATCAAGAATCGTAAACGACCGGCAATATGGCATTCGTCTCCAGAGGTCAACAGGAGACCTGCTTGCCTATATGACACATAAGTGAGAGGTTCCAATCGAGAGACATGATGAGTCTCTGGCTGCGAAGAGGTACTTCACACCCCAGCAACTGCTGATGGTCTACAGATCACAAATTTCACCTGTTCTGTAGTACTGTTCACATGTTTGGAGCTCAGCCCCTAAACATACGCCAAACCTCTTGGATTCTATTCAGAAGAGAGCTATGCGCCTAGTCGGTGATACAAAACTCACCAAATCATTGGCCTCTCTATAGAACCTCATAGGAGGGTGATCTCTCTCATTTTTATAGATACTTCCACGGTTGGTGCTCAACGGAAATATCATCTATTATACCACCACGTGCGATTCCTGGTAGACAAACCAGACGAGCTCAGGCTGGTCACCCCTCGCCGTCAGGCTTGAGACCTGTCGAATCTCGCTGTACCAAGCATCGTTCATCCAGAGAACGAAAAAATTAGTTCAGTCTTTCCTGATGCTTACAACCTATAAGCTCCCAAGAAGAAATCCAACACCTTCCTTTTCTCCCGAAATTTCACCGATGGCTAACACGATGTTCCTCGAACATCATAGGTTTTCCTTCCGTATTGCCAACAGAAGAAAATATCGTAGATATCAGGATTCTGAATTTATCCTAATCACGAAAACTTCTAACGAACGGCTACCGTGCGGAACCCTGTATACTTCACGCGAACAGCTCAGGGCATTGGGAGTTGTTGAAGTTTTTCATTATTTTCCTGTGGCTCTCCGATGTATTCCATTCTGATTCTCCAAGCAAACAATATGGCCAAACAACGCAATTCCAGAGAATAAAGCTGTAGGTTTCTTGTGAGGAACTAAAGAAAATTGGATTCCTCTCGCAACGACTTCATTTCGGTTCACGTCGGTTCTTTTCTCCACGTATCGTCAACGTTGCAGTGGAAGATGAAGTATTTTCGTCAATTCTTGAAAATTTGCCCGTTCTGAGGGCTATTAATTAAGCATTTCAGAATTTGCACATGTTCCGAGATATTGGGAAATTATGAGGACGTGCCAATGGAAGGAATCAGTTTGGAAGGAGAAATTATATAAAATATTAGAATGGTATAGAACAGAATATGAAAGGATGACAGAATATATATTATTTTCAGTTAACTCAGATACAAGGGTTACTTCCATATGGGAATAAAAATACGTAGGTGAAATGACAGTATTGAAAACTATCTCAATTACTTCAATTCTCTGGATTGTGGAACAGGGACAAATTGTTGAATTGATGCCTCCAATATCATGGAGTTCCTTGATATTTATTCATATATCTCAGTAGTGAAGAATATCATTATTACCTAGGGACCACAATTCCATCCTAAGACGCTGTTATAGCTGAAGGATGTAAGGTCCCGTGGTGAATCTTATAAACTTGAATATATATATCGATGTAACAAGTTTGTCTCTCCTCCATTTCAATATCACATCCGGATTCTATAAGATATCATGATAAAAATGGTTTTCAACGACTCCTGAATACCGATGAAGAATTGATTTTTCAAACTCAAACCTATTTCCTTACAAGAAATCACTTTCTTGGAACGCTCATCTCCAAAATAGCTCCAATGTATCATGAATATTCAAATATTGATCTCCAAGAGTTCAATGTCGAGTTGGAAGGTGCTTTGGCTTTATTTGTTGTGAAATCCACTCCTGGCACTCTGAATGGAGATAAAATGCGCCATGAATATTTGATACCTAGAGCTGCATATTTGAGCATCGAATTCCGTATGAAACACTCAGGAATACTGATTAGATCGTTTCGTCGGAATAATAGGACAGAAAAAAGAGCTTGAATTCCAGAATGATGTAATTTCTTGAGAAATACACTAATGGACCCTAGTTACTTATTTAGAGAAATAATGAACAGACTCAGAGCCAATTTCCTACACTGTACTTCAGTTGTTATCATGATTGGATTTTTCAAATTATACACCCATCAATTCGACGTTGTGAATTTCACAGTTCTTTCATTTCAACAGATAAAAAAAAAATCATCTCACTTCGACACTGTGCGTTATAGATGTTACCTCTGTGACATTGTTATATTATTCGATCGATTTTGAAAATCTTTCCGTTCGTTGTTGTCGTCGTTCATTCAACAAGAGGGCGATTTCAATTCTGGGTTATTATCGGGGCGAACTACGAGCATATACAGGGTGATTGAAATCAGGATGTGAATATTTCGAGGGGGTATTGTTGGGATCAAAATGAGACTTTTCATTCAAATAAATTTGTGTCCTGAAATGCATCTCCTCCGAGCTACAGCCCACGTGAGTTGAGGTAAAAAAAAGGTATCTGAAATTGGGACTATAATGACGGATCGAATCATCTAAAAATTGGCTTGCCCCTGTGATTTCAGGCCATCTATTCCTTCGTTGCCTGAAATATTGAGTAAACCCAGTTTTGGAGGAGTTGGAGGGGGGTGCACAGAAAATCCTAATCAACGAAAGGGTCGTATTTCCGCAATATCAAACCAACAAAACATTTGTCGATTGAACTATTAATAAACTCATAACAAATGTTGGATATGTCCTCCCGTTGCTACGATACAACCTTCCATTATTTTCTGTATAGAATGTCGAACATTTTCTAAGATATGAGGATTGTTTTTTATGTATTATTGGAACGCATCAATTGATGCGTTGACGGAGGGGGTGCATCTCAGGACACATGTTCATTCGAAGAAGTTTTATTTTGTTTTATTTCGACAGACATCTCAAAATGTTCATTAGATTTTTCCATGACAAATGATGACATGAATCGGGAACACTTCAAACATATCTGTTCAGATCTTCATCATAAAAGATAGGGTGTGTTCGCGAAAATGAATCTCAATTTTTTTTTTAAGGGGTGATCATGCACTCATTCTCAACTTTGCGAAGAATCTGATCACAGCTCATCATTAAGAATCGCTTTGGATGAGTTCAAATGATTTTCTTCATTCTATTACACTGGATGTTCAAAAAACATCTGAGTGGAAATATGATTTTTGTTTCTGAATATTTCTTTGTATATGAAAATTAATTGTCCCCAATAAAAAAATGTCCTACGAAAAATTCTGAAACTCTATTGGGAAAAAAAAACTATCTTGATATCTCAACAACAATTTCTGAGTTCGAATAACATGGCTGTAGCCTTAGATATCTCCAAAGCATTTGACCGAGTTTGGCACCAAGGCCTCCTAGCGAAACTTCCGTCATATGGTTTGCCTCCCCAACTGTGTCTTTTCCAATCGAGTTTTCTTGCAGATAGATCACTCTACGTGGTGGTAGACGGTGTCTCGTCTGATACAATGGCGATCAATGCTGGTGTTCCACAAGGCTCTGTCTTGGCACCAACTTTGTTTTTGCTCCACATCAATGATTTGTTGAATGTGACCTCCAGCCCAGTTCATAGCTTTGCAGATGATAGAACACTTCATTCTGCCTTTTCCTCTACAGAGTCCCTATATCATCCGAGGAGGCCAGAGGTACAAGACGAAGACAGGTCGATGCTTTCAATGGGGATCTGACAAGAATTCTGAAATAGTAAGCTTTTTGCCTAGTCGATGATACAACACTCACCAAATCATTGACCTCTCTAGATCGGCGATCTCTGCCTTTTTTGAAGATACTTCCACGGTCGGTGCTCAACGGAAATATCATCTATCATGCCACCACGTGCGATTCCTAGTAGAGAAACCAGACGAGCTCAGGCTGGTCACCCCTACACTGTCAGGCTCGAGACCTGTCGAACATCACCATACCAAGCATCATTCATCAATAGAACGGCAAAGTCGTGGAATTCTTCGCCTAGTGAAGTTTACTGATGCTTTCAACCTCCAAACTTTCGAGAAAAATTTCAACACCTTCATTCTCTCCCAAAATTCCACCGCTGGCTGTTCCTCGAACATTATAGGTTTCACTTTCGTGTTGTCCACAGATAAAAAAAATTACTCAATGTAACTAAAAGACAGGCGATGGTCTCCACAACAAAATTCAAGTATGTTACTCTTGATATTGATAATATACGATTTGAACATTCATTGAGAGTATTCAAATTTCATCGAGAGTTAAGTATCTGAGATTCCTTCTAGATAAAGTTTTCACCTCCAATAGTCATTCTGATTATACTAATTAAAATACACCCAAAAAAATATTTTTCTCCTGACGGATATCTCAACACTTATCAACCGGAACTAAAATCACTGTGTTCCATACAATCATTCAGCCCCATCTTGTTTATTACTCACCTATTGTTTGTTTGATCTTAATAAGTTGAATATGCTCCAGTTGAGAACAGATTATTTTATTCCAAAATATTTTTTACATAAAGAAATTACAAACCACTTTGCACCTGATTACTTCCAGAACTACATAACATATATTCAGAATATCCATTATTATAATACATATAATGACATCTATGCGAGGGGTAAATCACTGAGCAAATTCGTGTACACCGGACTGCCATTCATACTCGGACTGCCCGGACTGCCACCGGACTGCCACGGACTGCCACGGACTGCCACCGGACTGCCCGGACTGCCACCGGACTGCCACGGACTGCCATGGACTGCCACGGACTGCCACCGGACTGCCACGGACTGCCCCATCACTCAATCATGAAATCCAATAATATAAAGCTGTGTTTTGGGATATCCAATTCACCACAAGAACGACTGAAGAACATGAAGTACTAGAAATGCATTCCCGATGGTGTCGAACAAAGAAGACATAAATTATCAACTATGACCTACGATATGAAGATCTCACTGAAAATTTATCGCATAAGAAACCGATTCGGAATCATACATACATATACATACAGGGTGGACCAATAGTGTGGCAAAGTGAGTTAACGGCTTCGCTTGTTGAGATAGATGAACAAAAATTCTTGAGACGGTGTAGGTTCATAAACAGCACATTTATAGAATATTTTTCGCTACACAGGGTGATTTAAAAAATGCGTGTCGTATCAAAGTTATACTTCGAACACCATGTATTCCATTGCATTTGCAGATTTTCCCTTGTGAGCTGATTTCATTGATCGATCACACTTGGGGTCTATCGGGAATGATTACAGAGATATAGGGTGTTGAAAATGGAGATTTTTCAGCTTTATGAATTTTTCCGACGATTCACCTGAAAATGTTCAACACAAGATTTGAATATTACGAATTTCGAGTGAAAATTTTGAAAGTAAGGATATCATATATTTATAATTATTTGAGTGACATATTGGTGGGCTGGTGGCGAGCTGGTGGGCTCCCTAATACGCAATTATATCCCAATGATTCAACTTTAAATATCTCACGGTTGTCCCATGCAATGGCAAGGAATGAATTTGATACACCCGAAGATGAATTTTGTTGTTCATTAAATATAAATGAATGTTCAACAAAGACAGAACGTAATTTTGATGATATCACAGATTTTTCTTCGTTTTAAAGATATATTTATCTGATGTGTAGGGTGGGGATCGATAAAAAATGCACTGCGAGAACTGAGTAAAGACCTCGGTAAAGACAAATATTTTTGGACTCTCTTCTTGAAGGACTTCAAATTGTAATCATATGGAAATAATTCATTGACCTCTCTGGAACATCGGAGAAAGGTGGGCGATCTCTCTCCCATAGATATTTCCACGGTCGGTGCTCAACGGAAATCTTTTCTATCATGCCACCACGGGCGATTCCAAGTAGACAAACCAGACGAGTTGGTAATCCATACATTGTCAGGCTCGAGACATGCCGAACTTCTCATTACCAAGAATCATAGAACGGCAAAGTTATGGACTTCTTTGTCCAGTGAAGTCTTTCCTGATGCCTACGACCTCCAAACTTTCAAGAAAAATTCCAACACTTTCCTTTTCTCCCAAAATTCTACTGCTGGCTAACACGATGTTCCCCGAACATTATAGGATTTCCTTTCATGTTGTCGAAAATAATATATATATATGTATATATATATATATATATATATATATATATATATATATATATATATATATATATATGTATATATATATATCCTCGGTTAGTGAATTCCGAAGTGACGATGTCCTACAAAAGAAGGAATTCTCATGAAACGATGTCCTGGGTGTTTCGAATTTGACTGCATAAGGGTGTGAAACTTCAGCCAGCCGAGTTCGTCGGGCAAATGTAATTCCTGAAGGGACAATCGCTGATGATTCATTAGAGCACCTTTCATGATAGTACCGATAAAATCAAGATATGCCCTCAACGTTTCTTCCATGTTGTAAAACCAAGTTTCGTATCTTCAGCTTAATATAAAGAGAGAAAAAAATAGAAAAACCATGTTTTTCAAGGCGGAGGGGTGTAATATTTCCGAGAAGAGATTTCTAAAAAAATATATATCAAACCCTCCTTCATTTTCATCACAGAATCACCCCTCACATTGTATATTGAAGATTGATACACAATATTCGTCAGTATTGATTCTCGAGAACCCAAAGTGATCATTGTTTTTAGGCGATTCGAACAATGAATGATAGAGTCACCCGTCACCTTGCAGACGCCATCTTGAATTTCGAAATCATATTCATGACAACTCGAAGAATAACTGAAGTCGTTTGCCCGAGCATCCACCACACTGCAGAAGTCATCTTGAATTTTCAAATTTGGACTCGAAATTAGGAATTTGCCGACCCCGAGAACCACTATACCTGTACTTTTTGAGGCTGATCGAAGAATAAATAACTATATGTCGCCTGGCACCCTGCAAACGCCATCTTGCATTTTCAAATTCAGACTAGCTTTTGATTCTCGCCTTCGGAATACGAGAGACCACCAAACTACCCCAGACCGAAACTCGGACTGCCACCGGACTACAACCGGACTGCCACCGGACTGCCACGGACTGCCACCGGACTGCCACGGACTGCCATGGACTGCCACCGGACTGCCACGGACTGCCACCAGACTGCCATAAGAATGTACACCGGACTGCCCCAGTGATTTACCCCTCGCATCTATGTTTCTAGCACCTCTAGTACGATGAATTCTCTATTTTTCAAAGGTTTCTGGGACTTCAATAAATTGTCTGAGGCAGCTCAACTAATTCAGTTCAAAGCTAACTTGAAGGAATACATCCGAGTAAAGTAATCATTTGACTATTATTATCGATATTCAACAATATAACCAAGGAATTATTATATAAGAAGTCATTATAGATCTTAATATGTGATTTCCTGGAATCTTGATGAGAAGAATATAAAGACCTCAATGATATATTCTTTGTATTTTCTTACCAAATCATATAATAATTAAGCATTATATTACATTTGTTTTCCATTATCATTCCTGCAAATTTCAATATTTTTTTTTTTTTATCTGTGGACAACACGAAAGGGAAACCTATGATGTTCGAGGAACATCGTGTTAGCCAGCGGTGGAATTTTGGGAAAGAAGGAAGGTGTTGGAATTTTTCTTGAATGTTTGGAGGTTGTAAGCATCAGGAAAGACTTCACTAGGCAAAGAATTCCACAACTTTGCCGTTCTATTGATGAATGATGCTTGGTATAGCGATGTTCGACAGGTCTCGAGCCTGACAGTGTAGGGGTGACCAGCTTGAGCTCGTCTGGTTTGTCTATCAGGAATCGCGCGTGGTGGCATAATAGATGATATTTCCGTTGAGCACCGACCGTGAAAGTACCTATAAAAAAGGCAGAGATCGCCGACCTTTCTACGATGATCTAGAGAGGTCAATGATTTGGTGAGTGTTGTGTCATCGACTAGGCGAATAGCTCTCTTCTGAATTGAATCTAAGAGCTTCAGCGTATGTTTGGGGGCTGAGCTCCAAACATGTGAGCAGTACTCCAGGACAGGTCGAATTTGTGCTTTGTAGATCATAAGCAGTTGCTGGGATGTGAAGTATCTCTTCGCACGGAAAAGAAAACCGAGTTTTTGTGAAGCAGTCTTCGCAATGTACCTCACATGATCGTCCCATGAGAGAGCACTGTTGGTGGTGACACCCAGCAAGGATATTGACGACCTCATAGGAACAGTGGTACCCGACATCATCAAATTGGGCATTGTGTGATCAGCCTTCTTGGTGAACATACAAGCTTGAGTTTTAGTTGCATTGAACTGTACTAGATTCTCATATCCCCATTTCAGAATTCTTGTCAGATCCTCATTTAAAGCATCAACCTGTCTTCGCCTTGCACCTCTGGCCTCATTGGATGATATAGGGGCTCTAGAGGAAAAGGCGGAATGAAGTGTACTATCATCCGCAAAGCTATGAACTGGGCTGGAGGTCACATTCAACAAATCATTGATGTGGAGCAAAAACAAAGTTGGTGCCAAGACAGAGCCTTGTGGAACACCAGCATTGATCGTCATTGTATCAGACGAGACCCCGTCTACCACCACGTAGAGTGATCTATCTGCAAGAAAACTCGATAGTAAAAGACACAGTTGGGGCGGCAAACCATATGACGGAAGTTTCGCTAGGAGGCCTTGGTGCCAAACTCGGTCAAATGCTTTGGAGATATCCAAGGCTACAGCCAGAGACTCCCCATGTTTCTCTATTGACACCTGCCACTTATGTGTCACATAGGCAAGCAGATCTCCAGTTGACCTCTGGTGACGAAAGCCATATTGCCGGTCGTTCACGATTCTTGAGCTCTCTAGATATCGGATGAGCTCGATGTTGATTGCTTTTTCCATTACTTTAGAGATCACAGATAGTAGTGCAATCGGTCTATAGTTGTTAGGGAGTGTTTTCTTGCCCTTCTTTGGAATCGGTTGGACCCTAGCTTTTTTCCAGTTAGAAGGAAATACGCCGAGTTTGTACGAAAGGGTGAACAACCTACAAAGAGCTGGTGTTAGTTCCGGGGCACATTTCTTGAGAACAATAGGCGGTATTCCGTCAGGCCCCATAGCCTTCTTGACGTTGAGGCTAAGCAGAATGTGTCTGATGGTGCGTTGCCGGAAGACAATTTCTGGCATACGGTTATCGATGGTAGCGACTTTCGGAAGTTCCTGGCCTCGTGGATCCAAGGTAGAATTGTCTGCAAACATTTTGGCGAAGGTGTTGGCTTTTTCATGAGGTGTTATAGCCAATGTATTATCATCCTTTGTGAGGGGAGGAAATGAGCTAGAAGTGAAATTTCTCCCGATTGCCTTGGCAAACGTCCAAAATGAACGGGAACCATTTGGACACTCTATGAGCTTCGATCTTATTTTCGTGTGCTCGTATGCTCTCTCATATATACATTAGGGCTCCTAATTGAATGAATATATACTCATCTAACCATTCATTCATCTATGAATCTATCTATTTTTTTTTTCCAGAATCAATCGAAATATATCGATTCAACAGAGGTGATCGGTTTTCAGTGAAGACACTATATTTATAACTCACTTTCGAAACAATGATGTGGGTAGTCCAAGCATACGAGGTTTTTCCAGGGAAATATCCCGGAATTTTTTTCCCGACTGATTTGTATATATTTTTAGTCGCTGAAAGCGATTTCCAACTCTGCCACATCGCCTGACGCGAAGGAACTTCAGAAATCATGAAGAACTCATCTCATTTTTCCGCCTATAGCTTTCGAACGATGTAACTTGCGATAAAAACTTTTTCATATATAATTCTCATATATTTCCTATGGTTTCAAAGAATGATTCAATTTTTACGAAATTTCAAACCGCTGATGACAGTGCTGAAGGATCACTCCGTGAAAAACACAGCGATATGAACATTATGTGCTCGAAATCGATTATATTTTGATAAGTCCAAGAATATGTACAGAAAATGAACGTCGAGTATCGAGAAAGATCATGCATCCATATGAATTTTTGTGTCATAATGAGGATTTTTCAATACGTGAGCCATTGAATGAGTGTTGAAAACGTTATTCCTCAAAGTCATAAAAAAGTACAATGGGCCCTGCATTCCTTAAGAAAGAATGGAAATTTGCTAGTTGAACAATGATTTCAACTACATTGTTCATGCAACCAGCCACCTAGCAGAAACGTGCGTATCATTCAGACCAACCCGCAACACAAAAACACTCTGTATATCGTGGAGAACTCCACCTTATATCATTGGGTGACGGAAAAATAAGTCGATTGGCGGAAGGCCAAAGTGCTTTGGATGAAGAAAGATATTATATTTTATACCTCTGCTGCGATAATGGGATCAGGAAATTGTGCTGAAATATTGCCAGTTATTCTCGTTCCTTCTTCGGATCTCAATCTTCTGAAAAAATAACAGGTCAATATGCACAGAGCTTTTCGTTGTAGAAATATCATTTCGTATTTTTTGGCCGAACTCCAAATTCCAATACTTGCTTGTGCCTCAATACCATGTTGAAGAAACACATCAACATCATGGTCCGATGTGGAAGATGTCGTATATTATTCACATCATATCATATCAATCTTGACTTGAGACAGATAGCGTCAATGCTATGGTTGTTTCAACAGGTCCACGTCATTATTTGGTCCTTCTTCTGTTTCTTCTTCTTCTTCCATTCAGAGTTGATGAGAAATGTCATGTACAGAGTAGGATCTCTCCTTACATTCAGTAAGAAAGGGAATCGATAGAGAATCATTTCGCTACATAGGGGTTCACTATTTCACCAGAATATCAAGTTGAGGGTTTGTGTTTTGAGTTTCATTTTGGGAAGAAGAGAATCCAACTGTTAATCCAATGTTAGCATGCCCGAATATCATTTCGATATACATCTGGTTCACTGCCAATGTTTTGAAGGAAATGGAAAACTAATACTCCATCAGATTCTATCTTTCTGATGTGACCTGCTGTTTTTCGTCTATCTCTCATTAGTTCAACGAAGCATTAGACTTGAATTATTTTCAGCACAATCGGAAATAATTCTGATATGCCGAAAGTTCACTACGAAATATCGAAGAAACGGAATGAATATTTTCTACAAAAAGAATCATGAATATAATTCATCTTCTTCGAAAAGGTACATTTTGCCCTCCATTAAATCGACTGACCTACTATAGGTACTAGATTGTCAGGTCTCATATCATGTGATTTTCGCCTTCAGGAAAACCTCAAACAATCAGTTTACATGCATATCATACGAAAGTTAAGAAATCTGCAATGCATTTTAGCCAAAAACTCGTGGGAGTGACAATAAACAATGAGAGACAGATAAAAAAATATCTAGGGAAATATTTTAGATTTCAAAAACCTTCAAAATTGTTCACATTATGTTTTCATACAAATCGGATTCAGTTGAAATGAACGGAAAAATCAGTGAAGAACAAGTTCTCAAATATGGAGTACCGCATAGTAAATTCTTGGGGCCAATATTGTTTGTGATATACATCAAAGATCTATTCAACATTCATTTCCACTGGAAATACTTGGGAAGCAGTGAATTTTCCACTTTCTCAAGAGTGAAATTTTGACAGTAAATTTATCGAAAAATCAAATATCTAGGGATATACCTAGACTCTCACTTGAGGTGGAATGTTCATGAATCCTATGTATGAAAAGAAATTAGATCATTGTTATGATGTCTCAAATATCTGAAACAAATTTCTAATGCAGAACAATTGAAAACTGAATCACATCTGGATCACGGTATCCTTGCATGGGGTGGAGCCACAAACAATCATTCACAGAGATGAGAAGTAAACCAGAATTGGATACTCAAGATTATGCTGAACGAATGTCTCAGGTACTCCACAAAATCTTTGTACAATCAGTGTGAGTTCTTCGCTATCAGGCAGCTCTCTTGTCATTCCCTATTGGTTAATCCTCCACAAGGAATAGAAATACTACTTCTAGAGTTCCACAAGTTTCCAAAACTTTTACTCAAACAAATTACTTTATTCTTGCTCCTTCAGTATAAAATACTTTGCCTCACCACTTGAAAAAAATCAATTCAAAAAACAATCCGAAAATTCGAAAATTTAGGATTCATATTCAAAAACACTTATTACCTGAATTTATTCGGAGCGATCTTCAATAATGCACTGTTATTATTTTCTCCCTGAGATTCTGATTCAGGTTCTGTCATTATTTCATGTAAAAAAATTCTCCGATAGTAGATTCTGAAATTTGGGTCCATTTGAAAACGTCCACCGACCGTCCAACTATTCGACTGCTTGAATCGAACTTTGGAATCGAACTGACTGCATGAAAACATTTTTCAAACTATCGAGGGTCGCCACCTGTTACTTGGTGATAGTGATGTTGCAAACTGTTGTTCACAACGAAGGATATTCATTCAAACAGTGCACCAAATAACTTCAAAATCAAGGAATCAGTTTCCATCATAAGGGGATGGCCCAAGTTACGTGAGAAACCCAGTAGATATGTTATATTTTGGCGTCCTTAGGAGGGATAACGGACACGGCAGCACTATAGCCCACTAATGGAACACCTGGGAAACCAGGTACGTTCCAAGACAATAAATGTTTACAGTTACTGCTTGTTCCAAAACCATTCATTCCACACAAACGACATGACGGCCTAAAAGCCCCTCAGGCTGAGCGGTTCAGTAAAGGTCGGAAAAGCTTTGCTCTTATAAGGAGGTTTCAAAAAAGATAACTTGAGGACCACTCCAGGAGGAGAGGAGTGGAGGTTGGATGACAAGTCTTTGGGGAATTTTATTCATCTCGGTTGAACGCCTTTTTATTGCGACCCACAATGATTCTCATGCATGAATATTACTCATTTTGAAATAATGAGAACGTATTGAAATGTGACTGGAAATATTTGGCGACCGACGAATGGATAGCTGGATACACTCTTGCCTTTTGCTGCTACACCTCTTGATGCTCTTGCTGTTGGGGATTATTTTTGCTCCCGTTCATGTATAACCGCTATATAGTCTGTTGCGGCGCTTGCTTAGAATCAATGTAGATAGTTACGGTATTTTTCGCAGCTTATGACAAATGAGTGAATCGGCCGTTACGAATTCTCTCATCAATCTGAAATAGAGCAAGAAAAATGGACTGCAATGGAAATTATTGTACTGGGAAGGACTTATATAGTGCCACCCAAGTAATATTTCGAGTTTTATCATTAGCTATACGAGAGGTTATTACATCTTGAAAACGATGGTGCAGCTATTTTGTCTATTTGCCTATCTAATTTCTTCAATGAAAACTTTCACGCAACTTGATGACATTTTTCATTCGAAATCACTTTTATGATATGATGATTTATGATGAGGATGACAAAAAATTAGTATTATCGATACTTGCACAATCAGTGGTATAATAAAAATGTAGATTCAGGAGTAGTTATTCAGGTAACTTCTCAATTAATGATCAAACTACATCATTACAATCTCAAAACATTAACTGTCTGCAAACATGTCGCCATCATCTTGGGAGTTTCATTACTTCAATGCCATCATAGCGGAAAATGCCGTTTTCGACAAAACAAAACACCATCAGTGACTGCACTAGTCTTCTGCACATCGTTATCTTGATCTGAAATGCACTCTCAAGCCTGTTGTGCCGCAATAACATCTTTCAAACAATGATTCAACTGTCAAACTGTGAACTGTCAAAATGGTCAAATATAATGAAAGTTGTCAGCTCGTCATGTTATTGAACTATAACGCATGTTTTGAAGTGAATATTGAAACAGTGATACTACCTTCGATCATTGAACAGACTAGATAAGTAATCCACAGCCCTGGCAATACAGTTTGTTTGGAAGCAACATCTATAGTATCTATCTTTGTCTAAACAAGGATAGCAGGAGCTGATTCTCCCAGCACCAGTGCCGTGTTGTCAGAGGAGGTCGAATTTATTATTAATTCATGATGAAACCAAATTGAAAATCCGTAACGATTTCAGTAGTACTTTTCAGCATTTCTTGGTGGGAAAATGAACAATGACAAGACACTGTCGCAGCTGACCTATGGGTATAATCAATATAATCTAATCAATTCAATTTAAATTCATTTTTATCCATTCCATTCGGGAAAATGCTTCAAAATCTCGAATGATACGACAATGGTAACTCACCTATGAAATGACGTGTTTTGATCGCCGGTTCAACATTGTCTTTAACACACCTCACAACGTCTCACCATTATATCAAATCACCAAAACAGGAAATAAACTGAGTTTCTGATGGATTCTGAGTACACAAAACTGAACACAAGTTGAATATTATCGATAAATCAAAACGTAAATAATGACAGATACCAAACAAAGCAATAATCGCCGTCGACTGTCAATATCAAATTGCGGTGTTGCAACGTTGAGCAAAAAGTATTCCCGATATACCCATGCTGGTCCTCGAGCCCCCAAGAAAGTAAAATTGCTAAGTCTCAGAATAATGTAGCAATCTTCTATTAATAAGAACTGATTCATAATCGTCATGACCCAAATTTATTATTATATTTGTGCATTGAACTACATGAATTCATAAAGGACTAAATATTTTGGACTGTTTATCACTTTTTGATGATTGGATATGACAACACTGGCGACGATTGGGTACTAACATTATGATAATTCTGGGAATTCATGTGAGCTTCAGAATATTTGTTTTGTGATCCTTCTAGTGGGTTTGTTGTTCGGAGGATACTACCTATCATAGGATTCCTACTTGAATCCTCGTAGCACGGGTTCAAAGTATTCCTAACCGGTTTGCAGTAAGCATTCGTAGGGATAAAATAGTCAGTAACGAGTTATGTGGGCGTCTCTCCTGGAGAGAGAATAGATAATATTGCAAGAACACGGCGAGTGTCATCAAGAAGTGAAAAACAAAACAACATATGATATGACGATATGGAGATAATATGTTAAATATTGAGACATATCATGTGCGAAAATGAAAACGATGACCATTTTTCTGATGAAAATATATGCAGAAGACTTGGAACAATTGGTGCTATAACAATTTGGTATGTTCACTATGGAAAGTAAATGTTATTTTGAACAAATTATCGAAAAAGTCAATAGGACTGGGTAAATGATTGCTTGATTTGAGTAAATCGTTTCAAGAAAGTAGAAAAAACCGGTCTTCGTGAACAGTTTCGCTAAGTTACTTTTCTATTCCTCGATTGGAATTTCAATTCCAGTAATGGCACCTCTGGGTAGGAAATAATGGTGTGAGATGAAATCCGAACTAATTCAGTTTCACCAGTGCTGATTGAAGTCCACTCGGCAATGACACGGCAATCTATGAGACAATTTGCGAAGTACTCAATACATTATCATTTTCCTCAAACAACATTTTTTCGAAACTATTCAATCTTGAGTAGTGATCAGATATGCCTACATGAATCTTAGAAATTTCGAAGATATCTTGTCTCGATATCTTCAATATGAGTTCTTATGGTGGAGTACAGGAGAAATATAGTTTTTTTTTCTCTTTCCCTATTACTTCTCGAGAGATTTTTCCATTCATTCCCAGTCGTTCTCTTCAGTTCTTGTTTACTTCGACTATATTTTCAATCATAGAGATGATAGAATATAAAGTTTCTGATTTGGTGTGTGGATGATAATTAGATACATTGATTCTGCAATAGCAGATATTCAGAGTTGAACATATGATTCCTTCAAAAACTCAATATTCTTCGATATAGCTCTCAGGAAATATATTCCGAAGTAGTGCAAACTTGAGTACAAACCATTGAAGAAGAAAATCTTCCAGAGGAGTAAAACGTGAACACTTCTTTCTCTACAATACAGTTGTTGAAAAGACCTGAATTGAGCCTGTTGTTTTAATTTTTTTCCGGAAAAAAACTATCGTGATTGATAGGTTTCAACCGTTTTGTTCTTGTTTCAGTTGGAACATAATCTGTCTGGGGAAAATTATGTTTCAAGTTTGCTCTGTGGAGTGTTTCTATCAAGTTTTTTGAAGAAGTTATCAAAACACCTCTCTGTCAAATTCAAGTCAGTTGAGAAACTCTAACATTTTGAGATGATTGTTAGGGAAAATAGCTCCAATATTGAAGTACAATGACTTCGATAGAGCTTTATTGGAACCAAATTGACCTGAATGCTGGATAGTTCTCATAATAATATATTAAAAAATTTCCAAAATATTGTATATAGGTGGTGTAATCCGCTTATTTCAAGGCATTGATGAAGTAACAGTATCATTATATGCTCTTACAAAATCTCCATCGAGTTTCATTAAAGCTAACAGGCGTGTGAAATATTAGTTGGGCAGTGAATATTTGATAACAAAATAATTTTCGTAATTATTCATACAGCATACCTCGATGATAATTACGAGCAAAGATATATTTCCATGTTAACTTTCGCACACGATGTATAGATGTTTCCGTATTGCGAAGATTATATTCTACTTCCTGTGAAAAAAAAACAATGTTCTCATAGATGGTCGTCTTTTTCACGTTAGATATTTGACTATGATGATATCTCAAACACGTTATTCATGATACCGTGATCACCAGAGATATATCATCCTCTCTGTCAAAACATCGTTGTTGCGCTGAAAGCAGACATCAAAAACGACGCACCGTCAGTATTTCAGAGCATTTTCAGTACCCTTTCAGCTCTCGCGTGGATAGTATCGCTTCAAGGGGAATAAAGTATCCTTTCACGTGCTGAAATGTTCACGATATCAACATCGTGTTGTGATTCATAAAGTTTCTTGAAGATAGGTCAAGGATAGGATATGATTTGTGACCTGATTAGGCGAGATGCAACTGACTAGTGAGTAGGTTCTGAAATTGGGATGAAAAAAACTGAATACATTGAATTTTTAAGTTTTCTCATATGGATATGACGCGATGTTAACTGGTGTACTCTCGGGTGTACTGATATCATAATTTTGTAGATATTTACCCCATCCGTTCCTGAATGAGATTCATAGAGAAAAAATGTTTTCATCGAGATACGATTAGTTACGATAGAAAAGTGACCCTCAAAAATGGTCTGCTGATATCATTATTAATTAGCATTAATTATTAGCATTATTAAATAGCATTATTAATTCATTATTATATTGAAAATACATGAAAATGAATTTTGAGAATGTGTCTCGAAATAATCGAAGAAAGGAGTTTTATATTTCGTTAATAAAGTTCTTGATAGAATCGTAGCAAAGCGCTTTCGACTGTTGAGTCATCATATGTAAGTGTGTGAGTGATTAACAGAGTTCGAAAATTAAAATTATGAATGAATATATAGTCAGATAGACAGTTTGGATGTGACAAACAACATTGAATAATGAAATTAAAATTAGAATTCAAATATTCATATATTTCAAAATCCCATAGTATGGGCGTAGATTATACTGAACAAAACAAACAAACAACAAAATTTTGCATCATCTTAATTCCTAATTTTCAGTAACTCTGTTACTTACAGATACGCACTGATAATGACTTAACAGTTGAACGCGCTCTATACGATTTCAATGAATGAAAGATAAAAAAAATGAAGTAGAAGTTATCGAAAACTATCAATATATTTGTAGTGAGGACAGATTTCGTGATCTGCCCCAAAATATCACTGCACGAAATTCTCTATTTGTCATTGACACCTTGATTTTGAAAAATTTTGAGATATAAATATATTTAATGAGAATAAAACTTCTACTCATCTTGGTAGACGTTTCGAGAACGAATTTTTTATAAACCAGGAGAGGAAATCGCACAAAAAGCTGGAAAATGTATTATCAAATGAGGTAAAACAAATACGCAAAACAAACATTTCCATTCTCATTTGGTTTTGAAGCTCCAAATACAGGGTGTTTGAATAAAGGTGACCCTTGCTAGGATACATAGAACACTGCAGAATTTGGGTATCAAAAAGTTGGGCTTGCTCCGTGAAGAATTTTCATAACGAAATCCGCATTCAAGATACAGGGAGTTGAAAAAAATTGAACACATTTCATTCGATTATGTCGAAACTACTGGCAACATTGGAATGAAATTTTGTATGAGTATGTTGTGGAAGCTGACAACTCGCATGAACTTATTTTTATGTCTGAATCTCATTGAGGGCGCTTGTCACACAGCTCGTACCGATTATTTTCATAACATAACATAGCTTTTTTGAGGTTAGATTCACAAGTCCAGTTTTCATGTGAGTTCAAACATCATTTGATTTCACTCCAGAAAGGTAGTCTTGGCAAGACTCCATACTGTGTATCGTTCTCGAAATATCTTGATTTGAAACTAATCAGAAGTGATAACTGATGCTGGTATAAAGTGTGAGAAAGTAAAAATTCTTCGAAATTCAAAACAGTTTCATTTTGATTGTGAAGTTATGAATTATAGTGAAAATCATGATGAGGAAATCAAAGTAAATTCGACTGAAAACATGAAATATATTCAATCAGCTAGAGTAAATGTGTATATTTCTGTTTTCAAGACCCTGTAGGCAATTCATCGTCCTTCTGAATATTAACGCGTCTTAGGGCCGTATTGACACTTTTCCGGACATGGGGTCCACTACTCAAATGTTTTCTACTGTTAACCTCTAGAAGTATGATCTCATAGTTCTGTAACACCTTGTATTAGACTAATAATCATGAGTGAGATGAAATTTATGGTGAAATATAGAGGATATACAGATTAACAATTATCGATGACATATAGTACTCCCTGACATAACGAATTTGCGGTTTTCATTTTATAAGAAATTGCTGGGATGTGAAGAACAGACAGCCAAGTTTTTGTGCAGCAGTTCTCGTCTCATCAGAAAGCGCTGATGTTTGTGATACATAGCACAGATATTGACAACTTCATAGGAACAGTGTCTGGTAAATGACAATTGTATTGTTTGATCTGCCTTCCTGGTGAAAACTCGGCTGAAGATTTGAGGGGATCTTTTGATGCATAAGCGGGGCGGAAAATCATCTTATGACAGTTTTGATGGAAGGCCTTTGTGCCCAAGTCGCTTAAATTCTTTGGGAAATATTAAATGCTTCAGACAGAGACTCTCTATGTTTCTAGATTGACACTTGCTAGCTGCCACATATGTGTTACGTGTTTTTCGTCATTCTCGGAAATATTATGACAATTCTCCAACTATACGCTCAAATTACTCTATTCGACTACTCGACAAAAACCATCCATCAAAATCTTGACTTGACTGAAAATCATTATTAATGTGAAAATTACTGGTTGATCCTGAAGATCTTTCGGAAATCTCTGAAAATGTTGATGAATCTCTTACATAATGGAGTGCTCATTAACTAAATAACATTCTCCCAGGAATCATGAGGAAAATTAAAATTCAGACTTCTATTGAAGAAATCTCGAAATAAATCACTGAAAAAATGATCAACAGGGCGCAAAATAAATGTTCAACAGACTTTGAGTGTCATTTCGAAATTTGTGCGATTCTAATGACATTTATAGTTATGCAGCTCCAGAGTTATGTAGCTAACTGGGATTTCTGAGTGCCTAATCACGATTCAAGAACTAATCCAGTGAGAAACGCAAATGCAAATCACTTCAATATTCAAAATTAATGCGGTTCGAAAATTAATTCTGTAAGGAACGCAAAGTTGCCGCAGCAACCTTCCAATCATGGTATCCAAAATCAAAATCTCCTGATATGATTGTGATAATTGATACAGAATGTCATTTGGAAAATACCCTTTCTGCTCCAAAATGTCACTGCGCTTGAAATTCAACCTCCAGATACATGAAAGAGAAATTCTGTATTTGTTAGTGATACCTTGTTTTCAGATGAATGATGGGAAGACATATTATATATTATATAAATTCATCATATGAAATATTGATTCATCATATACTATAATAATTCATTGATTTATATACTCCATGAATATCAGAACTTTTATCAATCTTGATACAGTGGCCATTAACCGAAGGAATCTGCTCACGTTTTCAACACAATGTATAAATAATGATTATCTTCGTAAATTTCGTGATGGTCGTCTTCGAAACTGAAAAGTGATGAGAATATTTTTGGATATTAGGCGTGTTTTTTCTTGATTGATCCAAATTAACCATTTCCATAATCAGTTTCAAGAAATTATTGCCAAGTTCTATCCATATCAACTAAACGAGAGGTAATATCATTGTCTCTGTTCAGAAGAATGGGATCAGATTCTTTGATTCTCTTTTTTTTCGGTTGCTATCTTCTTTTCCTATGATCTCAAGTAAATTCCAATCGGCCATATGTTATCCATCCTCAGTGAGAATATGTTTGACTTGTCGATATATCATCTTTTATGCATAATATTTTCATACCACAATGGAAAATGAAAATATCATATTGAAATATCAACAGAAACAATATCGAACATCTACTACCTGTAGGTAGGTATTATATAGACTAGGTTCCTCGGAAAAATCCTTTTCTTCGATAAATAATTTCGCTTTTCGCTCCAAAATGTGCCCATAATATAGTCAAGATAAGAAACTATATTCATTGACTTTAAGAATTAACAGAAATATTGGTGAGATAAGTTCACAACCTAATTTTATGGGTACGTCAAGAAAAATGGTGGTAGTGGTAGTAGTGGTAGTAGTTTTTGTATAACTAGGATATATGTGTGGATCTCAATTGAGAATATCGAGTCCATTCATGGGATGGATTGATAGACAGTGGTTTTTCACGAGATGTTTCAATTTGTGTGTGGATCAAGTCTTTCAATCCACCAGTATAATGTTATACAGTTCATTCATTTTGTATGTTGTTTTGGTGTAGTTCACTCGAGGCAGTCTATATAATTATTTGTTACGAGAATTGTACTTGTGAGTTTCACTTCCCGCCGTGTTCGTATCTTTATTTTTGTGTATCCACAAAATGGCTTGTGTTATATACAGGGTGAGTCAAAAATGTCTACCGAGCTTTCTGGGGGTGATAGACCATTGAAAAATAAGTGTAGTTTGATGATTAAACTCATGGCCCGAGATGCATATTAAGGGAGATATATCCTTCCAAAGTTGATAAAATGAAAATAATTTCTCCGCATAACTTCTGAACGATGAAAGCCATCCGATTGGAATTTTTTGCATGAATGTATGTTGTCA
Organism: Gastrophysa polygoni; assembly: GCA_963576655.1. Taxonomy (NCBI): domain Eukaryota; kingdom Metazoa; phylum Arthropoda; class Insecta; order Coleoptera; family Chrysomelidae; genus Gastrophysa; species Gastrophysa polygoni. The sequence continues at coordinate 1,827,820 of OY755093.1, read as the reverse complement.
AAATACATTTTTTCGTCACACGTCCACATTTCTGATATTGTTATAAAGGGTGTTTTCAGAGGGTGAGTCATGATTTTTTGTAGAAAACTTTTTTCCCTGTATTATTTTTGGTGAAAAAACAGGAGCATTCGATGGAGCGAAGAAAATTACATAAAAAAGGTACCCTTCTTCAAATACAAAAAATTGAGCCGTTCGTGAGATATTTGAGTTTTTGTAGTTACATGATATCAGCAGATTGATTTTATTCATCGCGAGATTCATCGGTATAACGATATTTCAGCAGGCCATGAACAATTTTGTTTTTAATTTTGTCGATAATATCACCTCCCTGTGCCACGTTACTGAGCAATAAGTACATAGCATAAGTCTGTCCCAACAAGGTTTGAATAAAAATAAAAGTTTGATAATGTTTTTGGTACTTTTAATTAATACATAATTTTGAATGGAAGAAAAAGGAAAAAAACAAATTAAAGTAGCTGTTCGAAATGTCCACCGTTTTCGGTTATACATAATCTGAGGCGTTTTCGTAAATTATTCATCAAACCGTTCATAGTTTGGTGATCATTTTTCAACAACGTAAATTCGTTCACAATTTTTTGCCTCAGCTCCTCAACATTCCGAATTTCGCTTGAATAAACCCTAGATTCCATGTAACCCCAGATCGAAAAATCTAGTGGATTGAGGTCAGGCGAACGAGCGGGCCAGGAAATAGGAGCGTCTATGCCTCGTCCTATCCACCTATCAGGAAAATTTACATAAAGCTATTCACGTACAACTCTCACATAATGAGGTAGTGCTCCATCATGCATAAAGCAGATTTCCCTACGTATTTTGAGAGGTATGTCTTCTAATATCGTACCTAACTCATTTTCTAAGAAGTTGAGGTACATTGCACCATTCAGAGACCCTGGAAACATATAGTATCCAACGAATTTGTCTCCTAAAGTCGCAGCCCAGACGTTCACTTTGGAATTATATTGAAAATGCGTTACTTTAACAACGTTTGGATTTTCGTCAGCCCAGAAATGAGTGTTGCGCGAATTGAAAACACCGTTTCTAGTAGAAGTTGCTTCGTCTGTGAACAATATTTTGTTTAAAAACTCAGGACATCTTCGAGTTCGTTCCAGCAACTCTTCGCAAAATCTCAATCTTATTTCATTGTCTCGTGGTAACAGTTCTTGTACCTGCAAATAATGATAAGGGTGTAGCTGTTGCTCTCTGAGAATCCTGGTTGCATTCGCTTGTGTTGTGTCTATTCGTCTTGCTAATTTCCTTGTACTCATCTCTGGATCCTGTTCCACAGTATTTAATACTTCTTCTTCAACTTCTACAGTTCTCGCACTTCTGGGTCGGCCACCATTTCTATTATTGGTTTTCAAACATCCTGTTTCACGCAGTCTTTGTACAATCCTCAAAATTGTTCTCGAATTTGGAACGCGTCGAGCGGGAAACATCTCTGCATATCGTCTCACAGCAGCATTTGCATTTCCGCACTCGCCAAGCATTAGAAGCATATCAGTTTGTTCAGAGAACGAATAACCTGCCATATTTCTTAAAATCTCAGTTGATAATCGCAGTGATAAATGACACAGAAAAACCACACGAACAAATCGACTACATCTTCGACAAATGTTGACTCGAATGTTGTTGACATGAACGTCAAAATTGAGAACAAAATTATTCATCATGGCCTGCTGAAATATCGTTATACCGATGAATCTCGCGATGAATAAAATCAATCTGCTGATATCATGTAACTACAAAAACTCAAATATGTCACGAACGGCTCAATTTTTTTGTATTTGAATAAGAGTACCTTTTTCATGTAATTTTCTTCGCTCCATCGAATGCTCCTGTTTTTTCACCGAAAATAATACAGGGAAAGGAGTTTTCTACAAAAAACCATGACTCACCGTCTGAAAACACCCTTTATAACAATATCAGAAATGTGGAAGTGTGACGAAAAAATGTATTTTGAACATACATTCATGCACAAAATCTCAATCGGGTGGCTTTCATCGTTCAGAAGTTATGCGGAGAAATTATTTAAATTTTATCAACTTCGGAAGGATATATCTCCCTTAATATGCATTTTGGGCCATGAGTTCAATCATCAAACTACACTTATTTTTCAATGTTCTATCACCCCCAGAAAGCTCGGTACACATTTTTGATTCACCCTGTATATACATGGGAGTATCAAAATTTGAATTTTAATAAACGAAGGTTTGGCATGTTCCTTTGGACCAGCCTTACCCATAGTTGTAACATTTTTTTTTACTTATATAACGGGTCTTCATCCAATCCCGTACTGCACGAGACCACTAGACTCAGCAACAAGAGTTGCATGGGTGGTATCACTGGGAGTCAAATATTCTCACCACGAGTTCGATGAAATGCAGTGCCGTAGGAAATTTAAAATAGGGTGATGATCGCAAAAATGTACAGAGCAAAGAAGCTGTGGATATAGTTGATGAAATTCATTCATTCCTTCCCAACCTTTCAATTTCAGATTCCATTTTTACTCACTTCATTCCATATTATGCAATTTTCGACAGTTACCTCATTTTCAGGTCTCCTTGCTGTAAGTAAACCTTCCATTTATTATTTCATTCCTCATATCAATTTCAGCCTAATAGTTCCAACATTTTGTTTTTTCATCCTCTGATATTTTCTATTTTCTTCCTAATTTTTTCAAGATTCTCTTTTTTGGACAATGGAAGTCCAAAACAACTCACTTCGAAAGAAATAAATCTGTTATCGATGAGAATTTTGGAATCTGAATCAAAAGCAAACAGAAATAATACACTTTTAATTCTCAAAATAACAATACTGAATTATAATGAATGTTCAATATAACCACTTTCACTATTTATACATTAATTCATTCATACAATCGAAAACATGCTGAAGCTCATTTCGTGTGATACTCCGCACCTCTTCGATAATTGCTGCTTGTGGCTGCTCATGGGGGTGAATTCTGTTTTCGGAAATATTATTCTTAATTCGACCAAACCAATCAAAATCTAGAGGAGTGAGGTCAGGACTGCGTGGTGGGAACGAACCTCTACTAATGATCCGGTTTCCGTGAAATTCTTCAAAAAAAACGAACTGTTCCGTTTGCAGTATGTGCTGTAGCTCCATCATGTTGAAATAGCCCATTTGAATATCATCATCATGGATTTTTTCAATAGCCCCTTGTGAGGTGGCACGATATCTTGCACCTGTTATTGTCTTCCTGAAGAAAATGGGACCAAGCATTCTTCTTCTTGAAACAGCCATCCAGATACCAATTTTCTGGGGATGCAGAGTTGTTACTATGAATTCGTGAAGGGTTTTCTGCTGCCCAAGTTCGATAAATCTGGCTATTCACAAATCCAGATGATTGTACCCATGCTTCATCAGAAAAGATAGGAAAATCCAGTAGATCATTATTGTTCATATTGTGATTGAACCATTGGCAATACCGTGAACGTAAATTATAATCAGGTGGATGTAACTCTTGAACCACCGACATTTTGCATGGATGCATCTGTAACTTTTCAGTCAATGTCTCATGACAGGTTCCCACGGATAGTTCTGGAAACAAGAAAAATAGAGTTCAGAGATGTTTTCAAACATTGTCTGAGGATGGAGTTTTTTCGTACAGAAACTTTAGACCACAAAAAAAATGTGTAATTTGGTTTTTATCTGATTTTTTTATTTCTGTTTGAACTGATAACTTTGCAATGGATGTCTTTGGGCTTTGTTCCACACGTCTTCTAATGTCGTCAATAACATCTTCTGTCAAAACAGAAGGAATGCCAGTCGATTTTCCATTGCAGATGCAATGTTTATTCTCGAATCTCTTAACAAGAGCAAGTTTGTGATGTTTGAAACCATCATAGTCAATATCAACTTCTGGCAAAACCTCAGAAAACTGCTCAATGCATGACTGCAGGGAATAAGTCCACTTTCTATTAGGATTACGAGAACCATTGCGGAAGTGTGCCATTGGAATGAAGCCGTCTTGTTGTGGTGTGAAAACCATTCTCACCTCAGATTCTACAAAGTAAATAAACCTAAAAATCCATTAGACTGGAATATCTCATTTTGCCCACATCAATATTTATCAATTATTCCAGAGTCTTGAAAACAACTGTTTCGATAATTTCGATAGTGTAATGCAAGAGATTTACTTGACAGAAATATTCGAGACGCACTAAAGGAAATTACATGACAGTTCCATCATGATTATTTCCAAACAATCCTCAGGGACCAGAGTGAATCCTTGCAACGAACAAGAAAACAAGCAATGCATCTCTGCAGAAACTTTCCTGGCACTCGGTCAATTATGCGTCTATCGGCAACATTGTTTTTCACACTGTCTACGGTGACAAACATGAGAACAACAAATTTCAGCGGCAAATTTGAAATTTGGTCACGTGAGGTACGAGATTAAATAAGGACCTTGTATAACTGGTGGCATGCATTAGATGATAGGGCTTCATATCATAGCATACAGTCCACATTTCCTTAGCTGATAATATTCCTCTGTCCTGACGTTCTATCTATCTCTCATAGATGACTGATTGTTGAATTGTTTGCAATCATCTGCAATATCTAGGAAGGTAGATATATCATTAAGATAGATCATAAAAAACAATGGCATCAGTATTGAACCCTGAGGTACGCCATGTTCAATCTGTGTAGTCCTGGAGAACACGCATAATATAGATAGAAGTCTCATATCTTGTCCTCAAGGAAACACTCTTGAAATCGCTGTAGGGAATGGATCAGTTATCCTTCTTCTTTCATTATCCTGGAAATAAAGTCTTTGGAAACAGAAATAACTAATTACTCCATATTATAGGGTGAAAATGGTTTCGAATTGATGAGAAGGAAGATATATCACATTTTCCATGAAACATATAATATTCAATATTTTTAAACAAGAGTACCTTTGCGGAAATCATGTATCATCTCGAAGTCAATCATAATTGTTATGGAACACCTGGAATATAATGAATATGCTATTAACGGAAATGGAGATTCATATTGCTCGTTTATCCGTTCAAAAACTGATCTACGAATGTTCTGATCATGAGTGAATATGTTAGGTTGAGTACTTTCCTCTTCTTGAGTATTCTCTTTTTTTTCGACAGGTACTTATTTCCACATTTGTCCATTGTGTGATCAAAAATTTCACCACAGAAAACAAAAACAAGTTGTTTTTCTCTACACGTCCCAAAATAAATCGACAACCACGAATACAACAATAACACCATTGCGACTCTTCCCCAGTCTACCAAACTCCGAATGAGAAAATGGTAAAACGTGATGATGCAATCTTTTTCGTGAATATTCAATCAATAACATTTTCGGAAATATTGGTCAAATGTTTATGTTAGTAATGATATTATTGTTAATGTCAACATATTGGAACACATTAGAACTCTCTCTGAGACTAATCTGTGGAACGATAAATCAACATTGTAATTCATTTTTCAGCTTTTGATGGGATTTTCTCTCCTCGTTTCTAAAAAATAGAGTAGAAGTTATTAAAAATTATTGCAATATATTTGTAGTAAGGACAGATTTAGGATCTGTACAAATATATTTGATAATAATAAAACCTCTACTTATCTTTGTGGACGTTTCGGGAACGAATCTGCTCCCGTTCTCAACACAATTGAAATATTTTTCTCTTCGTAAACTTTTTTCGATGTTTCCGATTTTGACACTGAGAAGTGACAATTTGGCAGACGGAGGAATTCTGGTTACAAGGTGTTTTCATTAATTGATATCGAATTTTCCATTTTCATATTCAAGTTTCAGAAGTGGATGCCAAGTTCTATCTATATCAACTGAACAAAAAGCAATATTATTGTCACCGTTCAGGAGAATGCAAGCAGACTCTTTGATTTTCCGTTTTTGGTTGTTGTCTTCTTTTCCATGATCTTAATATTACTCCAATCGGCCATATGTTGTCCATTCTCAGTAAGGATATGCTCAGCTAATTTTGACTTGTCAGTATATCTTCTCTTTATATTGTTTTTATGCTCTTTCATCCTTACTGATAGAGGCCTGCTGGTTTCACCGGTATAATATTGTGAAAAAATTCAGTAAACAACCAAAGACTTGGTGGAGATATGTGGATGATATTTTCATTATTTGGCCACATAACCGTATGGAACTAGATAATTTTCTAAATTATATAAACAATATCGAACCAACAATCAAATTCACTTTAGGAATCGAATGTAATAATCAATTACCATTCTTAGATGTCCTCATTAAAAAATCAGATAACAATTTGATAACAAGTGTATATCGTAAAAATACACACACCGACAGATACCTCAATTTTCAATCGAATCATCATACAAGTATAAAGAAAGGAATAATCAAATCACTTCATGATAGAGCCAAATCCATATCATCGAACCACCAAATTTTCAATGCCGAAATGAACCATATAAAAGATGTTCTACAACTCAACACTTATCCGAAACATTTCATTGACAAAACAATACACCAAATTGAGAACAGACAGAATATACAACAAACACAAAGACAACCAACACTGATAACAAATGTAATCCCATACATTCCCGGAATATCTGAAAAAATTAAACGTGTTGGTGACAAGTTTCGAGTGAAAACAGTGTTCAAGACAAAAAATACAATGAGATCGATTTTGACTCATACAAAACCGAGAAATGAAGAACAGTCATCAAAATATTATACCGGTGAAACCAGCAGGCCTCTATCAGTAAGGATGGAAGAGCATAAGAACAATATAAAGAGAAGATATACTGACAAGTCAAAATTAGCTGAGCATATCCTTACTGAGAATGGACAACATATGGCCGATTGGAGTAATATTAAGATCATAGGAAAAGAAGACAACAACCAAAAACGGAAAATCAAAGAGTCTGCTTGCATTCTCCTGAACGGAGACAATAATATTGCTTCTTGTTCAGTTGATATAGATAGAACTCGGCATCCACTTCTGAAACTTGAATATGAAATATGAATTCCTCCGTGTGCCAAATTGTCACTTTTCAGCGTCAAAATCGGAAACATCGAAAAAAGTTTACGAAAAAAAATATTTCAATTGTGTTGAGAACGGTAGCAGATTCGTTCCCGAAACGTCCACCAAGATAAGTAGAGGTTTTATTATTATTAAATATATTTGTATTTCCAAATTTTTTCAAAAACAAGGTGTCACTGACCAATAGAGAATTTCTCTTCTAGGTATCTAAAGGTTTAATTTCAAGCGCAGTGACATTTTGGGACAGATCCTAATTCTGTCCTTACTACAAATATATTGCAATAATTTTTAATAACTTCTACTCTATTTTTTAGAAACGAGGAGAGAAAATCCCATCAAAAGCTGAAAAATGAATGTACCACCTCCTCGAAGAACTTACAGACAGTATTAAACATTGTAATAATTCAATTATAACTAATGGTGATACTTTCGTGATGTGATATGAACATTTTGTTCAAATTATCATCATGGATACTTTAGAATGATATTTATATGATGTGAATTCACAATATCACAAGAGTTACCTTCAAAAACTATTTTTGTTATGCATCATGTTGAGCGTGCCTTCATGTTATGAATGACACATCCTGAGGATTACCGTGAGATTCCCAGAATAAATGACCTGAACCCATTCTAGCGCAGCATTGTGGCAGGTCTAACAGGCGAAAATGACGCGGTGTTTCCATCAATTTTCCCGGAAAGAAAAAGTATGCCCAGCCTTCACCGTAAGACCCAATTACATTCGACGAACCTCATTAAAATTGCTGCGAGAGAAATCCCTCGATTATTTCTCTTGATTGATATGGATTTCCTTCGGGATGCCATAAAGCTCTGATTACTCGTGAAGGCCAGTTCAGCGCCTGATTTTATGATCAATCGAATTCGCAATAGGGAGATCCGATGTACACAAAGAAAGGAGATCTTCATCCATCATGGGAAAAATATTGTTTTTACCCCAACAGTGTGAGCTAAGAATTACTCAGGTTGGACGAGTCGGTTTTATTCAACTATCCAATGGTGATAATGGCAGATTCACAGTGGGATGGGTGCACGACATTTCATTCAGTTCAGTTATACAAATCTAACGACAAAATCCTCATATTTTGCCGGAATCTTAGTTCCATATCCGATGCTTCATAATGAAAGAGTCGATTTCATGACATCACTTTGAACAATTATCTTCCTTTCAAACCATAGTGTGGATAGTCTGGTGTTCGAAGTCCCTATCTCCAGCCAGAAAGGAAAATTTGTACTTGATTACGCCGAATTTCGATATCATACTGAGTTTTTCCAATATTGAATCAGATGGCGTCACCTCTGCTGATCTCTATGAATATTCATTCGATCAAATTCACCATGAGTGAAAGAATTGAACGTTCAGCTATCCATATCATTGTTAGCTCAGATTGTCTGACAGGTCTACAAGTTTTCGGGAAGAAAAAATCGAATAGTTGTAGACATATATCCACCTTGGTTTCAACCAATGGGAATGAAAATACTGTGCTCTACTAACCAATTAAAATAGCCTGACCACATACATTGTTCCACATGGGCTCTCAGGTTACTCAGCAATGTTCATGTCGATCGAGTGGAACATAGAATTCAGCTGAAATTAAATGTTTCACTCATATTTCGTGACATCATGTAACAATAGTTTTCACAATGAGAAGGAAGCAAATGAAAGATAAATGAAGGACATGGTATTCAACCATTGAATTGAATCTCTTGATGAGAATCTCGTGGAGGATGTGAAAGTATAGCATATTTCGTTACTGATGACCAGCAGTGGTTCTTTTACACATTTCTCAGGTATGGGCTGTTGAATTTTCATAGCCCTCACCCCTGAAATTGTCATTTCCTCGATCATTTTGACATTTCAGCAATTTTTTTGCGTTTCTTGTCTGATTTCTCTCGTAAAGTTTTCGTTTTTCGACTCGATTTGTTAACATTCGTTTGAAAACAAATGAATCGCGAAATCTGCCACCCTTTGGCGAATTCTACTCAGTTTGCTAATGAATTCGATAGTAGTTTTGAAAGCAGTTGCCGGAAGCTTCAGAATGTCGTCCTCACCAAGAGAAAAAAGGAAGAAATGTCGACAGCCAGTGATTTCCTCATCTGTGTGGATATCAGTTTGTGTCTTCGGTGAATCCCAGGAAATTGAAAATGATCAGCAAAAGCTTCCGCGAATTCTAGTCATGGCATAGAGAATTGGCAACGCGGCATGATAGTCCTACTCAAAAATATATTGTACAGGGTGGGTCAATGGAAACTCGTTCAAAATGCTCGCCATTAACATTCGAGCAATGATGAAATGAATTTTTCATCTCTTCTTTAATATAGTTCAACATATCAGCAGTCCTTTTTTGACATTTCACAGTTATGCGTTCTTGCAGAACTTGAAGAGAGGAGAAGAAGATGAGAGGAAAGATCAGGAGAGGCAAGAGGTATGCAAATTTCGAGGGCTGATCACCCCCTAATCTACAGTGTTAACGCTATTAGATCGAACTTAGAAAGAGAGGAATCGAAACGACCATATTTATGAAAGAGACGCAGTGATGAAAAATCACATCAATGTGATGCCATTGTATTGAGGAATACGACATTTTCAGTTATTTCAATTCGAATCGAATCCATAGTGTGATATTATTCACTCGAATCTATTTCTTAGCGAAGTTTGCTGATCTCTATAAATGTGTTGAAAGGAAATAATCCTAGTTGTTCAGCATTCACAGCCCATCAAGTCAAGGAAGGATTTCAAAACTTTATTCGCAATAGTATTGCCCTGTTCACCCTATGGCTCTACTAATAGATTCATATTCTAAATTTCATCACTTCGAGTAACCGTACGATGCAAATTCCCAATTATTGAAATAGACTCACTCTGTTAGATTGGCTCTTGATCTGAATCTGCAACGTTCCACATCTATTAGACTCAGAATGTTTGTTCACTTTGAGACATATACCACATTTCGTGACAATACCTTCATAAATTATGAAGTCTGCGTTTCCCGTGACTTTCGAAGCGAAATACATTCTAGCATAGTCGGCAGTTACTAATGAGGTTCTGCTCGTACCTATAAATTTTAGGTGTACTGTAATTAACTCTCATTGTTCACACGCCTCCATTAACGATGTTGTTATACCTTCAATCATGGGCATGCTGAAAATAATTCAAATTCATGCAAGCGGGAGAAATTACCGCACCGCTCTCAATTCATCAACTTTTTAATGATTTTATATGAACCGTTCATTCTGCTTCGATTTTTGCATTCATGAATATTCAAGAATTTCACTATGTGTTATTATCAATAGTTTATCATTCAACGAGCGTGTGATGATGGCTATCGCTCATGAGAATGAAGTTATAATATGTTTCTGTTTCTAATTCGGATGATTGTATTATAGGAAAGGAAAAAATCAACTCTTAATGATATTACTGCACCCTCATCTCTTTTCTTCGGTCTGTAAGGTCACTTTAATATGGATCATCAATATGGAATCTCATTCATATCCAAGTCCGAAAAAAGTTCTCAAAATTTCTATATAAGGTTGATGGAGTTTATCTTCGAGAGGATCTGATTACATGAAAATACTCGCAGATTTGATTTCGTATGTTTAGAAAAGCGCAGAAATCAAGCATCCATAATATTTCTACATGAGCTATTGGATGGTGAAGTGGACTCCCCTGTACTATTATCACAAATAGATTTCCACGTGCCGAGATTGGAGTCTAGATCAAATATCACTTTTAAGTGAGAAAGAGCTCAAAAAAATATTATGTCTGAAGCTCCAATTCATGCCATGTGTTCAAATGCTAATAAATTATCAAATATGTGTGAGTGTAAATTAGGAAATGAATCTCGAGTACTTGATCTTCGTGTATCTTGATTTTTGTGTTGTATCCTTGCCATTTTTTGTATGTTGTAACAATGTTACTATACTTCTACTATATTGTATCTGCTATCCTTTGAGAATTGCCTTGTGAATGATTTCTGTTGGGCAATAAATATGCTATGTTATTTATTGATATCATTATTATCATCAGTATCATTATTATTATAATAGTCATTACACGAACGTAGAAAACTACACTCTTTCTATGACTTCGTGTTCACCATTCAAACGGACGAGATATTTAGGGAATATCTCATTGAAAAAACAATAGTTCATGTCGAACAATTCCATTTCGGAAGTTATTGACAACTCATTCATTAGTTTCAATATTATTGGTGAAATTGGTGAATTGAAGCGGAATCAATTTCCAGATTCAAGTTATTATTTTTTGAAGTGGTGGAGGTATAATTCGCGATGTTTCCAGACCTCGAGTTTGAAGATGAAGGTCCAATCAAGTTTACAATTTTTTGTGCCGTATCCATCTTTTTTTTCAAGGATTCGTTAAAATATCCTTCTGCAACCGATGATGATCTCCATCTTCCGTGCCGGTTCAATGATGTTAAATCAGCTCCTGTGTCAACTAAAACGATGGCAGATGATCTTCGAAATGTATGTCCTAAATATATTTCTGGGTTCAGAAGTTTCAAAAAAAGTAATATCTGCTGAGGAAGGAAGATTTGGTGAAAACATTATTTGGCCGTAGCTCTACATACTTTTTACAAAGAGAATAAAAACGGTCGGTGACTGTGAATTTTCTGGTGATCTTCTCGTCTTTGTATCCGGTATTTCTTCTTCAATTTTCTTCGAATATAGTTTGTTCGCACGACAAGTACCCATGAGTTCCATTACTGCTGCCACCTAGAAAAAAATATGACTTCATATTCTCTACTCATTAAGAAATAATTCGTCCAATAGTGAATATCGAAGAAGCCATGAAATTTTTGAAAGAAAGAAAAGGAAAAAAAAAATTAATCATCTGATATTTGAAACTACGTCAATTTTGTTCTGGCATGCGTATTCAAGCACATATTCAACTGAGTCACGAACACTATCCTATAATAGAAGGAATTCTTACATCACTCGAACATTTTTCTTCACATTCAGTGGACAAATATTCAATATAATAAACAACACATTATTTCCATACCTTCGTTGAATGTTATCAGGAGCTGTAGTGATGATGAACTGATTGAGTTCATCATTATTATTCATCATCATTATTATTAGTCGGGAAATTCCATTATTGATGAAAGTTATTGAATTGTAGAGAACCCACACTAATGAAATTTCAAAATGGTAGTATACAATGGGTAAATGATAGGAATTTTGATCAATCGTGAAGTACCATTATCTTCCATTTGGATAAAAGTTTCCTTCACAAATGACGAAGAAAATTTGATATGTACATATAATAATAATAATAATCGTTTATTATTTACCATTTACAATGAAATAAACTTGAATACATCAAATGCACACCTATATTAATGTGGTAAATAATTGGTACAGTGTTAGGCCTGAGGCCGATTCTACCACACTGCCCGAAAATAGAAATTAAATTTGCGAGTGATTAAACTTAAGCCTAAGAAGAGATAGATGTACACACAGTTACCATGTGTTTGAACATTTCAGTATACACATATATATATATAATAAATAAAACAATTATCATCTGATATTTACCATTAGCAATAACAAAATATAAAAAAAAATATTGAGGAGAGACGAACTTAAGTGAAGATTATCCTTGTTGTACAAATAATTCTTTTTTTATTTTATGTTTGAATGCATTTACAGATAAAGTATAGTGAGGTATATCTAATATATGTCCAAATTTTGAAATTTGATACGAAAACGATCGTTTGAAAATTTGTTTGTTATGGCTAGGTATATTAATATTGTTTTTCCTTCTTAAGTTGATGGTATGTATATCTGTCCTAAACGTTATTTTGTTATAGAGATATTCTGGAGTTCTAGTTTTCAATAGTTTATAATAAAAACATAGTGTATGAAGTTTACGTCTATTGAACATGTTGAGTCAGCCAGCTTCCTTCAATTTGCAAGAAATCCTCTGTCTTCTTTTTTTTTTTATCTGTGGACAACACGAAAGGGAAACCTATGATGTTCGAGGAACATCGTGTTAGCCAGCGGTGGAATTTTGGGAAAGAAGGAAGGTGTTGGAATTTTTCTTGAATGTTTGGAGGTTGTAAGCATCAGGAAAGACTTCACTAGGCAAAGAATTCCACAACTTTGCCGTTCTATTGATGAATGATGCTTGGTATAGCGATGTTCGACAGGTCTCGAGCCTGACAGTGTAGGGGTGACCAGCTTGAGCTCGTCTGGTTTGTCTACTAGGAATCGCGCGTGGTGGCATAATAGATGATATTTCCGTTGAGCACCGACCGTGAAAGTACCTATAAAAAAGGCAGAGATCGCCGACCTTTCTACGATGATCTAGAGAGGTCAATGATTTGTTGAGTGTTGTATCATCGACTAGGCGAATAGCTCTCTTCTGAATTGAATCTAAGAGCTTAAGCGTATGTTTGGGGGCTGAGCTCCAAACATGTGAGCAGTACTCCAGGACAGGTCGAATTTGTGCTTTGTAGATCATAAGCAGTTGCTGGGATGTGAAGTATCTCTTCGCACGGAAAAGAAAACCGAGTTTTTGTGAAGGATATTAACGACCTCATAGGATCAGTGGTACCCGACATCATCAAATCGGGCATTGTGTGATCAGCCTTCTTGGTGAACATACAAGCTTGAGTTTTAGTTGCATTGAACTGTACTAGATTCTCAGATCCCCATTTCAGAATTCTTGTCAGATCCTCATTTAAAGCATCAACCTGTCTTCGCCTTGCACCTCTGGCCTCATTGGATGATATAGGGGCTCTAGAGGAAAAGGCGGAATGAAGTGTACTGTCATCCGCAAAGCTATGAACTGGGCTAGAGGTCACATTCAACAAATCATTGATGTGGAGCAAAAACAAAGTTGGTGCCAAGACAGAGCCTTGTGGAACACCAGCATTGATCGTCATTGTATCAGACGAGACCCCGTCTACCACCACGTAGATTGATCTATCTGCAAGAAAACTCGATAGTAAAAGACACAGTTGGGGCGGCAAACCATATGACGGAAGTTTCGCTAGGAGGCCTTGGTGCCAAACTCGGTCAAATGCTTTGGAGATATCCAAGGCTACAGCCAGAGACTCTCCATGTTTCTCTATTGACACCTGCCACTTATGTGTCACATAGGCAAGCAGATCTCCAGTTGACCTCTGGTGACGAAAGCCATATTGCCGGTCGTTCACGATTCTTGAGCTCTCTAGATATCGGATGAGCTCGATGTTGATTGCTTTTTCCATTACTTTAGAGATCACAGATAGTAGTGCAATCGGTCCATAGTTGTTAGGGAGTGTTTTCTTGCCCTTCTTTGGAATCGGTTGGACCCTAGCTTTCTTCCAGTTGAAGGAAATACGCCGAGTTTGTACGAAAGGGTGAACAACCTGCAAAGAACTGGTGTTAGTTCCGGGGCACATTTCTTGAGAACAATAGGCGGTATTCCGTCAGGCCCCATAGCCTTCTTGACGTTGAGGCTAAGCAGAATGTGTCTGATTGTGCGTTGCCGGAAGACAATTTCCGGCATACGGTTATCGATGGTAGCGACTTTCGGAAGTTCCTGGCCTCGTGGATCCAAGGTAGAATTGTCTGCAAACATTTTGGCGAAGGTGTTGGCTTTTTCATGAGGTGTTATAGCCAATGTATTATCATCCTTTGTGAGGGGAGGAAATGAGCTAGAAGTGAAATTTCTCCCGATTGCCTTGGCAAACGTCCAAAATGAACGGGAACCATTTGGACACTCTATGAGCTTCGATCTTATTTTCGTGTTGTATGCCTCTTTAGATTCATCTATCGTTCGATTGCATGTATTCCTAGCTTCAACATATTCAGCTCTAGTTTGAGGGCTTGGGTTTCTGCGCCAACGACGGTATGCTGCTTGCTTCAGTGCGACAACCCTAGAACAGGTTCTATTGAACCATGGTTCACCAGTGGTTCGTGATTTGGTGGTATGTAAGTTTCCATTCCCAGCATGATGATTTCCGAGATCTCTTCAGCACATTGCGTAGGATCTTTAATACCATAGATAAGCCGAAGACATGAATTCTGAACTTTCTGAATCCTACGAGTATCATTGACATCCAAACAAGAGGAATAAACTCCATCACAATGGTTAAAGTGAGATAACACTAGTGAGTCACATAACATTTTTTTAACATTCACAGATAAGTATTCACGATGATTGAATATGAGTTTGAGTGAGCCATACGCTGAACGCAATTTTTTTGTAATATGGTCCGTAAATCGCAAGTTAGAGTCCATTGTTAGACCTAGATTTTTGCACTGATCGGTGAGCGGTGCTTTGTGATATTATTTGTAAAGAAGTTTACTTTTTTGTCGATACAGTTGATATTGTTAATGTTATCCCAATTGATATTTTCGAGATCTTGTTGAAAATGAGTTAAATTTATGTCGGTGAAATTTCTGAAACAAATTGTTTTTTTTTGTAGTGTCACTTGCACCCTCCATTTCAATTATACCATATATCAACAAGTGCCTTACTACCGAGATATCATAAACTCCTGACTCTTTCAGCTCAGAATTCGTGTAGAAATGATCAATTAATGTCATTCTTTGGTTCGAAATATGGGTAGGCTCAGAAATAATTTGTTGCAAATTGAAGCTCCCGGTAATGGCAAGAAGTTGATTACTAGCAGATAAGTATGGATCAAGAAAATCAATATTAACATCCCCCATGCATACTATTTTGTCATATTTCGGATATATTTCTAATAGTGTATCTTCAAATTTATTGAAAAATGACAAAGTATCAGCTTTTGGTGGCCTGTATAAGGTACATATTGCATATTTTTGCTTGTTAAGTAAGATTTCCAGCCATAAATGTTCAATATATTCGAGGTTTTCGCTTAACAGAACTATTACTTTCAGATTATTTCTCACATAAAAAGCAACTCCGCCTCCCCGTTTATCGGGTCTATCATTCCTGATGAGATTAAACCCTTCAACTTTCAACAATGTATTTGAAATATGCGGATGCAGCCATGTTCCGCATATGCCTAAAATATCAAATTTTTTTTCAGACAATAATTGTTCTATTTCATTTATTTTAGGTAATAAGGAGCATATATTTATGTTTGCAAATGAGCATAACATTACTGAAAATAATATGATGCAAACTCTAGAAAGAAAATAATGAATTGAAAACTTTAACAAATGGTGAGAAAATATAAAGTAAAAGAAACCTGCAGGTCACGATCAACGATACTGCCAGAGCTCAGTTGTTATCGCTTATCAGTTTTTTCTGTGGCCATGTGGACCACATTATGTTAATGAAATTTGATTATTGTTGCAAAGTTTTCTAGTTCTAATTGTGAATATACAACATTTTCAACATTCCATCCGCTCTTTTCTGTGGCACTGAACTCTAATTTGGCCGCAATAATAACTGTTTGATACTTAATCTGCGAAAGAATTCATCCTGTATGGTATCTTCATGATATTCCTTGTGTATCATTCGGGTTGTGTGGAAGAAAAACTCTTCATCTGTTCAGGAAATCGAGGAATAACTGGAAAGACACAAACTTTTCTATCGCATTTTGAAAGTAATTTTTTTATCGAACTTTTCCATATATCAATGTTCAGCATCAAAACCCGGAAGTTTCCTTCAATTCGATCAACCTTGTACCGCTACTTGTTCACGATATCCCAATGGTAAAAGAGAGACAAATTGATCTGTGTGGAATTATACAGGGTTTTTCTATTGAAGGAAAATCTTATGGATATTTGTCAACAAATGATCCCTACAGGAAGCATTCTCCTCCAGTATATATGGTACGACTCCCATCAAAATTTTGTAATTCTTAGCTCGAATTCTGATTGAACATGAGAGCTCATGCGATGTACCGATGTTCCATGACTTTTGTGTCAACGGTTTCGGAAATATTGAGGAAAATTGTTTTCAGGGTGCCATATTCGAAGGAGCTCAATAAGGAAGCTTCTTTGACAAATATTCATGGAAACTTCTTTCCTAAGAAATACCTCAGGAATCTCCTCATAAACACCTCATATCCAAAAAACACCCTGTATATAATATCGATATTCCTGTTATCGATCCTTTGACAGATGTCAATGAACGATGAACGATTCCACCAAGAGACATAAAATCAGTAATCTGCTATGCGATTGCATATCACAATGTGTGCACAGAGGCACCAAAATATCATGTGTTATTCAACTCTTTTGATTATAGAGATGATTAGTGGAATAGAAGACGAAATATAAAGCTGTGTTGCACAAGAAGTTATGGAAATGAAGGAAAGAAAGTTATATTGGTGCACCAACCTGTGTGTGAAAAAATAATTTTTTTCTATGACTGTTGAAAAAATGACCCTCTCCATGTAATATTTTTGTTAGGCAACTAGATGCATTACGCCTTGCATTACGCGAAACAAGCAACGCTCGGTGTGTAAGAGCCTTTTTCTACGACCACTAGTGTAGATTTTGAACGAAATACGATTGCAGGAAGCTTTTCCTTACACACAGTTTGCTAAAAGTGTTGCACGGCAAGCGAAGCACGGTTTCCAAAGATATGTTGATTCATTTCGTCTTTCAGATCCTCATCCAAGATGGGTACCCATAAATGGAGACCTCGACGACGACATATTGAAGTTTCCTTCTCTTGCATCGATTACTCGCGCGATTGGTATGTCGTGAATCGATTATGTTAGGTACTAGGTATATGATCGCCCTAATATCTGCTTGCAGCCTTTTTATCCTTTCTTGCCATTTTTAAATGTCTTCGTATATTGGTATTCTTTGTAACATGACACTGATGTGACAGTGAGGTTGATTGGTTAAACTAGCATCAGCTATACGTATTTTACATTCCTACCATGACATCGATCAAGTCTGTGTAGTAACCTATCTATCGAATTATAGATTCTATCCTGTATATTACCCAATTGTATTATTATGTCAATGATAATAACATGTAAGCCAAAGGTGAGTCGTGTACCCACTTAGAACTCAATGAGGCATATGAAATTTAAATTCCTTGGTGGCGCAGCGTGTCAGCGATCGACCTCATAACGTTACGGCCAAACCGTTGCAGCTAGATTTTTTTTCCTAAATTTATTCAATTCTCACCACTGAAAATGCTCCGTAATGAATAACAGAGTTTTACTTTTCTCATTGAATTGGTTGCATCAGAATCTGTTGAATGATTGAATGCATGAATGAAATGAAATGAATGAAGTGAATAATGATTGTTTAATGCTGATTGCTATCGTATGAATTACCAATAATCGAATGATTTGTGTTTACCAAACATTCCCACTCACTAACTTATCTCCAGTTTTCAGTAAGTACGATATCTATACACCCACCTACATATACACACAGATCTTCAAAGGATAAAAGGTAAGTCAGAATAATTTGCTCCATATTATTATTGCTCCATATAATTATTGGTGCCAACCAACGTGAATGTGCTCTCTATGAATGTACTCTGAAGATTTCGAGTGAAATTGATAGAAATCTTTGTACTTTATCAATTATTTCGTGATAAATACCTTGTGCAATACACCATATTCCTGTGGACGTAAAGGTATGAACATTTTTTCATTCATATGGTCAGAAATAGTGCATAATAAGAGACAACAAAAGCAATTCATCGAACTCTTTAGTCGAAATTCGCTCGACGACAATACAATTTCTGGGTTAAGAAAGCTAGAGACTCTTACCACCAATGGTTATATACCCTATTCAATCTGCTAGATGGGAAATATAAAATATAGGTATGGACGAAGCAACTTTCTACAAACTAATTCAAAAAGCCAATGAAGAACAGACAATTAAACTGTCATAAAGTTTTTCTTCCACACAACCCGAATGATACACAAGGAATATCATGAAGATACCATACAGGATGAATTCTTTCGCAGATTAAGTATCAAACAGTTATTATTGCGGCCAAATTAGAGTTCAATGCCACAGAAAAGAGCGGATGGAATGTTGAAAATATTGTATATTCACAATTAGAACTAGAAAACTTTGCAACAATAATCAAATTTCATTAACATAATGTGGTCCACATGGCCACGTTATCGTAGAAATAGTAGTTGTATCATACCGTATCTCAGTATCGTTAGATAATTGTATTCATACTAAATAACCACAAAGGAATATGATACATAATCATAATGAAATCTGATTGACACCTCTGTTTCACTTCATATTCAACATTTTGCGAAGCCCTCTTGCGAAGCGAAGCGAAGATTGGAATCAATTGATATTTTCTCTATTTTTCATTATTTCATAAAGGTTTCATCGTATCAATTTTTTGAGCGGTAGATACATAATTTCCAACTATATTTCTATACTCTTTTCAATGGCACTCATGTATGGCCACTAGGTATATGGAAAAAAACTGAAGTTGAATACTGTATCTATAGAATAGTCAACCTTATGAAAAATTTAATATTCTCATGATTTTCTTTATTCATTTGAGTCGTTTACCGAGATCCACTCCATTATCTCTCAATCAAGTGAAGTTTCAATCGGAGGAAGAAAAATTTGCATGGTTTCCAATTCTCATATTGTTACGTTGGCCTTAGGGGCTATATTCGAGATAGGGTTCTTCGGGCAATGAATAGGAATACTTGTTCGGTCTAAACTAGTATAACTGTATATTCATTGAATTGAGTTGTCGATCAGATGGTATTATAACAACTGTCTGAACATCATGTTTCATAAGGAATTAATGCATGGTGTCCCTCCGAACCCAGCCCGCTTGCTGATCAAGCCCATAAGACGTCGTCGATGGAGTCTCGTGAACAGTGGCGTATCGCGACAATATTTTGGGAGCAATTCGTGTTATTCACTTCATTATATATTGATGTTCAGCATCAAGACCCGACACTTTTCTCTGATCTGACTAACCCTACATCACTATCAGCATACGAGATCGATTTGTATATCAGGCAACAGTGTGATTCCTGATATGAGTCGCTTCGTATGCTACTGACAGTCCATATACTTGGTAGCCCAATGAAGACGAAACAAGGCCGATTTGACATAGTTATCGTTCTCAGAAAAAAAAAACAGTCGATTTTCATTTCGAGGGGGAAATATTTTGCGCATGTTTTCAACTTTCTCACTTCAAACCCCTCGGAGGGGTGAGCTTCAATCCTTGAATCTCAAATGCGATGAGGGGTCATCAAGTGATATAACATTTTGAAGGTTTTCTGAATCTCTCACCACCGCTTTCTTGTTTTTGAAATTCAATGCAGTAGTTCTCTTGAAAACACGTTGATGAAAATAATCGGCTAGTGATGGAAAGTAACGCTTTTTCCCTCTCATCACTTTTTCTCATTTTGTAATTAGAACGATGTTCATCTTGGAAGTGCCTTATTTGTTTTTCTTTTAATTCTGTCTTTTCCAACATTACCTAAAGAATCATGCATACCTTAAAAATGCATACTTTGTTTCGTTATCATTGGGCCACCCTGTATGTTCGGTGCTACTGATATCCACAAGATATTTGAAAAGATACAATATCACACCAGAGAAATTATCGAGATATAATGAAATTCACGAAAATATCAATATGATAATTGTGAGTAACCACTGTACTAATTGCGCTACTTCATTTCAATAGTGTACCTAGCTGATACAGTGTTTCATTTCGCGGGGTGTCTCAGTTGATTTTACTATCACAAGCCAGATAAACTCTCTGTATAAATCTGATATGCTGAAAGCAATGAACGTGAAGGGAACGAATTAGTTGGGAAATACATAATCTCCATGAGCTCAGATCCTGTAATATGTAAATCCACTGGGAATTGCGTACCAAAATTCATCGCATTACATAGGCAAACTGCCGCATTAATTATAATTTATTCCCCTGAAAAAGTACACGGATCTTGGTTGCATGGTGAACAGATCTGAATTCAGTCTCTCGTTGGAATAATACACCTCTAGGATTCGTACAGAGATGGCATTTCTCTGGCTCTACAGGATGTTTCAAGAAAAGGTGACTCTGTTGCTAGGATGAAAAATAAATTCGGGTTGCTCAGTAAAAAACTTTCGTAGCGGCATCTGTATTCATGATACAGTGCCTTGAAAAAATATACACATTACCTTTTTCTTGGAAGGTAAAACGCCAATGATCTTTCAGATTTGTTTGAACTACTTGATATTATGAATAATTATATTGTCACTATCCAATACACATCCAATATTATTTCGTGAGGCCTGTAGACGTCCAGCATTGCCTTGATTATATTTTTGGCCTATTCCTATACCTATATAGATAGCGTCTGAGAATGTGGATGAATTTCGGATTCGATATGGAGACTTCGACAGTTGTGCTGAAATTCCTCTCTCTTCTATTATCATTTTCATTCGAAATGAGCGTAGGTATAACAATTGTTATAATTAAGTCCATTTTTGTACTCTTCATGGTATTTTCTCTCTTCGTTTTTGAAAAATTGAAATAGAAATTATAATAATGATCTCAATATATTTGTAGTGAAGACAGATTTGTGATCTGCCCCAAAATGTCACTGCGCTTGGAATTCAACCTTTAGATACCTAGGAGATGATGTCTATATTTGTCAGTGACACATTATTTTTGTTGGAAGACAAACATATTTGACGAGTATCAAAATTTCTACTTATCTTGATGTAGTGGACGATTCGCGAACGTTTTCGTTTTCACAATGTGGTGAAAACGGGAGCGGGTTGTATTGTGTGTTGTATATGTGAAATTTTGATAATCAATAAATATATTCGTCTCCTATTTTTTCAAAAACAATATGTCATACTGGCAAATAGATAATTCCTCTTTCAGGTATCTGGAGGTTCAAATCCAAGCGCAGTGAAGTTTTGAGACATATCAAATGCCTATATATCTGTCCTTACTACATGTTTATTGAGATGATTATTGCAATTCCTCATTCATTAATCAGAAACGGGGAGAGAAAATCCCACGAAGACTAGGAATATTCATATACCACCTCCTCGAATAACTCACAGGCAGAGTAATTTTTGAAGTGTTCTGTTGAACACAGAGTTGACCATTGGTCATTGAATTGGTCATCGGTCATTAGGAGAATTTCAAATTGCTAATGATGAAAAACAATCAGTGATCTAATAAGTATGATGACAGTAATTAACTCGAATTATGGAATATGGAACACCCATTGATTTCTTTATTGGGAGAGAGATCGATAATTATATTGATAAAATAAAACTACTTAACATAGAAGACAAAAGAAGGTTGTTTTTATATCATATTGCTTCCTCAAACAGAATGAATACTATTTCAGAAGCTAGTATGGAGTCAAATAATCACGTCGAATTGATCTTACATAGAATTGGAGGTGAGTACTAGGCGATATTGCTATTGAATTCAATTCACACTTGTCTCGTATTGAATTCTTCCGTGGAAGGAACACAAAAAAAACTTTCAGGAGTTTTCCTTGATGTATTAACCAACTGAGGGACCGCGCACCACTTGTACACTTTGGAATTCATATTCAACAACACAAAATAACTAAATTATCGTGAATTATTCAGAAAGTGTCCAAGGAACGTCTAGTGTTCACTTTTCGTTATTGTTTTTTATCTTGAAAATCGAAATATCGTGACCGGATATCTATTTATTGGAATATCTTGGTGCCAAGTTTTTGCATTAATATAATTGAAAATATGTACTGTTACGAGATTAGAGAAGCATCATTAGGAGAAGTTGACCCGCGCCCACTATAATTGTCGGCCGACCGAAAAGGGCCAGAATCATCGCGAAATACTAGGAATCTACCTGAAGTTCGCGAGGGTTCTGGAATCATGTGTATCTCGATATAAACACGGGAATGATGTGGCGGGAGAGCAGTACGATTTAGAGCTGTGAATCGAACAATGATAAGCGAGATCGAATTAGTGAATTGTTATTGTGTTTTGTAGAATTCGTTGAATACATCGTTTTGAAGTGTTCTACAGAGTGTTTATAGAAGCCGAACCCGGACTACAACGTAACAGTACTATGACAGCAGTATTATTATTGATATCACTATCATTGATGATAATTGTAGATCACCAAGTGCTCCCAGTTTTTCTTCCATGGCTTCTGAATTCCCATTGGGATCAGATAGAAGTGCGTTTCACGTTTACGAAATCACTTGATGCATTTGGCAGTCTTCCAAGGTCAGATAATAGTACCCTCTAGTATCGAAATTTTTTTGGATCATTCGAAAGTTTCCTGCGGATTATCGAATGACCCGTTCATTTTGGACCTTTGCCAAGGCGATCGGGAGAAATTTCACTTCTAGCTCATTTCCTCCCATCACAAAGGATGATAATACATTGGCTACAACACCCCAGGAAAAAGCCAACACCTTCGCCAAAATGTTTGCAGACAATTCTACCTTGGATCCAAGAGGCCAGGAACTTTCCAAAATCTCTACCATCGATAACCGTATGCCAGGAATTGTCTTCCGGCAACGCACAATCAGACACATTCTGCTTAGCCTCAACGTCAAGAAGGCCATGGGGCCTGACGGAATACCGCCAATTGTTCTGAAGAAATGTGCCCTAGAACTTACACCAGTTCTTCGCAGGTTGTTCACCCTTTCGTACGAACTCGGCGTATTTCCTTCTAACTGGAAGAAAGCTAGGGTCCAAACGATTCCAATAAGAGCAAGAAAACCCTCCCTAACAACTGTAGACCGATTGCACTACTATCTGTGATATCTAAAGTGATGGAAAAAGCAATCAACATCGAGCTCATCCGCTTTCTACAGAGCTCAAGAATCGTGAACGACCGGCAATATGGCTTCCGTCACCAGAGGTCAACAGGAGACCTGCTTGCCTATGTGACATTTAAGTGGCAGGTGTCAATCGAGAAACATGAGGAGTATCTGGCTGTAGCCTTAGATATCTCCAAAGCATTTGACCGAGTTTGGCACCAAGGCCTCCTAGCAGAACTTTTGTCATATGGTTTGCCGCCCCAACTGTGTCTTTAACTATCGAATTTCCTTGCAGATAGATCACTCTACGTGGTGGTAGACGGGGTCTCGTCTGATACAATGACGATCAATGCCGGTGTTCCACAAGGCTCTGTCTTGGCACCAACTTCGTTCTTGCTCCACATCAATGATTTGTTGAATGTGACCTCCAGCCCGGTTCATAGATTTGCCCCTATATCATCCAACGAGGCCAGAGGTGCAAGACGAAGACAGGTCGATGCTTCGAATGAAGATCTGAAAAGAATTCTGAAATGGGGATCTGAAAATCTAGTACAGTTCAATGCAACTGAAACTCAAGCTCGTATGTTCACCAAGAAGGTAGATCACACAATGCCCAATTTGATGATGTCGGGCACCACTGTTCCTATGAGGTCGTCAATATCCATGCTGGGTGTCACCACCAACACCGCTCTCTCATGGGACGATCATGTGAGGTTCATTGCGGCAACTGCCTCACAAAAACTTGGTTTTCTATTCCGTGCGAAGAGATATTCCGCATCCCAGCAACTGCTCATGATCTACAAAGCACAAATTCGACCTGTCCTGGAGTACTGTTCACATGTTCGGAACTCAGCACCCAAACATACGCTGAAGGTTTTAGATTCAATTCAGAGGAGAGCTATTCGCCTAGTCAAATCATCGACCTCTCTAGATCATCGTAGAAAGTACGGCGATCTCTGCCTTCTTGATAGATACTCCCACGGTCGGTGCTCAACGAAAATATCATCTATTATGCCACCACATGCGATTCCTAGAAAACAAACCAGACGAGCTCAGGCACACTGTCAGGCTCGAGACCTGTCGAACATCGCTATACCATCGTTGCCGTTCTATTGTGGAATTCTTTCCTGATGCTTACAACCTCCAAACTTCCAAGAAAAAATCCAACACCTTCCTTCTCTCCCAAAATTCCACCGCTGGATAACACGATGTTTCTCGAACATTATAGGTTTCCTTTTCGTGTTGTCCACAGATGAAAAAAAAATTATGCATTTCTCTCACAATACATCATTCGATCCATGTAATCGACATTCTGATGAAGGAGAGATCATATATACAGTAGCACCCCTCATGAGCCATTTCATGTTTTTTCTCCACTTACGATGTGATTGAAATAAATTCAACAGAATTTGACCAATAGATTGGTTCCACAGATATCTGAAGTCCTGAAATAGCTGCTGAACAGTTTCCCACTGGAAATTAAATGGTCTTGCTCTGAAAATCGCGGTGACGGGATTCAATACTTCCCAACGGTGAAATCAAATTTGCTTGAATTTCTCCGTCAGGTACAGGGTAATTGGTTCAAATTCCACACTCTGCCATCTCCAATACAGTGTGTTGAAGTCAAACGGAATTCATTATCTTGGTTACCGTACATATTCATGAATAATCAAGGAAAAAGTCAAATTTCAATTTCACATTGATATTCTTCAACATCAAAATGCGATCAAACGATATATCACAAGCCTATACTTCCCATTTGAAGAATGAGGGGTTGTACCTGTCATTCGAAGGAGGTTGAAGATAGGGATCGTATTTTGACGTTGAAAAATATCAATTTGTGATTCCAATTCGACGTGATTATTTATGAATTCGTACAATGACCGAAATGATGAATTTATTCCGTTTGGCTTTCACGCACTGTGTCTCGAGATAAACTATATTGAGCGGACTAATTTGAAGACCTCAATGATGTGAAATTTTCACATGAGATATATCATGAAAAAGTTACGGTTGGACAATCACATATGAAAATATCGCACCCTGTATTTAGTCAATTCGACAGCTCTAGTTGTGTACTGAGTGATATAGTGGAATCGAATTCTGCACCTGACATCTGGTGGATCGTATACGTCAAGAATTGATTTTTTTGTGAATCATAACAATACAGAGAATCGAAATAAAATCAACGAGGAAAGGACAAAGATCATGGCACACGCTCTATTGATTTTCAAAACGAAAAACATTGTGTAAGCTGATAAATGAATGCACAGGAAAGAACTTTTCGCACATTTCAATAATCCATCACTACCATCACCACAACAACGAACTGATGTCATTGAGACTGGGGACTTGTTCTCTGGTTGCTATGCTAAGCGAATGATGAACTGACTTTAATTTTCAGTTCGATGCTAGACGAACTGCTGGCCAACTGTATCAAAATTGTGTTTCGAAATATTCTGAACAATAATTGAGAGTGTCTACCTGATAGTATTGTGATATGAGATTCCGATTGAATATTCTCCGCAACTAATAGTAACGCTTTTGAATTCAAAAAGACGAGTAAATCATGTGATGATACATTTCGATAATACATTTCGAAAAACATTTCGATAATAATCATGAATTATCATCAATAAACAGATCACGAGCATGGTAAATAAGTAGGTAGGTATGTACACAGAAATAATTTTGTAGAATGATAATGAACATGTCGAACAGATATTTCAACACTCAGAAAACTGTCTGGTCAGTATAGGCACAACCATATAATCTTGTTATCCTAACAATGTTTTATCGCTGTAATACAGGGAATACCGTGAAAATGGGCGATTCTGATTGCTTCTCGAAAACAAGAGTGGAATAGTCGTTATAATACCCAGAATATTGTTATGGTTACCATACAAATTTGTTATATAGTAACGAGAGAATCTGGTTGTGCCTATACCAACTAAAAGTTTTGTTGGGAAAACTATTGTTTCTCCATGTGTAAATATCCTCATTGAAACTGAAAATACAAATTTGACGAGATCTTTGAGATGATACGAACAACATCCACCTAGCTCACATGGAACTTGCAAAAATTCGGAAAAACTCCGAAATTTCCAAGCTTCACAGAAATTGCTATCGGACCCCTATTATTATCGTTATGAATGCAAAACTATTTCAGTTGATTTTCCTTCAAAAAATCACATTCGGCATTTTGTTCCAACCTGCAGACTTTTCCGGATGTGTACAAATATACAGAATGTTCCATGAGAAATATGAAGTCTATAGCATCTCCAGTGAAACCAGAAGTCCGCCGTATTCTATTGTGATGTGATCAGATACGAAATGATTGCATATACACCCTGTATAATTATAACTATATAAAATCACAAGAAAATATTGCGTGTTTCTCCGACGCCTCAGTACGAGAACATTAGAGTTCCCAATTTCAGAACCGCTTGCCACGTTCGCAAATAGTTCATATACAGGAGGGGGTTCAAAGTCTGAACAATGTTCTGGTGACAAAGCAAAAGCTGTAAATTGATCTTTTTTGTTGCGGTGCTCGAGACTTCATAATCCTAATCGCGAGTGGATCAAATAGGATTATCATCAAAGTGGCGGAAAGTTCGGGGCTTGCCGTAACTCCCAACTCCAGAAGGAACTTGGGTAAGTTATCGTTGATTCTTCTTATACTTGAGTAGTAGTAACGAGCTAGGAAAGCATACAAATTTTATTTCGAAAGGAGATAGTGTAAACTCTAGATTCCATACAGGAGCTAACTTCACACCACGTGAATATGAACTAACCAGAATTCTAACTACTGCTGGCCACCATTTATATTGCCACTAATGCTCAACGGCAGTGATAGTAGAAATACCGAAACAGATATTCATTTATTTATTTATTTCTATCCCCACAGAACATAGAGGCCCGATTACAAGGATAATAAATCCAGATACACTCATATAATGATGCAATGAAAAGGTAGTAGGTCCAATTATGCATCAAATATTTTGAAAATTCACAGGCACTTGTATTTTTAGACGATCTATTCATTTCTTGATTCAAAAATAAGGTAACTCGAATCGAAAGGGGTGAATGAGGGTTGCATACAGATTTGATGGCAAACATTTTCTATTTCCTCCAAAAAAATTTGAATTCAGACATCATCGTTGAGTTGGCCACTAAAAAAACATACATTTCAGTCTCTTGCATTTTTTTGAATTAACTAACCGTTTTAGAGAAAATCGCTGGTAAATGAAAGGGGTGTATTTTCAAATTATTATACTGAAAAAACTTAGTGAGCTATGATTATGTTTGTCTCTGGTAACTTATGATTAATTAATATCTTTTATGCCAAACTGACATTGTGGTATGTCATAACCGTCATGTCACAATCGATTCACTTTCCTCAACTTACCATTACACGCTGAAGAAAACGGTTCAATTACTAAAAATGTTTGTAGAAAAATAAATAATAATTAACTTTTTATACTGAAAATGATTTATTTAACGGTAAGAAAACACGAAATGGAATCTACTCTAACCATAATTTTGTTAAATCAAGTGCTGGAAATGCCCTCCTCTTGCTACAATACAGGCCTCCATTCTCCTTCGCATAGACTGACGTACGCGTTCTAAAATTCTAGGAGTATTTCTTATGTGGTCAAAGCCATCTATGATTCGTTGACGAAGTACTCCAATCGAAGGCACCGGTCCTGCATCATAAACTAGGCTCTTTAAATACCCCCAGAAAAAGAAGTCCAGCGGGTTACAATCTGGTGAGCGGGGAGGCCAAGGTACTGGACCTGCTCTGCCAATCCATCGATTCGGAAACCGTAGGTTTAAATAATTGCGCACTGTTATTCGAAAATGCGGTGGAGCACCATCGTGCATAAACCATAGGCGCTGACGAATCAGTAAAGGAACGGAATCTAAAAGACCTTCTAAATTGTTTTCTAAGGAGTGTAAATATGTTTCGCCATTTAAAATTCTTGGAAAAAGAAAAGGTACAATTAGTTCATTTTCCACTATTCCGGCCCAAACATTTAGGCTAAACAGCCCTACAGCCCAGAGACATGAGTATTGTGGAAATTTACAACTCCATCGCGGCTAAAGTTAGCCTCGTCAGTGAAAAGGACGAAGGATAAAAAATTTTGATTTCTTTCGCACTTTTCAAGTACCCACCTCGAGAACCGCAAGCGTCGCGGGAAATCCTGAGGAAGCAATTGTACTCGTTGAATATTTTCGTGCAACACCCGCCAGATAGTTACATGACAAATATCTAGTGCTCGATCCAGGATTTTCGTCAATGAGGTTCAAAATTTGCTCCTCTGTCGCTGGGTTACGGACTTCACGCGGTTGGCCCGCATCATTTCTGGGATTCTGGAATTTTCCGTACTCGCGAAGATTACGATGAGTGTTTGCAAAAGTTCGTGCGTTGGGTAGACGGCGATTGGGATATCTAATTACGTACAACCTTCGAGCTTCAACTGAATTACCATTAGCCAGACCATAAACAAAATGGATATCAGCGAGATGTTCGTTTGAATAATTTGCCATTTCAACGTTTACTACAAGACACAAAACACAATTTATACTAAACCAAACAACACAAAAAGATAAACTGTTTAACAAACGTCAAACTTACAAGTGAATCAGTGCTGTTTCACAAATTAAACGTCAAACGCGTCAATAGGGGAAACAAAGTGAAAAGTCATAGCCCTCTAGGTATTTTTGTTCGTTACTTCAATACACCTCTTTCATTTACCAGCGATTTCCTCTAAAACGGTTAGTTAATTCAAAAAAATGCAAGAGACTGAAATGTATGTTTTTTTAGTGGCCAACTCAACGAAGATGTCTGAATTCAAATTTTTTTGGAGGAAATAGAAAATGTTTGCCATCAAATCTGTATGCAACCCTCATTCACCCCTTTCGATTCGAGTTACCTTATTTTTGAATCAAGAAATGAATAGATCGTCTAAAAATACAAGTGCCTGTGAATTTTTAAAATATTTGATGCATAATTGTAGCCAAAATTCAAAATTTAAGATTTTTTTTGCGCATCTTGCGATGTCTGTAGCTTGGAGGGGGTGGATTTTAGGACACATGTTTATAGGAAAAAAAAGTCTTATTTTGACCCCAGGAATATGTCATTAAAATATTTGTATTGAATTATGTAACACCCTGTATATATATACTTAGATTAAATTCGGGTGCAGAAGTGAAAATAATTCAGTAAATATGGCATAAGGCAATATGGCATTAAATTGATCTACTAATCGCAACATGACTACCAGTGGTGGTCTAGTAATGCATATGAACACACTATTGAACACAGCAAGTGATCGTATTTTTCTTGGTGGTACATCGATTGTTATCAGTGAAAGTAATAATTCTGTGAGTTGCTTTCATCGTTGAATGATTGTTGCAGAAAGTTACCACTGTAAGAGTTCCAGTGTCATCATTTTGAATTCACTTCTCAGTTGATAAGATCGACCAGTCCTATAGTCAGCTCGTGAAGTGAAGAGATCTCACAAACTCATTCTGTATTTTTTCTAAGTTGTATAATTCAGTATGATATTCGGCAAACCATATTTCAGCACCAAACTCAAATTCAGGTTGTATAAGACTGAAGTATAGAAGTTTTGAGGAATTGATATCTGTGAAATTTGAAGCCTGTCTAATTAGGGATCCCAGAAATCGGTTGGCGGATTTTATTATATTTGTGATGTGGTTGGAAAAGAAAAAATTGTTGTCGTATTTCGTATGCCTAGGTCTTTCACTTTTTCACAGCGCATCAAAGTGTGTCGTTTCCTATCATATAATCTTATAGAACTGGTGATTGTCAGAGTGGAACATTTGTTGACGTTAAGATACATACTCCATTCACATAAACTGTTGATCTCCTTTTGGAGTATAACACCAGTCACGTACAGTGTGTAACCATTCGAATATTTTCAGATCATCGAAGAACAGTGAACATTTTGAATGTTCGAGTTGAGGAACACCCTGATGTATTTCCATTGTGATTCGACTTCAGAATTTTGAAAGAATCACCAAACAACCCAATCTCATACAATTTAAGCAGCAATAAATCATTGCCAAAAGCTTCAGAAAAATCAGTATGAATTGTGTTCAATTGTGATTTGCCCTCTATGGTCTCATAAACGCAATTGCCAAAAATCATCATGTTTGTATTAATTGATTCTCGAGCTACGAATCCATGTTGTTGGGACACGAAATACTTCTCCATATATCCATATAGATAACAGTAAACGATTTGTTCGAAAAATTTGGATGGTCCGCACATTATAGATATTGGCCTTCGATCATTGAACAGACTAGATAAGTAATCCACACCCCTGGCAATACAGTTTGTTTGGAAGCAACATCTATAGTATCTATCTTTGTCTAAACAAGGATAGCAGAACCTGATTCTCCCAGCACCAGTGCCGTGTTGTCAGAGGGGATCGAATTTATTATTAATTCATGATGTAACCAAATTGAAAATCCGTAACAATTTCAGTGGTACTTTTTAGCATTTCTTGGTGGGAAAATGAACATCTTTATACTTCCTTCACATTGTTACGAGAAATTCGAATACATACAATCCTATGGTGATTTTTGTAACTTGCTTGTAATCAATAAACTTATTATGACCACGTCACAATATACTTACTATTCAGTATACAGTTGTCAACTTATACTTAATCATAAATAACGTTCAATTTCAATAATGACCATTTATATCTTTGGCGATCAGTGACAGTGCATGTAAGTATATTTACGATTTCAAAGTTCAGTACCTACAAGTGGAAATAATTTTCAAAAAAGTGAAAAACTAGTTTCCAAGGCAAATAGATATGATTGCATATTTGAATGTAATTTTCAAATCTGAAGATAAAACTTGTTTATATTCACGATATCGTCAAAAATGAAGGAGGCTTCATCTTGAGCAGAATTCATATATTTGGACGCAAAAAATTAATGTCTGATTATTTCATTTCATGTAGATAGATGAAAATCGATAATGAATATGTGTTGACAAGTATTATGACGAAATGTTATATCAACAATAAAATCATGAATCATGTGGAGATGAAGCAAATAGCAGTGTTTCTTATTTAAAACAGGACTGAAATTAAGAACAACCATGGATAATCTCACAAATAATTTATTGATTTTTGAATATGATTGTTTTCGTTAACATACTTCTTACTCTAACTTCCGTTGAATCTTTCAATTTATTTGCCTCATGATGAAGTCTTACAGTGAAATATTTCTCCAACTTAGTTTGACCAGTTCCAAAAACAGTCAACGGTAAATTTCTCATTGTTGTGTGTAGAAGAAGTATAGAAATATCCTTATATTTTTTATCAAATATATTAATTGAGTTCATCATTATTCTCAGTGATTTTTCAGCAGCTTCGCATATTTTGATTACAAATAAGGAAGCATTTATCAGTGCTACATATTATACCACAAGACTCTGTCGCAGCTGACCTATGGATATAATCAATATAATCTAACCAATTCAATTCAAATTTATTTTTATCCATTCCATTTGGGAAAATGCTTCAAAATCTCGAATGATACGACAATGGTAACTCACCTATGAAATTACGTGTTTTGATCGCCGGTTCAAATTGTCTTTAACACACCTCACAACGTCTCACCATTATATCAAATCACCAAAACAGGAAATAAACTGAGTTTCTGATGAATTCTGAGTACACAAAACTGAACACAAGTTGAATAATATCGATAAATCAAAACGTAAATAATGACAGATACCATAAAAAGCAATAATCGCCGTCGACTGTCACTATCAAATTGCGGTGTTGCAACGTTGAGCAAAAAGTATTCACGATATCCATGCTGGTCCTCGAGCCCCCAAGAAAGTGAAATTGCTGAGTCTCAGAATAATGTAGCAATCTTCTATTAATCAGAACTGATTCATAATCGTCATGACTCAAATTTATTATTATATTTGTGCATTGAACTACATGAATTCATAAAGGACTTTAAATAAATATCATGGACTATCCATCATTTTTTGATGATTGGATATGACAACACTGGCGACGATTGGGTACTAATATCATGATAATTCTGGGAATTCATGTCAGCATCAGAATATTCGTTTTGTGATCCTTCTAGTGGGTTTGTTGTTCGGAGATATTGGCCGATAGTTCCATTTTGTTATCGGATTTGAGTATTGGAGTAACTATTGAAGTTTTCCAACGTGAAGGAGACATACTAGATGAAATAATAAGATTGAGGAAGTGGAGTAAGAGTTCACTCAACCATTCGCCACAACCTTTCAGAAAATATGGCAAAATACCATCCTCTCCATAGGCTTTTTTCGGATTCAGTTCTTTCAATGCGCTATCATAATCTCATACTGGAATTTCGTTCAGCAAAAAAGTTTCGTTGCGGATGATAGTACACTCCATTCTGCCTTTTCCTCTAGAGCCCCTATATCATCAAACGAGGCCAGAGGTGCGAGACGAAGACAGGTCGATGCTTTGGATGAAGATCTGAGAAGAATTCTGAAATGGGATCTGAAAATCTAGTACAGTTCAATGCAACAAAGCTTGTATGTTCACCAAGAAGGCAGATCACACAATGCCCAATTTGATGATGTCGGGCACCACTGTTCCTATGAGGTCGTCAATATCCATGCTGGGTGTCACTACTGCTTCACAAAAACTTGGTTTCCTTTTCCGTGCGAAGAGATACTTCACATCACAGCAACTATTCATGATCTACAGAGCACAAATTCGACCTGTCCTGGAGTACTGTTCGCATGTTTGGAGCTAAGCCCCCAAACATACGCTCAATTCAGAAGCTATTCGCCTAGTTGATGATACAACACTCACCGAATCATTGACCTCTTCAGATCATCGTAGAAAGGTCGGCGATGTCTGCCCGCTGACTAACACGATGTTCCTCGAACATTATAGGTCTTCTTCTCGTGTTGTCCACAGATAAAAAAAGTATTTTTTCCTTCACACTGGAAATTAAGGACCTAATATTCTTTTTTGGTGTTTACATCGAAGAAAGGAAATGTTGCAAATGTGTAGGCGGTTTCTTTTTCTTCAATTGTTTCGCCGTTATAGGTGGGGGTTCCACTACTTGAATTATTCTTCTTTTCATGTGTTACATAATTCCAAAACTTACTAACATCCGTAACTGAATCATCTCCTATATTTTTCATTATCAGCAATGAAAGATGACAAAAACAGTTCTGGTTCATATAGGGATTAGTCAATCTGATATTCATCGAATTTGAACTTCAACGTTCCATATCTGAATAATGAATAGTTCAAGAGCAAATAAGTTCTTCGGAAGAGATTATTTCATAAAGTTGACCAATTCCTCGAGTGTTAGTTATTCGAATATGATTACCCTGTACATTGTGTTACAATCTGGTACAGGGTGCAGAAAGATTTTGGAAATCTAAAGAGGTAAGTATTCATAATCCGGAATATATCGGAAATACTCTCAATCAAACAATCATGTCTACATTTCTCGACTTCTTTGTCATAATACATCCCGAAACGACCATCAGATTTCAAATTTGACACTGTAGTCGCAATTTTGTGAGGAAGGAATAATGACATCGATGAACTAACGTATCCCTCATTTCTGATGGAGGATGGGAAGGTTATGTCCTAGTGCCCTGTATGTCCCGATTGGATGGGTTTTTGTGTCCGCTGTGAGTGGTTTTCAGAACACAATGAAATATCTTGCTCCTGGATTTGAGGCATTGATGGATGCTCATAAAAAGGTGTTCACGATGAGATTGCAAGGATTTCTAGTAGGGCTGAAGGCTCAAGGTGATTCTGAGCGTTCGATACAATATTGGATCACAAGGGCGCAGGCAAATCACAAGAGAGAGAACTAGAAAAGAAAGTAGCTACACTGTTTCGAAAAATTGTACTACCGTAGTCTTCTGTGAATCCTTGCCATCTGGCATTTCTGAATATTCTATGTGGCATTACTTGTTGTTTGGTGTAAGATATCACAACAATCAATAGTGGATAGAATCTACCAATATTCACGGTTTGAATTTTTGAATACTATGTCAAATTTTCCTACATAATATCTCAATTGAAGAAGACAATTTTGTTTGAAGCAGGTGTTCATATAATCACTGGTAGCATCAGTGTATTTGGTAGCGAGGGCTTTATTGCCTTAGTTCCCAATATTCTCCTGATGAATCTAAAATTTTGTCTGAACTGATAAGTTTCTTGGCCTGATAGCTTCATAGAATTTCAAAATGAGGATGTACACACCTATCGAATTTTTTTCTTGAACCACCTTTCTTATGATGTTTCCATGAAAAAAAGACACAAAGTCATGATTGGTGCTCAACGTTGGTAACAAACATGGTATATTTCCGAACTCGAAGAACGAAGATGAAATATTCCAATTGTTGGAAACTGGAACAGATTCTTTTTCAAAACGTCCACTGAGATAAGTAGTGGTTTTGTTTCGATTGATAATATATCTGTATTCTCAATTTTTTTCAGAAACAAGGTGTCACTGACAAATAGAGAATTTCCCTTATAGATATGTAAAGGTTCAATTTCAAGCGCAGTGATATTTTGGGGCAGGTCACAGATATCTGATCTCACTACAAATGTATTGAAATACAATTATGAAAATAACTACAGATGAATTGGAATAATCATAATGAATCATTTTTTAATATACACAAAATCAAAGAACAGCATCATTCCAAAACCCAATCAAACTAGTGACGTGATTTCTCCAGCTATTCGATACATTTCAATCTCCTAGAGAGTCCAGTATGGTTAACTTTCATCATCGCTGCCAAAAAATACTAACAAAAAGATCGCATGAGTTCGAGATTGATATAAAAATATTCGATGGGTGCTTTTTCAGTTTGAAGAAAGATGAAA
Source organism: Gastrophysa polygoni (assembly GCA_963576655.1). Taxonomy (NCBI): domain Eukaryota; kingdom Metazoa; phylum Arthropoda; class Insecta; order Coleoptera; family Chrysomelidae; genus Gastrophysa; species Gastrophysa polygoni. The sequence continues at coordinate 1,792,145 of OY755093.1, read as the reverse complement.
AGTTCGATAATTCATTTCATTTTGCTATGATGGATATATATTAACGATGATATCACAGTAACCAATTGTAATAGATATTTACGTGACTAGTCCGGTAAGTACACTTTTACAGTACGAGAGAGAATTTCGAAACGAGTACTGTAAAAGTTTACCGGACGTGTGACGTATAACATTTTATTTCATACATACATACATACATACATTCATACATACATATTAATCTTTGTTGAAGTGCAACAACAAAAAAATGGGAATGTATCAGCAAGTAGCAACTCCATAATAAAGTATGTTCCATCTTTTGTGATGTACGGCATCGCACTCCAACAAGATATGATGAGGAGTTTCTGGACTTTCGTCACAGAATCTGCAGGTGCCGTCCTCCTCTAAACCTAGCCTTCTGGAAGAGTCTACAGTGAGGTTCATCAGTGTCTCTGGTCTTGCTTGGTTGAACTGGAAGTATTTGCCATTGTGTTACTCTCATTGCTCCATCCGCTTTGTTGTGTTCTTCATGGAAATAAGAGTTTTCAAGATCGCAGAATGGTTCTGGCCCAATCAGTGGCCTTGATGCCCCTTCTCGTACCAGAGTGTCTGCTTGTTCATTCCTCTTCACTTCAGTATGTCCTCAAACCTAGAGGAGGATCATTTTGTTGTAACTGCCTAGATTATTCAGCTCATTCAGATATTCCCATAACATCTTCGACTCGATTTTAGAAGAGCTCAACGCTTTGATCGCTGCTTGGCTATCGGATAGGATGGCGATTTCCTTGTACCGATATTCTCTGCCGAGATTGAACTGAACGCACCTTTCTATAGCGTGTATTTCCGCTTGAGAAATGCTGTGGAACCGGCCTATGGATTCGGAGTGTTTGGTGCGAGGTCCAAACACTCCTGTTCCATCTCCTCTGACAGTTTTGGACCCGTCCGTTCACCAAATAATGGTGTTTTTCCCAGCGCTTGGATTGATTCTATGTATTCTTTATTGAGGAGGTGACAAATATGTTCTCAATGAGTGACAAAACTCAGTTATCTGAGTGGACACTTCAGAAACAACTGTGCTTCCATGTTAAACACAATGATAATAATGTTATATTCCGCAATGTTCGTCATTTCTGACAGTAAAAAGTGGAAAAATGTCAGACGAAAAACATTCTGGTCACCAGGTGCTCTATCTATATCAATCGAACAAGAAGCAATATTATTTCACCCGTTCATAAAAATGCAAGCAGTTTCTTCGATATATCTTTTTTGGTTGGTCCTCACAACAATATGGTTTACTTTTTCCAGAAAATTTTTCGATGTTGACTATCAGACAAAATTCATCGACGCAGAGAACCAAACATCGCTTGATCATAATCTCGAAGATGAACGTAAAAAGATGCATACTATTTTCAAGACCAGGATTCTGAAGGTTGTGTCTCCTTCTCATCTCCATTCCAAAAATGTTTCTGTCAGAAACCATCAATGTAATATGATAGGTTTTCGACCATTTGAAGAAACAAAGTCGATGATGGCTCCTCGAAGACGAAACGTCGGATTACGAATCTATCGATCCCATTGGATAGAGCGGAAAAAGTGGCAATGATGATATGGAAGTTATTTTGTCATATCACTTCGAATGAAGTCAAGAAAGAATGAAATCGAAATCGCGATTCTCAAATATCTTCGGAAGTAGTCGGAATTCCCAAACTTTTGAGGCGACATTTTGATCAGCATCAAATTGCGCAACTTTTCCCTGATTCAACTGACTTTTGTATTCATTAGGGTTATCCAGATTCCATTGATACCCCTCGAATTTGGGTCATCCTGTACATCATCTGTGACCTCAGAGGTCACAGTTTGCTACTGAATTCACCTTGACTATACAATTCTGTTTCTCGTCTCCTTCGTCTTGATCGAACTGCTATTATATTTTCTGCTTGGGTAACCTCGTCTCTCCCTCTTCTCTCTTGATGTGCTCTAATATCTCAACATGGCTCAAGGGTATGAAAAAAACGAATGAGTTTCTTGAGTCCACTTCTGTATTCATTTCCGAGAGCGAATTCTTCATCTCATTGTTGGAAAGAGTTCTGCGAACGAAGCAATAGGAAATATCAGGTTTTTGTTGATGTCAGCACTCTGTCATATGTATACAATGGTAGTTCTACATGGATCGGTATATTTCAGTTTCCACAATTATATGAATACATCTACTAGCAGTTTATCAGATACTAAATATGGAAAAGGAGGAAAAGAGAAAGAAATGGCTCATATTCATTCATATAGAATCTCAGGAAATACCCTTCGAAATATTTTTCTTTTCAGAAATGACTTGATATTTCTCTACTTATGAAACATAATAGAAAGTAGAATGAGGTAGGAAAAATCTCAAGATCCTCTTCACGAAATTCATGAAACTAAGTTCAGAATAAGTTCGAAAGGAACATATTTCGAAAACATAAAAATTCATCATCAGCCTGAATAGAGTTTCTACGTGTGTCAGAATAGTACATTTTGCAATCACACAAAATGCTTAGTACATTATTGAGTGAACATACATAACAGTCCTGGAACGATTCCTTATCAAATTTGATTTCTTGCATAGAATTGATATAGCATTTCACAAATTTTTGTTTTCTCAATGAAATGAATATTTGTGAGATCAATGTTTATTCCAAAGACAATGTACATTTTTCGAAAATGTCTGTTGAGGTTGAATCTGAATGACAAAATACTCACATACATATCAAGAGTCACTCTTCTAGCAAACTAGAACGTCTCGTTAAAAACGTTAAAATTCTCCTTTCTTCCTAAGTAGGTATTCAACTCACATAGGGAACATACATTGTAGGAAACTTCCAAAAGTATAGTTGCGACCTCAGGGTATTACTCATCACAGACAAGTGACCTAGTTTGAAAAATACATTGTCCTGTGAACTTTTCGCGTTTGGGGGTTTATCATATCCAAACGATCTACAAGTTTTTCGAATCGTAATATTCAATAGCGAATAGCACTCGAACAAACTGAAGTGTAACTTGATAAGATAACCGGGATATGTGAGGAAGGCCACCAATGATCAAGGTTTCTGGTAGACATAAGATGAAAATAGTTTTCCTTCAGGAACTCGAGATGTTTTCACCCTCCATTTTCCAGAACAACATATTGAGTAATCGCTACTGAATAGGACTATGTGCAATAAAATTGTCAGTTGAACCGTTTCCTGCCTTTTGATAGTAGTAGAATGTCTCGCAGAGTTATTCTTAAGCTTCTTTCCAATGTGAATATCATTATTGGTAATGTTGCAATAACAATTATTGGCAGCTACGTCGCTGTATTTGATTGTCAGATTCTGCTGCCCTGCTTGATTCAGACAAGCAAGTTCGTTTCTCAGATCTCTTGAATATCACAGTTGGCTCACGGTGAATATTCAGTTATCACATCATCAGAACGATCAAATCATCTCAAACGGTCTAGGTTTGCTAATTTTTTGTCCAAACCTCATTTCATTCTCAATCCTGAATTGATCATCAGGCACCAAAATTGATAAGATCTTCAATTATGATGTTTCGGCGGAAGTATCATTCGTTAAAGTATCATGTAAGTCATTCACTATCAAATAATTCTCTCTTTCCACACACTGCTATTTCAGTCATCAATTCTTTTGGAGTGTTTGAGGCCATTATTCTGGTATCTATTGCTAAAATATCTGTATACGGAAAATACAGCAAGATGAAGTTTCTCATTTAATTTCTGAAACATCTGTCACACATTTTCTTATAGTTTGTGAATTGATAAGCTTTCATTCATTTCCCGAATTCGTTTTTGGCAGCTGCCTTGATTGATGTTCACAAGTTGGGAAATTGAGCCGTGATAGCTATGAAAGCGGCAGATGGGCAGATGGGCGTATGAGGTTTGTACAGGGTAAATCACGTCACCTGCTGGTTGAAAGCTCTCGATGTTATCGATTCGAATGAAATTCTGGAAATTCGGAACGCCATATGAATCAACATGAAACTTCAACATGGATTATCGCCAAAGGCGTAGCAATATTCGGTTGAATCGAAAGTGGACACAAACATCCATATTTTTGATGGAACATCCTGTATTCCATTCTGGAAATCTACTTATCATTCCGAGAAATAAATCGTATGATATGTCCCTGTAGAAATTTTTGACCGTTTTCGAATCCTTACGATTTTTGCGGAAAATTTTGAGTTTGCATTTGTATGTTCGAAATTTTCGTTGAATCTTCCAAATCTCTACCACATGATCTCAGAAGTTATTCACGAATAACTGAATACACGATTGAATTCTGCTTTAACTGATATAAGATTTCCTAACTCCAGAGGTTTTCGTGCTATAACGGTTTCAACAAATGAAAAAACTGTTCAGAGAATTTGAATTGCATTATTTATTCATTGTATTAACAGAGTAGGCCAGGCCAAATATTCTCAAGAGATATAAACAAGAATTGTTCATGTCAGAAATTCATGAGATGTCAATATGCGGAACGAAATAAATAATAATTATTTATCTTCAATTTACTCAATATTCATGAAGAGTGCAATAAGATTATTGGAAGAACTTGTCGTCTCTCTAACAAAAGATTCGAACTTGTCACTATTGAATAAAACGAAATTCAGAATAGAAGCACAATTATCAGAATTAAAACGACCAAAATTGATTTGTGACGATTATCAGTTGTTGATATAAAATTCATTACAAGATACAAAAAGTCACGAATTATAACGAAATATCTCCATAATTCGAGTTTCACATTGGTATTTGAGAACTGCACGATTCTGCATTTTTCCGCTTCTTGAGTTGACGTTCTTGATTCAATTTCGATTCACTTCAATCAATACCTAATTCCCTGAAACTGTTTCAAGTTCTTCACGAGAGTCAACTGGCCGATCGTAGAATTGATTTTTCATATGGCCCTATAGATGGAACTCAAGTGGGGTTAGATCTGGTGATCTAGGAGGTCTCCTCCATAGCCAGACAGATAAATATTTCTGTTCATATCGCTCACGACTGTTTCTCCTGGCCTACTCTGTTATCCAATCAATCAATCATACAATACAAATTCTCATAACGTTTTATGGAGGCACCCTCATAACACGAAAACTTTCGGAGTTAAGAATATGAAATCCTATATCAGTTGAAACAGAATTCGATCGTGTGTTCTGTTATTTGATGATATACAGGGAGTTCACTTACCACACTGTATAATAATATTATAATAAAATACATTGAAAAATTTTACGAAGAAATATTTCAATTGTGTTGAGAACGGGAGCAGAAACGTCCACAAAGATAAGTAGAGGTTTTATTCTTATTAAATATATTTGTATTTCCAAAAATTTTTTCAAAAACAAGGTGTCACTGACCAAAAGAAAATTTCTCTTTCAGGTATCTAAAGGTTCAATTTCAAGAGCAGTGACATTTTGGGGCAGATCCTAAATCTGTCATTACTACGAAAATATTGCAATGATTTCCAATAACTTCTACTCTATTTTTCAGAAACGAGAAGAGAAAATCCCATGAGAAGCTGAAAAATTAATGTACCACCTCCTCGAAGAACTTACAGACAGTATTTAACACTGTATAAGATTTGGTGAAATTGTTCTCACTTCAAAGATCATTATTCTGATAGAGATTTGGAAGATTATACTTCGGAAATTTCATTCTCCACAAAAATCGTAATCATACGAAAACAGTCGAAAATGTAATAAAATACAAGGATGTTTCATTCCTGGCGGAAATTTCAATTCGAATGCTTATATTCCAAATTTTCAAAAATTTTATTAAAATGAGAACATCGAGAACTTCTTACCTAAGTGTTACGTGATGAACCGTGTATAAAGATACCGAACCGGAGGTTCGTGGGGTGATACAAGAAAGACACATAAACTTTTCGAATCAAAGCGTATGTGTTGGTTGACACAACTGAATTCTGTTGATTTCCTTTGTCAATGAAATACTAGATTTTTCATGAACATTGTATTGGATCCGGTTTATAAGATTGCCATTTCAAAATGATATCTGATTATGTTATAAATCTGTCAGTTCTTCCTTGTTGAACAAGAATAAAAACGAATGGAAAAAACATGAATAGGTTGCTATACCTAATGGAACCTTTATAGAAATCGTGAACTGTTTACATTTTTCAGCTTTTCGTGAGAAAGAGAAATTCTCTATTTGTTTTTGACACTCAGGTCACTTTTCACTGTCAAAACCGACTGCACATTGGAAACATTTTGCGAAGAAAGTGTTTCAATCGTGTTGAGAACTAGAGCAGATTCGTTCCCGAAACGTCCACCAAGATAAGTAGAAGTTTCATTCTTATTGAATATATCTGTATTTCTGAATTATTCAGAAACAAGGTGTTACTGACAAATAGAGAATTTCTCTTTCAGGTATCTGAGGGTTTAATTTCAAGCGCAGTGACATTTTGGAGCAGATCACAAAATCTGTTCATTTTGGAGCAGATCACAAAATCTGTTCGTGCTAAAAATTTATTGGAATAATTTTCAATAACTTCTACGTCATTTTTTAGGAAAGAGGAGAGAAAATGGCACAAAAATCTCAAAAATGAATGTACCACCTTCCCGAAAAACTTACAGACAGTATGTATACCGTATCATGAAATGATATTCTCATAGGAAGAAATATTGAAGCTGCCTGAACAACAATGCCAGTCTTCTGCTGATATGCCTGACGCCTTTTATTTTTCCTCCTCCAAATACTCATGGGAATATCAGAAATGACGTCCTGCCGGCGGAGCAATAAAAAGATTCGTTGAACGACGGATTCTCTTATTTCCAGTCGCCAAATTTAATTCGGCACCTCCGATTATTTCCACTTCTCGGCATCCGCTTTTCCTTTCTCGGAATGTTTTATTCATGCCATCGTGTCAGCCTAATACTTTTCAAGATATTATGTTCTTTCATAAATTCATTCCGTGCCGTCGTCGTGATGTACAGGGTGACACCTCAGCTGACAAGCCCAAATAGCATATAGTTGCGAAAAAGTTTTCAACATAGAAAGAAATATGAAACACTTTCATTTGTAGGAGAGTTTTCGATACGTTCTCACAACTATGTATGTGTTGCCTTCTGCAAGCATGATGAAACTATTTTATAAATATATCTGCGGCTCTAAATGAACCTCATCACTCGCTATACAGAATAGTTCCATCAGAGACAATCATTGTATTCTTCAAAGTATTGTTGATTACCCTTTATATGAATCAAATGAATATTGAAAATGCATTATGCGTTAGCAACTATGAAATATTTTTTTCTTGGAATGATATCCAAATGGATTCCATGAAGTATTTTTCGCATATTGTAGAATAGAACAGATGTTTAATGTGGAAAAATCGGTTATCTGGTTCACCAGTTCAAAAGTTGAATATGGGTGAATTGATAAAATTGGAAGAATATAGGTACCTACCTATGATTGAAGATAACTTGTAACTAGGTAAAAAAGCGCTATTCTAGCTAATCTAAGCGCTAATCTAGGGCCCAGTACGTTTATTTTTCGAGGGAAGAAATTGCAGAATTTCATATCGTCAAAAAATGGTTTCATGAAAATGTAACGCTATTAGATCCACCACATGTATTCTACCACAGTGCATGAGAATACTGCGAACAATGAACGAACTGTGTATCGCAGATCACAGTCGTGGCAATGTTGTTGATCACTCAATATGAACGAGAGAGATCGAAGAACGATCACATGCTTGACAGATATTACTCAGAATAATTCACATGAATTCAGCAGAATTCGAATGAATGTTTTCCTCCTACTCTCTGTTGATATAAATCGATCAATTTAATCTGCTGGAGAACTAATTTCATTAGAACTTCGAATTTAGGAGCTCTGATTTAATTGCGATGTCGAAACTTCGTGCAGCATCTAATGAATTGATTGAGATGTCGTTAGATCGAATCTCAATCTGAATGGAATGCAAATCACGTTGAATCTTTGTAAGGGGAGGTGATGTGATATTAGATTTGCCAAAGCTTCGGCTAATTACTTTCTATTCTTTATCCGATCAAGCAGACTGAGGAGATATGTATCGATTCTAGCTTCTTTCTGGTTTCTTTCTTGGCCTCTCCTCTCTCCTCTCTCCTCTCTCCTCTCTCCTCTCTCCTCTCCCTCTCTCCTCTCTCCTCTCTCCTCTCTCCTCTCTCCTCTCTCCTCTCTCCTCTCTCCTCTCTCCTCTCTCCTCTCTCCTCTCTCCTCTCTCCTCTCTCCTCTCTCCTCTCTCCTCTCTCCTCTCTCCTCTCTCCTCTCTCCTCTCTCCTCTCTCCTCTCTCCTCTCTCCTCTCTCCTCTCTCCTCTCTCCTCTCTCCTCTCTCCTCTCTCCTCTCTCCTCTCTCCTCTCTCCTCTCTCCTCTCTCCTCTCTCCTCTCTCCTCTCTCCTCTCTCCTCTCTCCTCTCTCCTCTCTCCTCTCTCCTCTCTCCTCTCTCCTCTCTCCTCTCTCCTCTCTCCTCTCTCCTCTCTCCTCTCTCCTCTCTCCTCTCTCCTCTCTCCTCTCTCCTCTCTCCTCTCTCCTCTCTCCTCTCTCTCCTCTCTCCTCTCTCCTCTCTCCTCTCTCCTCTCTCCTCTCTCCTCTCTCCTCTCTCCTCTCTCCTCTCTCCTCTCTCCTCTCTCCTCTCTCCTCTCTCCTCTCTCCTCTCTCCTCTCTCCTCTCTCCTCTCTCCTCTCTCCTCTCTCCTCTCTCCTCTCTCCTCTCTCCTCTCTCCTCTCTCCTCTCTCCTCTCTCCTCTCTCCTCTCTCCTCTCTCCTCTCTCCTCTCTCCTCTCTCCTCTCTCCTCTCTCCTCTCTCCTCTCTCCTCTCTCCTCTCTCCTCTCTCCTCTCTCCTCTCTCCTCTCTCCTCTCTCCTCTCTCCTCTCTCCTCTCTCCTCTCTCCTCTCTCCTCTCTCCTCTCTCCTCTCTCCTCTCTCCTCTCTCCTCTCTCCTCTCTCCTCTCTCCTCTCTCCTCTCTCCTCTCTCCTCTCTCCTCTCTCCTCTCTCCTCTCTCCTCTCTCCTCTCTCCTCTCTCCTCTCTTCTCTCTTCTCTCTACTCGATTCTACTCGAATGTTCTTCAATTATCGGTAGTGTTATAGTGTGGATCATACTCATTTGTTTACATAGGTCATATGGTACCTACTTTCATACCTGTAACTTCAAGAGTGAAGAATCACTCATGGACAGCTCCAACCAAGATTTTTTGAGGTTCCTACCCATTCCATCATTGTATTAAGTTTTTGTTCCTCATTTTCATTCAGGCGGAATGAATTGACGTTATCATTATCAACATTATGCCTGATCATGACTCTGAGATTAGATGATTCGTTCCAGAGTTGGATCTGGATTTCCTGGAGCGCCGCCAGAATGCCAGTTCGGGTCAACAAGATAGCAGCCGGGAGAATCAGCGGTCTCCGATCGAGATCAGCCCGGAGTCGGTCGACAGAATCAAAGTTATTCTATTGGGAGCACCCGCCGTTGGAAAGACGTCCATAATACAGGTGAGAGAAGCCGGAAATGCCAGCTAGAGGAAATGTTCCATTGGAAAAATCGGACTCATCGCTTTGATGTGAATCGTGGATCATTCTCAACATACTGTGACTGTCTCCGAATGGCTAGACTAGGGGATAAGGAGGTTCTGATTTTTCTTTCTCTTGAAAGTGAAACAGCCGACAACGGAATAGGAGTGAAGCGAAGGGTGGTCGGCAGAGCAGTCAAGGCCAATGGTTCGCATCAGCCAACCGTTTAGCATTCATATTTTCTCACCCATTCTGTGGTATTTGTATTTGTATGTTTCAATACTATTGATCATTCTCGTTTTCCAATCATTTGGTTAGGATTGAAAACGGGATTTTGTTACCCTTAATCGAATAATTTTCCGAAAATTTGTCTGATATCCGAAAAAAGTTTCACTTGCATCGTGGTTTAATGGAGCCACATAATGGTTCTAGAAATAGAACACTCCTTATATCATTCCATTCTCGAAATCTGATCCTAATTCTGAACAATTCAGCATGGCTTTTTCCAAAACCGATCGGTTGTCACTAATCTCGTCACCTTCACACAGAAAGTTATAGATATCATGAGTGATAAAAATCAAGTGGATGCCGTGTATACTGATTTCTCCAAAGCTTTTGATAAAGTACACCATGCATGTCTTCTAGTCAAGTTGGAGAATATCGATATACATGGTAAACTTCTTCAGTGGATTGAATCATATATCAGTAATAGATCTCAGCTTGTCAAAATCAATAATTCCTCATCATCGCTCGTCAAGGTTACATCAGGAGTTCCGCAGGGATCCCATCTGGGTCCCTTGCTATTCAATCTTTTTATTTATGATATTGGTATATGCTTTAGAAACTCACACTTCTTACTTTATGCTGACGACTTCAAGGTTTTTTAGTCTATATCCGATCCGATAGATGGTCAACTACTTCAAAATGATATAAATAATCTGCAAAGCTACTGTGTCAATCACAATTCATTTTTGAATATAAGTAAATGTCATTATATCATATTTTCCCGTCTGAATACGAAAATACATTTCTCCTACAACATTGCACTGAACAAAGTAGAAGCCATCAAAGACCTGGGGGTGATAGTGGATTCAAAACTCACATTTGAAGCTCACATTGAGAAGATAGTGAAGGATGCTCTGAGAAACCTGGGATTTATTACTAGAATATCTAAGCCATTCATGAATCCAAAAACATCAATTCTATTGTACAACTCCCTAGTAAGGAGCCATCTTGAATTTGCCTCAATAGTCTGGAACCCTTATTACCATAAATACGTTCAACGAATAAAAAAAGTTCAGATAAGATTCATGCATTTAGTGTTTTTTAGATTCAAAAGACCTCTAATGCACTTGACATACGAAAATCGTCTAGAGCACTACAGTCTCTCGAAACTTTCTTCTCGAAGGATAGTTAGCTATGCATTGTTCCTCTTCAAAATTTTTAACAACCAAATCGATAGTAATTATATAACGAACAAGCTCTTATTCAATGCTCCTACTCATATTACTCGTGCGCCTAATTTATTTTACTTACCGTCTCATACAACTAACTATGCCAGAAATTCACCCTTCTTCATGATTCCAAATTCATATAATTTATACTTTAGTCACATTGACCTATTCAATAGCACCATTCACAAAATCAGAAAAGAAGCCACCAATGTTCTTGTTTTGCATTGATCAAAATTGAATTATGTATTATTTCTCTTCTCCTCAGCTTGAAGTTTTCTTTTTTATATTAGCATATATCCGTTGAGCACTGACCGTGAAAATATCTATCAAAAGGCAGAGATCGCCGACCTTTCTACGATGATCTAGAGAGGTCAATGATTTGATGAGTGTTGTATCATCGACTATTCAAATAGCTCTCTTCTGAATTGAATCTGAGAGCTTCAGCGTATGTTTGGGGCAGAGCTACAAACAGTACAATTCCAGGACAGGTCGAATTTGTGCTCCGTAGATCATAAGCAGTTGCTGGGATGTGAAGTATCTCTTCGCACGAAAAAAAACAGATGACCTCATAAGAACAGTGGTGCCCGACATCATCAAATTGGTCATTGTGTGATCAGCCTTCTTGGTAAAAATACAAGCTTGAGTTCAAATGGCATTGAACTGTACTAGATTTTCAGATCCTCATTCAAAGCATCGACCCGTCTTTGTCTTGCACCTCTGGCCTCGTTGGATGAAATAGGGGCCCTAGAGGAAAAGGCGGAATGAATTGTACTATCATCCGCAAAGCTATGTTGATGTGGAGCAAGAATAAAGTTGGTGTCAAGACAGAACCTTGTGAAACACCAGCATTGATCGTCATTATATCAGTCAAGACCCCACCCCGCCTACCACCACGTAGAGAGATCTATCTGCAAGAAATTCCAATAGTAAAAGACACAGTTGGGCACAGTCGACGGAAGTTTCGCTAGGAGGCCTTGGTGCCAAACTCGGTCCAATGCTTTGGAGATATCCAAGGCTACAGCCAGAGACTCCCCATGTTTCTTGATTGACACCTGCTACTTATGTGTCACATAGGAAAGCAGGTCTCCTGTTGACCTCTGGTGACGAAAGCCATAATGCCGGTCGTTCACAATTCTTGAGCTCTCTAGATATCGAATTAGCTCGATCTTGATTGCTCTTACCATTACTTTAGAGATCACAGATAGTAGTGCAATCGGTCTATAGTTGTTAGGGAGGGTTTTCTTGCCCTTCATTGGAATCGGTTGGATCCTAGCTTTCTTCCAGTTAGAGGAGGTCGGAGTGAATCTGGAAATGAGGATCAAACACCCATATAGCTATATATAAAAATCAGTGAGCTGGTCATATTGAGCTCTTTCGAAGAATGTGAAGTATGAGGGTGCTCCATACGTTTGGTGTGCTACGAAAAATTTTGAAGAATAAAGTTTTCAGGACTGAATAATTTTTATTTGACAATTCTGTGTGTATTCCCTTTCAATTCATGTATAATTCTAGAAACCATGTACATGAATGCATTTCATTTGATCTGATCGATCTCGGTACTATGGTGACTTTATGTCGTTCCATCTACTCCGTGTGTATTTCAGTCAGGTGACAAACATTATTGATCGACTGCCTTGTTCAAGATTCTAGCGTGAAGTTCAACTTCCAATTGTTTTTTATCCTGCACCGATTAGCGCTGAGTTTTGTCCACAGCTCTGGTTGCCAAGACAACTAGTGGGGGATCAGAGAGAATCCGTGTGAAAAGTCTTGCATTAACTATTCAACAGGAGTTGTAGAAGAATCATATTTCATAATACCTGTAGAAAAACTCATTCAAGTCTGGTGGTATCTTCCAACCTCATTGAAAACTTCATCATGTGAAACATTTGTTTTATCCTCATTCAATTATTCAGAAGAACTCTACATGACCCTAAGTCAACAAACACCTGAGGAAATAAGATACAAGAAGAACAAAACTCTCGTATCTGTCTAGTTCACGTTATTAGAAAGGGAAAAAGTAACATGAATTACACGAGGCGCGCTAGTTTTGAACATGGAAAGTTGGAGAGTTCGTCACTCAAAGAATAATTCTTTGAGTAATTTCTAGAATAGAACTTCATTTGAACATGTATCCTGTATTGCTTCGTTTCCAAGAAGAAACGTGTTTCTTCGTGAATATTTCGAATATGTATCTTTGCTAGATCTCCTGGGATTTACTCTCCTTGTTTCTAAGAATAAAAATATTCTCGATCCACCCCAAAATGCCATTGCATTTGAAATTCAAACTTTATGTACCCAAAACAGGAATTCTCTATTTTTCAGTAATAATTTCAAACGCAGTGACATCCTGAGGCAGATCATAAATGGATTTCAATAGAATAGTTAAATAGATAAGGATTACCTCCTTGATCAACCTATAGACAGTATTCAACAAATGGGTATAAGACCCACATCAATCATCAGTTCCGAAAAATTCAAAAAAGCACAACTTTTCTTTGTTGATGAAGTTGTATCAAATTGGTTAGTTTGAAAGCACTCCAAATGTAACTTTCTAGTGTCAAGAACGACAAATTATAATATATCAGAGGGAAAATTAAATTAAATTGTTTCAAACCAAGGCAAATTTGTTCTCGGAAAGTTCACCACTGAGATGAGTAGAAATTTTGATTTCATTCGAAATATATTTGTATTTCCAAATTTCTTAAAGAAAACAAAGTATCACTGACAAACAGAGAATTCCTATCGATGAGTCGTACCAATTTTTTAAAAGTCAGTCACTCACATCATCAGTGGAGTATGAAAAGTAACTGAGAACATAATGGTATGGTAGATATATAGATGTATGGGAACTCTGAAATTTCAGAATATACGTGTAATTGAATGAAAGGAAATCTAATGGAACATTTTTGGTCATTTTTCAACTCACCTCACTATCATAACGTCATTACCACTCATTGTGAATCACACTGTATATTTTTTTCATTTCCACAGATAAATGAAGATCTCTCTCCTTCTCTCTCCTCAAATACTTCTCAATGCAACATTTGTGAGAAACACGTGATTGGAACATTGTTTCTTCCTCGAATCATATATTTATTGAATTGGAGCTGAATATTATACTAGTCTCGTGTCTGGAGAACATTATGGATTGGCAGACAGGAAGGTGAATAATGTAAGGAAATCTTCGCTGCCAACTAACTCTCTTTTCATCATTTTTCTCACCTTTCGCTGGAAACAATTTGCGGACTCGGAAGGTTTCTCACGCAAAAGCAAGATTTATAGATATAGTGTTTCTGCTCGGGAAATGAGGAAGGTGATCCATCCGATAAAAGAAAAACAAGCACATGGTGGACGAATAATAATAATAATAATAATAATAATAATAATAATAGATTTTATTGACAGGAATGAACGATTTACATAATTTTTCAGAGGAAAAAAGTAAAAAAGAGACATCGTAAATACCTATCAAAAGGCAGAATTCAATTTCTGATATTGTCACGTTAATGACGCAATCAGACCCTGCTCTTCCATTCAACCAGTGAGAAATGAATTTGTGCAAAAATTCAGGAAAAAAAAAAAGAATGTGTCTATGCTAACTAGTACATGCAGAGAATAATAGTAATGCAAACAGAGCTTGAGTTAAGAGAAACTCAGTTTAGGAGTTGAGGCAACTTGTTTCCAAGTAAGTCAGATAACAGTTTTTTCTGAAATCTGGAAGTGTAAGAGTTTTCATCGTATGAGGAAGTCGATTGTACAGGGTGTCCTTAAAAGGTCTTTACAAAAAGCTACCACATATTCTTCAGACCAAAACAATTCGATACAAGCAAACTTACCTCAGTAAAAAGTTGCTTAGTTTGGGCGCTAGACGGCTCTGAAGTTGAAATTTTCAAATCGATTTTGCTTCATAACTTTTGAACGGCTCATGAGATTTTTTTTCAAATTTGGTACGTTGGCATAGACTCATCGGGCAATGAAACTCATATCATAATCATAATGAATATCATTCCATGGGCGTAGAACTTGATTTTTTCAGTAAATAAACATCTAAAACTCCTACGCCAATGGAAAAAAATTAGTTTCAATATGAAATCTAAATTATTCAACTCATTCACTACAAAAAAGGTACTCTTGACAAAAGTCGATTCCTCTCATGGTTTCGACAAAATTTTAATTTTAGTGATTTAGAGCATAATTAATAATAAAACGATTAACAGATATTTCATAAAAATTGTTCAAAATGTTCACCATTTTCACGTATACAAAGATTTATACGACGCAAAAAGTTGAGATGTACTTTTTGCATAGGTTATTTCTATTGAAAATAAGTAGCACTGGTTTTTTTTTCTGAAGACTATTATTATCTGCTCGAAAACAGTGATATTCACATTCTTGGTTTCCATAGTTCCATCTGTGTTGATTTGTCGAGTTTTATTGACGTTGATTGTTGATATCGGACTTTTCTGATTTATCATGGCCGTACAATACACCAATGAAGAATATACCGATATGTTATTGGTATTCGGATATTGTCAAGGAAATGGTCGAGAGAGTGTGAGGGTGTATTCGGCAAGGTTTCCAAATCGTCGCGTACCAAGCCACCCAACCTTTGCTGCAGTTGAGAGACGTCTTCGGGAGACCGGTCATTTTGCTCCTAGAACTGGTGATTATGGAAGACAGCGTTATGTAAGGATTCCCGAAGTCGAAGTAGAAATTTTAGACCGTATTGAAGAAAATCCAGAATTGAGTACTAGACGGATAAGTAATGAACTAGAAGTTTCTAGGAATGCCGTTCATGAAGTACTAAGAGAACAATTATTATACCCATACCACAAGACGCCAGTTCAAGATTTATTAATCCATGATTCACAAAGTCGTCTGATGTTTTGTAGGTTCATTAATTTGCAAAGAGAAATGAATCTGAACTTTGGAAAGAATATTTTGTTCACTGATGAAGCCTGTTTCACGAGAAGAGGAATAACTAATTTTCATAATGAACACGTTTATGCAATTGAAAATCCTCATTCCATTAAAATAAACCATTTTCAACACGAATTCAAAATCAACGTTTGGGCTGGAATAATAGGAAATTTTATAATTGGTCCTGTCATACTTCCACAAAGATTAACAGGAGACATGTATTTACAACATCTACGAAATACGTTGCTAAATTTGTTGGAAGATTTACCACTCCAACATCGGGTAGATATGTGGTTTATGCACGATGGAGCTCCACCACATTTTTCGGTGGATGTTAGGAATTTTTTAAACCAACAGTACCCAGACAGATGGATAGGTAGAGGTAATGATGCACCCGTGAATTGGCCACCACGTTCTCCAGACTTAACACCGATGGATTATTTTGTATGGGGTTATCTCAAGTCTACGGTTTACAAGACCCCTGTGAATACTGTAGAACAATTATGGCAACGTATCCAACAGGCGACGAATAATCTTACAGGCGATGAAGAAGTTATGCAAAGAGTACATTTCAACTTTTTGCGTCGTATAAATCTTTGTATACGTGAAAATGGTGAACATTTTGAACAATTTTTATGAAATATCTGTTAATCGTTTTATTATTAATTATGCTCTAAATCACTAAAATTAAAATTTTGTCGAAACCATGAGAGGAATCGACTTTTGTCAAGAGTACCTTTTTTGTAGTGAATGAGTTGAATAATTTAGATTTCATATTGAAACTAATTTTTTTCCATTGGCGTAGGAGTTTTAGATGTTTATTTACTGAAAAAATCAAGTTCTACGCCCATGGAATGATATTCATTATGATTATGATATGAGTTTCATTGCCCGATGAGTCTATGCCAACGTACCAAATTTGAAAAAAATCTCATTTGCCGTTCAAAAGTTATGAAGCAAAATCGATTTGAAAATTTCAACTTCAGAGCCGTCTAGCGCCCAAACTAAGCAACTTTTTACTGAGGTAAGTTTGCTTGTATCGAATTGTTTTGGTCTGAAGAATATGTGGTAGCTTTTTGTAAAGACCTTTCAAGGACACCCTGTATAACCGGGTAATGTTATATGTAAATGAGCCATGATATAAAGTGGTATTATGGATTGGAGTAGAGAGTTGCGTTTCGAATCTCAAATTCAAGTTGTGAATGTCCGTTCTGAAGCTTATCTTATTATGAAGATAGCTAGGTATTCTTGTGGTGATGACTTTATGAAAGAGAATGCATGCATGAAATATACGTCGGGACTCCATACTCAGCCAATTCTAGTTGCTCATATGGTGAGAAACAGATAGTCGTCTCCTGGTCCCTGTTATGAGTCTCAAACATGAGTTTTGCAGAGTCTGTAATCTTCTTCTGTCTGACTGAAGTAAGCTAGGACCGTATACGGTATCTGCATAATTAGCATGGGATAATACCAGGGCATCACACATAATTTTCTTTGATTGTGTGTTTAAGAATTCTCTGTTTGAATAAATTTTCTTCAAGTTGCAGTATCCCCGTTTCAAAATTAGAGACACATGGGACGAGAATCTGAGGGATTGGTCAATTACGAGACCTAGGTTTTTAGAAGATGCAGTAAGGAGGAGTTTTTTATTGTCAAGGTGGATGTTTACGTCATTCTCGCATCTCCTCCTCATCACTGTTCTGTCAAACAGCAAGACAACCGTTTTGGAGGGATTAATCGTGAGGCAGTATTTTCTTGAGGTAACGAGTAGGGAATTCAAGTCTTGATCAATAAGCCGACACGCCTCTATCAGGGAAGCTTCCGGAAATTGTTTATAAATCTGAGTGTCGTCAGCATAGCTATGGATTTTTGTGTGTAGTAAGCACTTAGAGAACTGAGACGTATGAATTACGAATAATATAGGTCCAAGGATTACCGTTACTATTCAACATCTATATTGATGGGATGTTTTCGTTGAATAGCAGTGGAAGTATAATAGGATTCGCTGATGACACGGCAATTGTGTATGATGCGGAAAATTGGGATGTACTGAAAGAAAAGGCCCAAACAGATTTCACTCTAGTGAAAAACTGGCTTGAAGATAAATTACTGACAGTGAATCTAGAAAAAACACATTACTTACCAATCAGCTGCAACACCAAAAACAGACCACACTACGATCGCATAAATATCACGAATAGAGACCAGATTCTATCAATATCACAAGTAAATAAAATAAAATTTTTAGGCGTTATGATTGATAGCAATTTGAAATGGAATGAACATATTCTGTACGTGATAAAAAAACTTCAATTCATTCTTTATAGATTCAGGTACCTCAAAAAACTCCTATCTTTGCATCTCTAGTAGAAAGTCATTTACGTTACGAAATTGTGGTATGGGGTGGAGCACTGCGCACACATATCAATCCACTGGAGGTACTACAACGAAGATTTTTGAAGTTAATTCTAGGAAAATCCTCTAGATTCCATTCAGATTTACTATACCAGGAATGTAAAATATTAGACATGAGGCAGCTTTATTATCTGAATATAATACTCAAATATAAAAAAAAAATGAAAGTCAAGCTGAATTACTGAGTCACAATTATGAAACAACACATAGACATCATCATGTTATTCCAATGATGACTAAATCTCTTTGTCAGCAATCATACTCATATATCGCACCAAAAGTTTACAACACTGTTCCGGAATACATAAAGAGCTTGATGAACATCAATTCGTTCAAAAATAAATTGAAAAAATTTGTTTACGAAACATCAAGATTGAAATTCATCGAAATAATTGAAAAATCACGTTATTAATAAGCTAATCATCTTATATATATGTATACACCAATGAATCATCAACTCTTCCTTCTATTCTATACTGAATTGATTGAAATTCTTACTTCATTTGGTTTATTGGGAGTTGGTGATATTATATTTAATTGTGAAAAAAATTATTACTTACAAGAAGTTTTTTTTCTTTTTAATTATTTATTAATCATTCATTCATTCAATCATTTGTCACTATATTCATTATTAGATACTATATATTTATCTGTGTTTCATGTTACATGCACTTCTCATCTCGACTTCATGTGATAATTCTGATCAGGGATTTTTGGAAATTTGTGTTAGAATCAGGTCGTATAAATATTACGTGTGATATATATATATTTTATTTTTATTCAAATTTGTGAATTTTCGTAATATTTTATTAACATTTATTTCTCGAAACAAGTGTACCTACTTCACTTATCGAGTGTTCACCATTTATTCCTCTATTCAGGCACTATATACTTATTTATGATTATTATGTTCCTGTGATATGTGCGAATAAATGATATTATTATTATTATTATAATTGACCCTTGTGGTACTCCAGAAGAAGTTCCACGAAAATCTGAAGATTCACTATCCAGAACGACACACTGTTCCCTTTGCGCCAAATAATTGCTCAATAATCCAGTAGAAGGGTACGAGAACCCCAAGAACTTCATCAAATAAAAACGAAACAAGGTCGATTTGACATAGTTGTGGTTCTCAGAAAAAAAACGCTCGGACCGGTCGATTTCTATGTCGAGGGGGAAATATTTTGCGCATGTTTTCAACTGAAGTGAAAACACTTCAAACCCCTCGGAGGGGTCAGCTGCAACCTGGAATCTCAAATGGGATCAGGGGTGAAGTGATACATAACATAAATTTTGAGGTGATTGAAATTTCTTACCAATACTTCCTTGTTCTTGGAATTCAATGCAGTAGTTTTCGAGAAAACACGTCTATGAAAATAATCGGCTAGTGTTTATTCACATTGAGTTCGACCAAATCTAATATCTCGCAGATTATTTGTCTGTGTCTATTCATTTCTAATTTGTTTTCGCCCAAAATGGTTTATTCAACTGTGGTAAGAGTATCGACAATTGAACTTCATTATGAAAATGGTAGGAGCGCCAATATTACCGCACAGTTATTCAATGAACAGAATCCAGATGAAAATGTTAATCGGGAATACATTATTGAACTGGTAGCCGAATTTAGGGAATCAAATTGTGGGAATCGAATTGAAGCTGCTGTTTTGGGCCACGTCAGTATCGACCCTACGTTAAGTACTAGACAATTACCAACATATTCTGGGGTATACCGTACGAGCGTTCAGCGAATTTCGAAATGTCATAAATTCCACCCTTATAAAATCCGTCTTGTGCAAAAGTTGAATGAAGATGACTTCGATAGACGGCTGGAATTTTGTGAGATGATGAGTGAACGGATAATAAATAACGCAAATTGGTTATTCAACATTTGTTTCTCAGATGAGTGTTCGTTTTTTGTGAATTGGACTGTCAATCAATATTATGATTGTCGGTATTGGTGTGACGAAAACGCACATTTATTTCATTGAGTTCACAAACAACACCCCGAAAAATCGAACGTTTGGGCTGGAATTCATGGCGATTGCGTTGTCGGACTATTTTTTCTACCAGGAAACCTAACAGGAGAAATGTATTCGCAACTGTAAACAGACTCTGTCGATCCCACATTGTTGTTGAACATAATGACCGTTATGATGTCAATCAGATGACATTCCAACAAGATGGGGCACCTCCTCACTAGCTTGCAATTCGTCAATATTTGAATGAAACGTTTCCTAACAGACCGAAGAGGACCGGTGGAGTGGCCTGCAAGGTCACCAGATTTGAGCCCATAAGACTTTTTTCTGTGGGGTCACTTGAAGAGCAGAATTCGTGAAACTCTACCAGAACCTTTTTATGATTTGCGTAAACGGATCGTTGACGAATGTCGAAACCGTTTTGGAAAAAAACCTTCATTATTGCATGGAAGCAAAAGGCCAACATTTCGAAGAATTGTTAGGATAGAAAATATTACGCACATTTTTCATGCAAATTCCAACCTAAATCAAACTGAAGCTGTGCTCGAAACATCTCACACACAACATCTCACTCAAAACATCTTGGAATATGTCGTTAAAAAAATGAAAGTTGAAGGTTGATGAAATATTCCGATGTTCACTTGAATCAACTTGTTATCAACTGTGAACTGTATTATTCCAAGAACTACTGCATTAGAAGAAAGAGCAAGAAGCAAGAGAAGCAAGAAATCAAAAAGCACCAGAAAAATAATTGTATTACCTTCAAAATGAGGTATCACTTGACCCCTCATCTCATTTGAGATTCAAGGGTTGGCTGACCCCTCCGAGGGATTCGAAGTGAAAAATTTGAAACATGCGCAAAATATTTTTCTCTCTAAATAAAAATAGACCGGCTCGAGCGTTTTTTTTTTCTGAGAACGATCAAATCGGTTTTGTTTCGTTTTCACTGGGCCACCCTATATAATATTCGGTTTTCTTGCTGCCCAGACACCCACAACAAAGGTTATTGGTTGATTACACCAAGATACTCCAACGATTCGATGCAGTTCCATACAAGCTCTGAATTTATCATGTTGGAACTGAGTGCTTCAAGAGTCTGGCTGTGTGGAATTTCACTGATTTCTTGTTCACAAGAGGTCTGCCAGTTAGCTCTCTTCCACACAATTCGATAATGAAAATTTTGGCCCGAAAGATATCGCAATAACACAACACATCGCATCGCAAAGAATATCTTGATCAACTCCATCATAATGTTAACAAATTATCACTTTACTTCCAGACGTGACAGCAGGCAGAGGTAGACGATTATTTGATCACATATTTTGAACGATGTATTTATCTCTATTGATGTATTCATCCCATGTTCTACCTATGCATATAGAGTCGCCATTTCCATTTTGTCAGAAGATCTGTCACGCTTCCACTAGACGGATCAGAAACATCTTCAACCAATATCCATTTCGATGAAATGCAGCTTTTCCATAGTCTGGTTTATTCAGCTGAAGCCATCTTGGTAGCAGAATTGGTTGCTACTCAGTAGCTCCTCTGTTAAACGTAACGGCTCTAGAGGGGTCTATGCCGCTAAAATTCCCTAGGAGTTTGGTGTTTCGAAATCCTACCTCAGATCTTTCGGCAGCAGATGGCGCTGACATGATGCATCTCATAATCCAGCCAGAAACTCTATTTCCTTAAGCATATACGAGTGACGAAATGTTCCCGATTTGTCAGCAATCAGAGGCGGCTGATGTGGCATCTGGTGGGCCGAAACAGAACTGTCACGCTTTTGATTGATGACTTATGAAAATCTCCAACCAAGATTCTCTATTATCGCTACCAAGATTTCGACTAACTGGATTTCGCAGAAGTGTTTTTTTTTTGTATAAGTCGGCTGATATACGTTGCCGGATTATTTCATAACACGATCATTAAATTACTGGAAACATCATTTTAATGATGAGTTAATGGAGAAACAGGTTCAAAGTTTACAGTATGGTCATAAGCTCATCTGGAGTAGTTGCTCAAATTTTATTTTTAGTATTAGTATTATAAAATGATACATAATGTATTCAATTCTTCTATTGGGGTATTATGAGTAGTGAGGTTAGATGGGGTGTTGATGGCATGTATGTGTGTGTATATACATGCACTGGTTTTCGGCACTCTAGTTCATAGTGATCGCTCAATATACTTCGTTTTCTGTTAGTAGTTCGTGCCCCGAGTGCAGTGGAGTGCGTACAATTTCAGACTCGTGCTAAAATATGTTGCACTCTGTAACTCACGTTTCAATATACTATTTCAATCTCACCTCAATAATTGGAAGGTGCTAATGATAATGGGAAATCATCAGTAGACAAGGTATACAACTATAAATTTCAATTCCAATCTGCGTGTCCGAGTACGGAATACATAATATTTCACAATTGTGAATGTAGATCTGTGAAAACGAAGGAAAATCCACTCTGAAACGTGAGTATGCATGATACGTATGCATGATGACGTATAGTCGGAAGTTTGATAGTGTAGCTTGAAACTTGTGCCAGCCCCAGGATCAGGAACATACTCATTTCCTTGGTAATGGCTCTCGTGAGTTCTGAAAAGAAACAGCTCAACAAACTGTGAGTACAGAAAGCTCCCATCTCATCGAATATTCAACACTCCAAACACGTTTTCATTTCACTCGAAGATCTCATATAAGCTCGGTCACGTAGAAAATGCTCCTCGAACTAAAATGTCAAACGAGCATTTCAGCATTCAAAGCACGCTGTTATTGACCAGTATCTACACAACTATCTCGAGAATTTCTGTTTATTGAAAGAAAATTGCTTGCGACCACGAAAGAGGTCTCTTCGTGATCGAAAATAGATACACAAAGAGATTCTGCTGAGAAAGCCCTAACAAAACGAATATTCTTCAGATGTACCCTTCTAGAATATTGTGAAGCATTCTGAAGAGTAAAACAGTCGAGAGAGGAGATGACAAAAAGAACTATCTGCCTCAAAACCGGTACACTGTTTGAAAGTGTACACGATCGTATTATTTTATATGTCCTCTCGGCATGAATAAGTTTCGAAAAGTAGCTGTACCTAACTTCAAATTATTCTAGAGATCTACATCGTGCTTATTTCATCGAAATAATGATTCTTGCGCAGTGTGAACTGACATTTAAGAAGATTTACCAGAATTTAATGCTGAGGTTCACTTATTTGATTGATTGAAGTGGTTGTGTTTATGATCGGAAACAGAATATTTTCGATTTTTTATTCAGGATGCTGATTGGCTAATAGATTCCTTCATAAAACTGAATTTTCGTTTTTGTTTTTCACTTCCTCATTGGTTGGGTAGTTCAATTGGAAAAAGATTCACCAGATGGAAACTGCCACAATATTTTCCATTTTCTTGATGAAGAAATGACACTACACCAAATTTAGTCCGTGCAGTCCGTAGTCCGTTCAGTACCGTGATAATCACACACAATTATTTAATAGCAACTCACGAATTTTCACCACAAACTGTGACCTGACATGAAATTTCATTGGGTCAGTCATTCGAAATGTCATTCGGAATGTCATTCGGAATGTCATTCGAAAAGTTGGTTGCATACAATAACGATGTACAGATCACTGGTGGAGCTATTCTACCTATTTGCCCATCTGATTTCTTGAACCAGAACTCTAACGTACAGCTAACTTGATAACAGCATTTCATTCGTAACAGCGGAAAATCACTCAAATGTCATTTGTTAGATGGCGACACAAAAATGAAAACAAAATCAGTTTTATTGATAATTGCAGAATCAGTGTTATAAAAATGTTGATTAAGAAGTAGTAATTCAGGTTACTTCTCAAATAATGATCTAACTACATCATTACGATCTCAAAACGTCAACTATTTGTACAGAAATCTGTAAAAATGTCACCATCTTCTGGGGAGTTCCATTACTATTGAAGAAGAGAGAACTGAGACTGAGCAGAGTATACACGTTCAAAATCAATCGTGAATATCTCGTGAAAATACGTGGTTATACTATATATTAAATATACTATATATTTGAAAGCTAGATATGGTAACTGAAAATCAGAATAATTCAACCTCATCTCTTTGAACTCTAAAATTGATGAGCAACAAGAGACTCTGCTTGATATCAAATCAGAAGTAACAAGTCTAACAAACAAAGTAGCCCAACTAGAAGGCGAAAACGGCAAACTGAAAAACCAGATCATATCCTTAGACCATCAGATGCAAAAAAACAACATTATATTTTTCGGTCTGGAATCCGACGACCAGTCTGAAGCCCTGCAGAAATCATCTGCTGCACTTGAAATTCAGTTTGACTACCAGGATTTGAACAATTTTCACTTCCTTTTGAATAAAGACAAGAATATTTTAATAATGAAATTCATTTTATATTCAATAAAAGCTGAAATCTTTTGAAAGCTTCACAAGTTGAAAAATACAAACATCTTCGTCACCAACGACCTCAGCCCGGAGGACCAGCAAATTCATAGGAGTTTAAGAGGGTTTCTGAACTCCCTGAAATCTCACGGAAAGAAATCTTCAATGAGAAATAACTGTCTAATTGTCTATGATAGAAAATTCACTGTCGACGACTTCACCGCTCAACCTGATTTGTAACAGTCCTTGATTGGAGAAGTGAGGAAAGCTAAAAATCTCCCTACTACCTCTAACCCATTGCATACCAATAGAATTAAGAGAGCCGCCAAACTAAATTCTACTGATGCATAGTTCATAGTCTTCTACTTCATCATTATTGTATTTCCCCTCAGCTCAAACATTGATACTGGTGCTTGTAAAATGAACAGAAAGCGAAATGTAACTTTTTCTCATTTAAATATAGGATCTATTATCCCCTCGTACAATTGTGTAGCCCAGTACTTAAATAAGTCGAGAAGTCGATATTATAGGTGTTAGCGAGATTTGGTTGAAACCACTCATCGACTCCAGGAATATTAGTGTCGATTCTCATAATTTCATTAGAGCCGATAGAGATGGCAGAGGTGGTGGTGTCGCTTTCTACATATGCCGTCAATTGAACATAAACATGTCCACTCACGGTCCTCTCTAGACCTCTAACAGCTATGGATATCGACAAAATCTGGAGGAAAAACTCACATTTTCGGAATTATATATTGATCTCCTTCTTCTTCCATCTCCAAATGTATTGATGAGCTGGAAGACTCTATCGGCGAACTGTTACCCACCTATGATTTTCTCATCATGTCAGGAGACATCAACATAGTTTAGTTTTTTCAGTTTAGTTTAGTTTATTACGGGCAAGCCCAATCACAAATAATATTACAAGATATACATCATGTGAGTAATACAACAACAGACACAACATATATGATATTGATAATATTGGAGACATTGAAAAGATCAATGAAAAGTAAAAATACAAGTACAGTCAGTGTAAAAGTGGAAGATGAAATGACAAGATGGTCACTGACACAGTTGATTTCTAAACTTATGAAGAGGCGTTGAGAAAATGTCAATATCGAGGTGATTAGCCACTCTAAGGGATCTTGAGATATAGCTGAAATGATCAATGTTGGTACGATGGTAGGGAATATGAAAAGTAGCTATCTGTCTAGTAAGACGAGTGGGCACTAATGAACTGATTTGAGAAAGTAGATCAGGACAGTCATATTCACCATTTAATATCTTCCAGAGAGACAATAGATCTCGCTGATTACGTCTATTGTCCAAAGATGGAATATTGAATAACTCTCAATTGATGCATAATCACTAAAGGAGTTAGATTTGAAAAAAATATATCTAAGAAAGCTTTTTTGAACACGATCGATCTTGGATATCTGGGTTACATAATGTGGTGACCAGACAGAGGAACAATAATCGAGGTGAGTTCTAACAAGTGTGCAATATAGGATTTTAATGGCACTCAGACTAGTGAAGTCACGTGAAGTGACCTGTTGACAATGGAGGTTATGTGGTAGGTAAAGGTTAGGGAGTCGTCAAGAATTACTCCTGGGTCCCTGACGCGGTCGACAGCGTCCAGGGGTTGTCCATTGATGGTATAGTCAAAAATGACATGTTGATGGGATCGAGTGAAACTTATACCATACCGTTTGTTAAGCACCAAGAAGCAAGTCTGCAGATATCGCTCTGTAACTCAGCAGCGTCATCAACACAATTCACAATACGATAGCTTCAGGCGTCAGCGAATAGTAGGGCGTTACTGTAATGGAAGCATGAAGTGATGTCATTGATGAACATGTTGAAAAGTAAGGGACCCAGATGTGAACCATGGGGCACGACTGAGGTTGGAGGAAATTCAAAAGAATAATGCTGCTTGAATCTCACTATTTGGTATCTGCCTGACAGATAATCGCCAATCCACTTCAGAATCGCTCCTCCGAAACCATACCTACTGAGTTTGTGGGTTAGAAGCTCGTGATTAACCTTGTCGAAGGCTTTGGAGAAATCGGTATAGATGGAGTCGACCTGACTACCCCTATCAAGAGCTTTAGACAGAATATTGGTATGGGTGATCAAATTAGGTTCGGATGACCTACCAGATGAAAAGCCAAACTGATTTGAGATCAGTGGCCCTGAGCAGTCAGAAGTCATATAATCTGTAACGATGCTCTCGAACAATTTAGGGATTGTACTAAGAATTGAGATCGGACGATGGTTACTAATGTCACAGTTTAATAAATAAACAGTTGGACGACTCCCTTTCGGGCGTTTGAGATTCTCAGCTCAAAAGCGTACCGCCTCATGGCGAATTCGCTGTAGATACGTGGTAACGGAAAAGCATTTCGCACGATAGCTGATGTACCGTGACGAACGAAAATTTGTGTGGATTGGAAATTTACTATGATTTTGATATTTCGAGATTGGAAGCGCGCCGATACCTACTACTTCTGATTGTCAGCAAAAGACACTGTCAAAATTTTGGAAATTTTCAAAGTACAGATGAATTAAAACGAAATTGGACAATGAACCGTTTATTTTAATATATTGAAAGACATTGACAAATATCACGAATGCTGTGATATCGTAAGTTTTGTATTACCTTTACTCGATGCTTTTTCTGTTTTCATATTTCGCTTGGCAAATTTTAATGTGGAATAAATACGAACTCTGCAAAACAAATTGATGAAGAAGTCCAAAGGAAACTTGTCACATGGATGACTGAAAGATATTTCTGCGGAATATTTTTCCAGTGTGTTTCCAATGTTAACTTGGGAAACCAGTTCCTCAAATTCACTTGTGAAAATATCCTCTAGCGCAATAACGAACTCGACGATATTTCTGGAGGGCACAACTAAACCCCCTGATGTTGTGCTACTTACTATATGATTTGAGATCGCAGAACACGGTTTCTCTCTCATTCAAAGTGTTTGAGTTACTGAAATCATGGCAAACTCCACAAGAATGTTGTAAAAGACATTTCTTCAAAAAATAGCCGGTTACATATACTAATGAGTTGCCTTCAGGAGTTTCTAGATTTCGATAATCGTGTATACTTTAAGCGAAGTATACATGGGTTAGAGAATTATATCTCGATTGACATTTTCGACGATATTTTTTTTTGGAGCAATACTCAATAAAACATCATTTATGTCTTGCATACAATTAGTACCGTCGATTTGATCAAAATAATTCAATGCGAACATCCAACGACTGAATTGTATGACTGAAACGAACGACTGAATTGTATGGGAGTTTGAATTACAACAAGTGTTCCTGATTTGTCCAATCTAAACAATCTTGATTGAGATTTCTAGTGAATGGAAACTTATACCTGCTGGTCTCCCAAATAGAATACGAATCTATACTCTATACTGTGATTCAACAGACGTTTATATGAAATAACGCGTAAAATACATACCTTGCTTCATCTTTTGGACAACGAAAAAAGGATAAGTCACTTCCACGTCTTGACGTGCAATTTCCCACAGGACAATACACCACAGGCAATATTATAAAATAAAAAACGAGCTCTAGAGAATTATGATACGTAGTTATTTTGTCGCACTCTATATTTATAGCCTACGGCACGTTACACTAGAGCGCATAACTGTTCGTTAGCCACTGCGTAGCGGTCTGGGTACCGAACGGTGTCCGAGGGGCCTGAGGGGAAGGGAACCGGTAAGCGATGACGTAGGCCAGAGTCGGTCTACTGTTAGTATTCTTTATACTGTGCTAATGTCAGATTTATTACCTGATCTATAAATGGGTGTTATGTAGGAAAGCTTCCAGTAGTCTGGAAAGATCCCAGTATCCAGGGATTTGTTGAAGATATGAAATATTGGTCTAGACAATATATATCTACAATTTTTAAGAAGAATGGGGGAAATAGCGTCGGGCCCCGGACCCTTCCTAACATCGAGATTGCTCAGCTCCTCAAATATGGTGGGGATAGGAATATGGTAAGAGCAAATGTTAAGTTGAGTGACGATGTTACAATCATTGTGGTTTGAGATTTGATCGGTATATACTGAGGAAAAGTGGCGTGCAAACAGATTTGCGACTTCAGTGCCGGAAGAGGCTACAGAATCACCAAGAAACATTTTATCATGCAAAGTAGAGCCTGACCTAGCGCCGTTTACGAAATCCCAGAAGGCCTTGATGTTATCCCCGATATTGACCTCAACACCTCTGATGTAATTCGAATAACATTCTCTAGACAGAGTCTTACAACGAGCTCTAAGCTCACTAAATACTGAGTAACTTTCATGAGTTCATGTAGTTTTATGAATGTGATGTGCGATCCTCTTCTCCTGTGTCAAATGCCTAAGCTGTGGGCTGAACCAGAAGAGAAACGAACGAATGGTGATCCTCTTGAGTGGAATGGATACCTCGATTAATGAGTACAGGGTATCGTAAAAACTATGAAGCATTCCGAATAGGTCCTTATCCAGGAGGAGGGCGTCCCAGTCGACAGCACCGAGATACTGGCATAACAGCTCGTAATCAGCGTTTCGGAAGTCATAAGTCATTCAGCAGCCTGAGACTCATGAAATTCTGTTCACACTTGCACTATCGTTTCAATGGCTGGATGGTGAGCATCAGGTGGCAACAACGCATCTGCATATTCCTTCACAGTGAGTTCGGTAGGGGTTAATACGAGATCCAGAATAATCCCCTGGTTATTACGTGTATTGTTCGACTGGAATGAATTGTGGAGTGCACATAGATTGGAAACAACTTCGATAGCCTCGGCTTCAGCTGGTGATGAGCCAATAGTTGGGTAACTCAGAGAACAGTAATCTTCAACTTGCCAAGTGCTGTTAGGAAGATTGTAATCGCCAAAGGTGTGAACTCTAGTATTCGGATTCTGTACATTTAGGGATTCCACCAGGTCATAATGTGTACTATACAAGTTAACAATTGACTCCGGTGGGAAATAGACAGAACCAAGTATGAATTTGTGATTACCCCCACCAACAAGTACAAATATTTGCTCAACTGAGGGGTCAGTGGGCAATGGACTGACTGGGATATCTTTTTTAGTAGCAATCTGAAAATATTATAGGCTGTAAATCCCAATTCTTCATCATTGATTTCATCTAATAACCATGTTTCAGTGAATACAATAATATCATAAGCACATGTGGAGATGCTCGTATGAAGTTGAGAGAGTTTGGTTCGTAATCCTCTGACATTCTGGTAGTATACTGTGAGATTGCTCAAGTCCAAGTTCCTTATTATTTCTTTTCGGAGACGGTAAGTGCATTATTGACGTATTTAATAAAAAGATTCTTCTCGCCATTGTTCTGACGCCTCGATAGCTCAGCCCTAACAGCGTCGAGCTTGTTTCGCTGGTGGGGGGTTAGGTCAGGGTGAATAAAGATTTATATATATATATATATATATATATATAAAGATATAGATTTTTTTATACACCTGATAGAGGTTATGCGTAGGTCTGTTGAATTCCTTTGGCTTACACCAAGTCGTCAATGAACCCACCCATTTCACCCCTCGGAGTAAAATCCTGATAGACATAATCTGCGTATCTGATATCAACTTAGTGTGTGGTGTAGAAGTGTTAGATGTGAAAGGTTGAGGACTATCATATCACCCAGTAGTCTCTTGCACTATGAATCCCTTGGTATCAGAAAATACAGTTGAATTCGTTACATATCGTGATTTCTCAAAATTTCACCTGGATAACTTGACTCACGATTTGAATAATATCAACTGGGAAAACATTTATTCACCAAATGATATTGATGATATGATGTCATACCTAAGACTCTACCATGAGACCACCCGCACCTTGGCTCACCTATAATTAAAAAAAAAATGATTTCACTTAGGAACACAGCCTTCGACAAATACAAAAAATATAGAACTGCCGCGAGTTGGGATGGCTACACAGAATTGAGAAACTATGTAACAGGCGCAATTCGAAGAGAGGAAAAGGTTTATCTTGATTTCGTTCTGAGACAAAAAACTCGAGAAATACTTGGAACACACTAAGGTCATTAGATGTTCTGAGGGAAAGAAACTGAAACTGAAATTCCCCCTGAACTCAAAAAAGTCAATGACATCATTCGTCATTCAAATTCCACCCCAACTGCCCGAAAATCTTTATATCAGTCAGCACTGCTAACATGAACATAACCCTGCCGATAGAGAGTTCCAGTTCAACATAATTGACGAAGAAAAATTGTTAGAAAATCCATTCACATGATGAAAAGCAACGCGGTTAGAAGCGACGATATATCACTAAAAATGCTTTTCTCGATCGAAAATCAGCTGATCAAACATTCAACTTTTAACTCTAACAGAATAATATCATCTGCTCAATATCCAGCAGCCTGGAAGAATGCTATAGTTATCCTCCTTCCTGAATATGATCAGCCGAGAACTCTCTCGTATCTCTGACCAATAAATATCCTCCCCACTCTTTCTAAGGCATTCGAATTGAACCTCAAAGAACAATTAAGGGACAACGTCTTTAAACACAATATCATAACTTCGTGTCAGTCAGGGTTTCGCAGTCTTCACAGCACAACAACCGCCTTGCTAGCAATCACTGACGATATTTTCAAGGCCACGGACTCAGGGAAAATATTGGACCTTACGATCTTGGATTTGAGCAAGGCGTTCGACACCTTAGATTTCGATACCCTATGTGAAAAAACTAAACTACTGTGGATTCTCCCGACACGCAGTTCCATTGATCTCAAACTACCTCAGCAATCGCCGCCATAAAGTTATCTTGGGAGACCAGACGTCGGACGAACTGCTGGTAACCCAAGGAGTACCTCATGGTTCGGATTTAGGGCCACTTCTTTTTTCCCTATATATATATCTAATTTTTATAACTCCGTGAATAACTGTACTATCCACCACTATACCGACGATACGCAGTTGTACCTTTCTTCTGATATCAGTTCCTTAGACTTCTTTGAAAGATCAATTGATGAAGATCTTGAATCTCTCCTTGATATTTCCACGACTCACAACCTCAAACTTGAAGCCAGCAAGTCGACTGCGATATTATTTGGACCAAATAAAGTGAGGCAATCCGCCGCAAATCAGCTTGGTATCAAAATAGGCGACACAGATTGAGAACTTACGAATAATACCAAAAATTTGGGGCTCCGGCTAGATTCCAAACTTCGTTTTACCAAACATGTGAATTCCTTAACTGAATCTTCGTACAATGTTCAGAGGCAATCATATCCGAATCGCGACTTGATGTCTACTAAACTCAAGTTGCAACTTTGGGAGTCGATATTTTTTTTCCAAAATCTTTTATTGCGACTCCATATATGGACCTGCACTCCTTCAATCTGACTCCTACCGTTTGAATAAGATTCAAAATAGTTGCCTTCGTTTCTCCTAAGGAATACGAAGATTCGATCACATATCTCACAAAATGAAAGAAACAGGCTGGTTAAGTTTCGAAAATTCCCGCTTACTACATTTATTGACTCTCGTCCACAAAGTTGTAAAACTCCAGCAACCAGGGTATCTTCACAATAAACTGATAACTTTCTCCTTCATACATGATTCAACTCTAGTTATCTCGAAACATAAGAATGCACAATTTGAAAGGTCATTTTCGTACAAGGGATGCACTGAATATAACCGGCTATCTGAGGAAATTAGATCCTACACGAAAATGAACATGAAACATAAATATGATGTCATGATTCAGGCATAGAAATAGGCGAACTACTTTGTAGGTACAATGTATTCTCCGATTTTGGAATTCATCAAGTTATAGGCATGAAATAGGTGAAATTTTGTAGGTACAATGTACTTTTCGATTATGGATATTATTAATTTTTTTTTCTCTGCTGCTCACTGTTTGAGTGTACTTGGTTTCCTCACTTTCTTTGGGTCAAGTTGAAAAGCAGCCTGAGCTGAACTTCGCCTTTTCATCAAGGTAAACTCGTTATTCTGTTAAATACTGTCTGTAATTTATCTGTATATTTATTTGTAAAATTCCGAAACTTCGATGAATAAAGACTATTTATTTTTATCATCATTATCATCATTATTATTATTATTATTATGCCATCAAAGCGGATAATAGCTTTAGCGTGTTTGACGAAACAAAACACCATCAGTGACTGTACCAGTGTTTTGTACATTGTTCATACAATGTATGAACATTAGCGGCGAAATACAATGCCGGATGTATGAAAATACCTGGTTGAAAATTGAATTCAATATGCTGTGTCACGGTGTGGAAGATCATGAACAAAATAATCTGAACAAATACAGCTCGTGTTATTGAAATTCCTTCTCTTTTTCGAAACAATCCATGTTGCCTTGGGAAACCACACTCGCGCTAGACGCAACATGATTTGTTTATCGAAATCAACCTCGTTGACTGTGTCACAGTTGAGTTCCAACTGTGTGGTCAGTAACCTCTGAACCACTACTCACCGGAAAACAATATGGATGGATATGGATGAAAACCCGATCAGCACAAGTTCGTCTCATGAACGTTCATCGAAACGTCAACTCTGGACGTCCATTTTTTTTTTTTTCATCTGTGGACAACAAGAAAGAGAAACCTATGATGTTCGAGGAACATCGTGTTAGCCAGCGGTGGAATTCTGGGAAAGAAGGAAGGTGTTGGAATTTTTCTTGAATGTTTGGAGGTTGTAAGCATCAGGAAAGACTTCACTAGGCAAATAATTCCACAACTTTGCCGTTCTATTGATGAATGATGCTTGGTATAGCGATGTTCGCCAGGTCTCGAGCCTGACAGTGTAGGGGTGACCAGCTTGAGCTCGTCTGGTTTGTCTACTAGGAATCGCGCGTGGTGGCATAATAGATGATATCTCCGTTGAGCACCGACCATGAAAGTACCTATAAAAAAGGCATAGATCGCCGACCTTTCTACGATGATCTAGAGAGGTCAATGATTTGGTGAGTGCTGTATCATCGACTGGACGAATAGCTCTCTTCTGAATTGAATCTAACAGCGTATGTTCGGAGGCTGAGCTCCAAACATGTGAACAGTACTCCAGGACAGGTCGAATTTGTGCTTTGTAGATCATAAGCAGTTGCTGGGATGAAGTATCTCTTCGCACGGAATAGAAAACCAAGTTTTTGTGAAGCAGTTTTCGCAATGGACCTCACATGATCGTCCCATGAGAGAGCACTGTTGGTGGTGACACCCAGCATGGATATTGACGACCTCATAGGAACAGTGGTACCCGACATCATCAAATTGGGCATTGTGTGATCAGCCTTCTTGGTGAACATACAAGCTTGAGTTTTAGTTTAGGGACGGCCGGCCAATGTCTTATTGGCGTTTTGGGGAGGACCATCTGTTACTGATCAGGATGTGTTGGGAGCGTCCATTATATCTCCACAACAATACACATTCGGATCTTGAATTGTTTTTTTTGGGGACGTTCATAAAATATTTATCTTTCAATTTCTACAAAGTTGCACAAGGACATGTTATGATGATTATTTTGGCAAACTGTATAAAAAAATTCAACAGGTCGAAACGTTCGATTTTTTTATTGCTCAGAAGGATATGCTCTTTCAATTAATAGTTTCTTTTTCTGAACATGGAATTTGAAAGTGTGGAACCCCCTCCAACTCCCCTGGAGGGCAAACTAGGTTGGAATAATTTTCAAAGCAAAGAAGAAATAGAGGGCCTGAAAGAATAATGGCATGCCAATTCTCTGAAAATTTGATCCGTTATTATAGTCACAATTTTAGGAAATCTTTTTTTTTACTCAACACAGTGGCTCTGGCTCGGAAATATGGCATTCGAGGACACATGTTCATTTGAAAAAGGAATAGTATTTGGATGAATACGTCCTTGTGATATTTACATCAAATTTTGAATCACCCGTACTCGATCAATATATGGAAAACAATGATTGAAGCGAATTTGAAAATTTGGTGGCAAACTACTGTCGATGGTAGCAACTCGGCTGAAATATTTCAGGTTGAGTCGGAAGTTGATATTAACTTGCTGATTTCGAACGGGACACCCTATATATTATCCAATTTTTAGATTTTATGGAAAATTCTAGGCAAATTCCATGTATAATGTCATATACCTAAGTCCAGCTGTTTTCGACATATTTTTAATCTTATGTTAAAAGTGACGTTTGCTGGCCCGAACATTATACTATCAATTTCTCCTATATAAAATCTCCAATTATTGGATTGGAATTGGTATATTTGAAGAAGGGGATCTAATTCAGTGTACTGTATTGATACATTGATGATTCATCAATACAGGGTGATCAGAAACTTGGTTTGATAAATCGAACTCTCAGTTAGATGATCCGTGAGATGGAAAATCAGAGCTGAGACTTCCTCAGGTGCGAGTTTGGCAGTAAACTATTCACCAATGGTAGATGTCACATTGTCATTATTGGGACACTGTGAGAATAAGGGCGCCACTACCAAGGGTGAATGGTGTTGGAGAAATGCAATGTGTCCAACAGATCAGATTCAGTAGACTATCATTGCCATAAACTGATGATATGAATTATAATGAGTCTATGAGAGTCACTTTCACAGGTTTCGAGATTGTAGACTACAGCTTGCAGGTAATAGTTTGAGGTTTACAATGATGTGCCTCACAGACTTGAAGGGACCCGGAATTATAGGAAATATAAAATATCAACAGTTTTTTAATATTCATGATATATATTATTATCCAAGAAGGATTCCCGAAATGTTGGATATGAAGTGAACTGGAGTTGGGCACTGTATCTGGAAAGTAGTACACTCTGTGTAAAATTCATGTGTATTTTCATGTATTCGTTGTGTGAACACAATTTCACTTATCGAATAGAGTTTCACTCTCATTTGACCAACCCTGTGTCTCTACTAGTCTACGAGATTCCAATGGTGAGAGGTTCTTTATAACTTGCTCGATAATTTCATTTTAATAAACAACAATCAACAATTGTGAATATTCATGACAGTGCCAAGTTTTTGCGGCATTACCCTCGTTCAGGAAAATAAACTTGTATCCATGATGGTACTTATCACTTCCAATACTACTTACCTACCCATCGAAATTTGCTAAACTGGTCCTGGCAATCTCAACACGGACGCGCTCGCCAGGTCCCGGGATGTTCAAGGTCAGCGAAAACGCACTTATTGGAATGAATTCCATTGTGTTATATTTTTTCAGAAAGCCGCTGTGAGAATTGCAGCTTCCTGTCAGTACTGGCCAGAAAAATATCGCAAATTATAATGATGCTGTTCTTGCAGTCGAAAATCGAAATTTATCAACAGTGGGAGATAGCTATGGGATATGTTGAAGCGAATATGTGTAGAATCTTCTGTAGAATCCGAGAATCCCATAATATCTACTCGTGCGAAATATGTCACTTTCCACACTAGCTATGTCATATACTCACTATTGAATGCTAGATCCAAACATCACATAACTATGACCAACATTAATTTCTTTCTGTTCTCTAGATACTTATACTAAGCCATCAAGTTTGGCATGCCCTATATGAATGCTAAATAGATATTGGAAATATCGTGATAGTTGGAGAAAGTGGAATAGTGAAATAGTGCATGATTGGAAATAGTGAATATGGTGCAAGTTATAGTAGTCGCCTGTAAGCCAGGAAGGTCTTGACTCAATTTCAGAAGCAACACTAAAAAAGAAAACTTGTACTTGCAAATCACAGTTTCTGGTTGAATCTACGTGTCTTGTTATATTTTGAATCAGTTTTGTATATTAACTTCACACTATTGGATATTACATCTCATGAAATTCTAGGGAGTGAAGATCCATGCCTTCCTAGCGTCTCACATGGTTTCTCTGATTGTTGATTGAATTTCCTGATGAAAATAACAATAATTTCATTCTGTCATCACAATCAAGCAAACAATAAATATTCTTTCATCATCCAAATAATGAATGTTATTGACTGAGTCCAGTTATCAGAAGTGAATATATACTTATACATACAATATATAATACAAGACAGTATTTGAGATTATGAGACAACACCTAAAAATATATAAACATATAAAGAAATATACAGGGTGACCCAATGAAAACGAAACAAGGTATGCATTTTACTGAGAGATCAAGGAACTGACATCATAAATAATGATTTTTTATGTAATGTTGGATAGAAGAGGGTTTGAAAAAAACACATAAGGCACTTCTCAGGTGAACATCGTTCCAATTACAAAATGGGAAATAGTGATGAAAGGGAAAAAAGCATCACTTTCCATCACTAGCCGATTATTTTCATAAACGTGTTTTCTTGAGAACTACTGCATTGAATTCCAAAAACAAAGAAGCGTTGGTAAGAAATTTCGATTACCTTCAAAATGATGTATCATACTTGACCCCTTATCCAATTTGAGATTCAAGGGTTGGAGCTCACCCCTCCGAAGGGTTTGAAGTGAAAAAGTTCAAAACATGCGCAAAATATTTCTCCCTCGAAATAAAAATCTACTGGTTCGATCCTTTTTTTCGTTTCGTTTTTTGTCAAATCGGCCCTGTTTCGTTTTCATTTGGCCACCCTATACAAAAAAGTATAAGAAATGTAGAACGGGTGGAAATGTACCTGAAAAATTTCTGAAAGCTGTCCTCATAAAATTCTTGTCTACTATAATATAAGAGTCATGAATCAAATGCGAATCAAAAATACTTAATACGAAATATACATTGAATGAGCTCATCAGAATATGGAATATTTCGGAATTATCTGTGTATGGTGTAGTACGCTTTATTCGAAAATATTTCTTACAAAATCTCCTAGAAATTTGCAGAAATGTGATACCTCTATCATTCGATGGAAGTTTATTGAAGATTTTTTTACCAATCTAGATAATAAACATTTGAGTGAATTCGGTGGAAGGAATATGCAGGGAAACATCAGATTATGAAATTCTTCATATGGATTCATATCAAAACAAAACCTCTACAAAAGACAAACCAGATCAGCTACTGGAAAACACCTGAAATTGAAATGCTCAAACAAAATGTTCAATTTACATACGAACTGCTTAAAAAAAATCCAAGTAACTTCAATAAAGTGCAATATGACTTGATAAAAAAAAATATAACCAAGCTTTGACAGAAGCAAAAAGAACATATTACTCAACACAAATTTCATTGTCCGACAACAAGAATGAAACAGTTTGGAAAATCATAAATACTGAAAGAGGTAAAGTCAACCCAAGAGCTCAACCTGAAATTGACGTAGATATTTTTAACGAATACTTCACCAACCATGCAGATAACATCGTTAAGGATATTCCTGCACATGGAAATCTTCCAATTCATCATAAGATCAATAAATCCCCGAATTCATTTTTTATGCGATCCTTCAGCGAAGAGGAAATTCGTTCAATTGTTAATAGTCTGAAGACCAAAACAACCCAAGACATATATGGCATCAGTACCAAATTGCTGAAAGAGTGTTCATCATATATTATCAAATCTTTGACTCACGTCGTCAATACTTGTCTCTCTGACGGAATATTTCCTTCCGTGTTCAAGCCGGCCAAAGTTCTTGCCATTCACAAAAAAGATGATGAGGAAATGCCAGAAAACTATAGACAAATACACATTCTACCTACAATATCTAAAGTAATAGAAAAAGCAATCCTCATACAGTTCAGTAATTTTATGGAAAAATTAAATTTATTTGATGTTCATCAATATGGATTTAGAAGTGGAAAAAACACAATAGATGCTGTTAATAGGTTAGCTAATAATATTCTTGACGCTTTTGAAAACAAAAAAATGTGTTTAACCATCTTCACTGATCTATCAAAGGCTTTTGATTGTGTATGTCACGAAAAACTCCTGGAGAAGTTAGAATGGTATGGATTACGAGGTGTATCTAGAAACATTATTGAATCATACCTCAATAATAGAACACAGAGGGTTTATAATAATAACAACATAAGCCATGAACGCCTAATCAAGAGAGGGGTACCACAAGGATCCATACTGGGCCCTTTACTGTTTCTAATTTATGTAAATGATCTGCCTTCACATATGTCAATCAAACGTAATTTAATGACGATCTTATATGCCGATGACACGTCCTTTTCTCTACAAGTTGAACAAAGTGCAGATATTGATGAAATTTCGGCACATACTACTGCCCATGCCAAAGCGTGGTTCAATGACAATGAACTATTTTTGAATGCTGCTAAAACAGAGATTTGTTCATTTTCAAACCACAATACTGGTTCCAACACGAAATCAGTTAAATTTCTAGGAATACATCTTGATCCACTCCTTTCTTGGAACACGCATATTAGTCACTTGTGTGGAAGGTTGGCAAGATCTGTGTACGCCATTCGGCGCATAGCATCAACTGTTGGTCAAGAAGCAGCCCTAACATCATACTATGCGATGTTCCACTCGGTAATGAGCTATGGATTACTGAGTTGGGGAAAGGCCAGTTTCACAAATTTACAAAGAGTTTTCATATTACAAAAAGCTGCTGTACGTAGCATTGCAAGGGTTAACTATGATGAACATTGCAAACCACTCTTTCAAAATTTCGGCATTATGACACTGTTTGCTCAAATCATCTATGAAAATTTGATACATGTCAAGAAAAATATACATACTTTTACGACACACTCTAATGTTCACACCTTCCACACCCGCAACAGACATAACATCGTGCCTAGTAGGAAGAGATTGGAAAAAAGTAAATCTATAGGTATCCCCCTTTTCAATTTGCTCTCTCGTGAAACGAGGGAACTACCACTGAATTCTTTCAAAAATAAAATCAGGAAAAATCTTATCAACATGGTTCCCTACAAGATAAACGAGTTTAGTGGATCACTAAGTGTTTCGCTCGCTGACGACTAGTGGTATTTTAACTCATATTCGTTGTTGTGTTCTATATACACATGTATTTATTTTTTTTTTGTTATTATAGTGACTAATTTATGTAACATTCTATTCTGTTTTGTGACGTTTTCTTTGTTATATATGGCAATGTGTAATATACTTTTATACTCTGTATATTTTAAACAAAGAAATAAATTATCTATGGAACCTGTAGTTCGGTTGATTTCATTGGTGCACATGAGACCCTTGTAGACACCTTGAAAATTTACTTTCGCCTTCTTCTGCAATACGAAAACTGAATTGAACCTAGAGTGACTGCAACAGCACCAAAATCAAATACCATATATCAGATAGGATGAAGAATTATCGAAATATGAATATATCGTTCGATTGGGAATCATCACAAATATTGAGTGAATTTTCATGATACATGTGAAGATGAAACTATTGAGATCACAAAAATATTAGTGAACTCCTGGAAGTATCGAATCCTTATGAAGATGAGAAAGTGAATTTTTTCAATGATGAAAAGCTCTTCTGTGTCTTTCTCCTGATAGCAATTTCGTCATGTGATCCTGACACGTCAGACGAAATTCGCTCGCCATAGCGTTTAAAGGTTCTAATATTGCCACGAGCGTTGATGATATACCTCACCTATCCTCTTCGCTTTTCTTGCCTTGAACATCAAAGAGAATTGCTATGTTTCCATCTTCCTATAAATTTATTTTCGAGATGACTAATATAACATGTGATACACAATGAGAAATAATTCGTATTGTTCAGAACAAAATAATAAAATAGTTACTCTAGAAACTTGCATTCCATTCATACTTCGATGAATTTACACAATGTGAGATCTATGATTACCTATGGAGCAATAGGAAGGCACAATGAAACTGAGCTGGTCATTTCTAGAATATCATTCTTATCATGTATTTGCATAGCATTAGTAATGAGATCAGTCATTGGATCTCATACCTCTCCATACCATATTAAAACTACAATAGGCTCACTTCATACAGGGAGTGCACATATTGCTGACGTTCCTTCTGACAAAATCATCAGGAAGTTCTGCTTCTTGAAACATTTCGCAAGGAATTGAGCAAAAATAGAGAATGGGGCATACAATCCATTCAATAGCTGGAAAATGATATCATGACTTGGAAGATGGACGGTTCCAAAACTCCAAAAAGAACTGGTAGGGAATTCGAAGAAGGGTGCGTTCATTTCAACCTCGACAGGAAATACTGGAGAAAATATCGCGATCCTATTCGATAGCAAAACAACCATGGAAGCGTTGAACTCTCCTAACATGGGAATACCT
This sequence comes from Gastrophysa polygoni, assembly GCA_963576655.1. Lineage (NCBI taxonomy): Eukaryota > Metazoa > Arthropoda > Insecta > Coleoptera > Chrysomelidae > Gastrophysa > Gastrophysa polygoni. Next base: position 1,751,243 of record OY755093.1, on the reverse strand, counting down.
ACACACACTGAATACCTAATCTAGGCGAAAACAACGAAGTGGGTCCAGGACAAACCGGAGTGGGGCGATAGAAAGAGCAAATTTCCTGTCTGGAGAAAAAGATCATCAATGCCACTGATCTGGATATAATCATTCTGTAGCCTTGGAAACGGAGGAAGCAATAATTATAGTAACACAAGCGAAGACTTCCAAGACTGCGGCAGGCTGAAGATCTTCGCGATTTTTCCGACCGAGCAACATCAAAGACACTGATCCAACCCAGAGAAAGAAGTCTCAAGATGATCACAGGGCATTGCAGACCCAATGAACATCTATGAAAGCTGGGCCCACTAGATGACAACTTGCAGATTCTGCAGGGGAAAATCAGAAATACATCAATGCATCTTGATGGATGCTGCAAATCACAGAATATCATACAAGTGCGTTGTGAGAATTGAATGAAATTCAGTATCCCATCCTTGTGATATGATATGCGATTGTGAATTGCCTGATTCAGAACGGGAGTAGATTCGTTCTCTAATCGTCCACAACAATAAGATTAGTAGATATTTCGAGATTCACTGAAAACCTCTTCTCCCAGTTTTCCTAAATATAAGGTGTCACTGACAAAAAAAAAATTTCTTTTAGGTGTGTGAAGGTTGAATTCCAAGTGAAGTAACATTCTGAGGCAGATCATGTTTCTGTCCTATTGAAATTCCTACTTCATTCATTCGAAAACGAAGATAGGAAATTCCATGAAAAAATGGATAATGAGTAAACCACATACTCACATAGCTTACAGACAGTGTTCCAATACTTCCCATTCCAGCAACTGCTCACGATCTACAAAGCGCGAATTCTACATATTATCTTGGAGTACCTACTCTTCATGTTTGGATTTCAGCTTCCAAACAAATGCTGAAACTCTTAGACTCTATTCAAAAGAGAGCTATCCACCCAGTCGGTGATACTCCACTCAAAAATTCATTGACTTCTTCAGAACATCGCGAAAAGGTGGGCAATATATATCTTCTCCATAGATATTTCCACGGTCGGTGTTGAACGAAAATCTCGTCTCGCTATCATGTCACCACGAGCGATTCCAGGTAGAAAAACTATACGAGTTCAGGTTCAAAATCCATATATCGTCGGTCTCGAAACATCTCATTACCGAACTTCTCATCACCAATCATCAATCATCAATAGAACGGCAAAGTTATGGAAAGCCAAGTGAAGTCTTTCCTGATGCTCACGACATCCGAACTCACAAGGAAAACTCCAATTTTCTCCTTCTCTCTCGAACAATTGCTGTCAAACAATTGTTGAAAAAAATCAACGATGATTCATGTTACATATGTCTCTCACGGAAATTCAACGGAAAAATTAATTTATCCAGCATCATTGGGTTAGGAACTATAGTAATTTCGAAAGAGTCACTCAGCCTTCAATTCACCACTAGATACTAGGGACAGCATCTCCCAACCTACCCTGCACTACTCTCACCTACCTTACCCTACTCTACCCTACCCTACCCTACCCTACTAG